>OZ026615.1:46228615-46644615 GCA_964020975.1 Hermodice carunculata | reverse complement strand
GGGACATGAGAGAAAAAAATATTTTTTGCGTTCCCTTGCAAAACTTTTGCGTTTCCTCGCACTAATTATTTTTTCTTTTACTTGTGTCCCTTGAGGTACAACATGGAGCCCCAGAGGGACATGAGGAAAAAAATACTTTATTGCGTTCCCACGCAAAACTTCGGTGTCCCCTCGCAAAACTTTTGTGTGGGAACGCAAAACTTTTGCGAGGGAACGCAAAAAACTTTTGTGTGGGAACGCAAAACCTTTTCGAGGGAACGCAAAAAACTTTTGTGTGGGATCGCAAAACTTTTGCTAGGGAATGCAAAAATGTTTTGCGAGGGAACGCAAAACCTTTGGGTGGGAACGCAAAACTTTTGCGAGGGAACGCAAAACTATGTGGGAACGCAAAATATTTGTGAGGGAAAAAATAATTCTTTTCATGGAAGGACATAAATTTTAATGTATTATGGCGCCTCTGGGGCTCCAGATACTGCTTTTTGCTGTGAAAAAAAAAATTTTTGCGTTCCCACGCAAAAGTTTTGCATGGGAACGCAAAACGTTTGTGAGTGAACGCAAAAAAAAAAAAATTTTCCTCATGTCCCTTCTGGGGCTCCGTACACGATGATGTTATTTTTAGATTAGCACCTTCAAGACAGCTTTGGAGAAGTGGAAAACGGTTTTGGTAAATGCATTTTATTAATAACAGGACTGTGACAGTCCTGTGCTCAGCTGACATGTACATAAACCCTTGCAATTTCTTAAGATTTGCCCCCCAAAAGAGCAGAAATTCATAAAAACTCAAAAAAATCAATAGAACATGTCCATTTGAACACAATTTGGTAGAGACCCACCCAAGGTATATTGCCACCAAGGTCAAAGTCAATCTGACGGAGGGTTTCAGAGAAGTAAAAAATGTAAATTAGCATTAGAATGCCCATTGACTTACATAGCAATCAATAGGAAAGGTGCATTTACTGATAAGTACCAGAAATGCCAGAATTGAAAAAAAATTGTTAAAAATCAGAAATCCGCAGCATTGCCTCCTAATGAACAATTTGTTTGACCCTTCCACCAGGAACATATGTACTAAGTTTCAGCTTAATCTGAATGACGGTTCTGGAGAGGTTCTGGTATTAGCAATAGCACACAAAAAAATCATAAAATTTTTGTAAAAATTGCAGCACCACCTGGTCAATAAATTCAAAACAAGTCACTTGGAGTGTTCTTGTGTGATATCAAAGCAATCGGGTGAGCAGGTTCAGAGATTTTGAAGGTTTGCCCCCCCCCCCCCCCAAAAAAAATCATGAAAAATCCAAAAATGACTGGAGCTTGACAATTTGAATAAACTTGGTAGAGACCCACCCAAGGCAAATTGCCACCAATTTGAAGTGAATCTGGCAAACAGTTTTGAAGAAGGCAATTGTTGACGATAGCTAAAGGACCATAATATAAGGTCAGCTACTATGAAGTCAGTTGAGCTGAAAAAAAAATGGCTGACAGGCTCACCAGCCTGTATTAAAGCCTCTTGAAAACGGTTTTTACACAACAAAATTCTGTATAAAAACAAAACAAAACAAAATTGCAGGACCACCTGGTGAACAGTTAAGGCCTAAGGGGTCCTCAAAAGTGTCCCTATGCAATTTCCAAGCAAGTAACTGATCCTTTTCTTCAAAGATTTGTAAAGATATTGCCAAAAAATTAACCAAAATAAGTCACCCTTCTTTGAAGCTGATCTAGCCAAAATAGAAGTGTATAAACATCTACAAAATAAAAGCTCTACCTCAAAAAATTCTGCAGTTATTAAGCAGCAGCCAATTCGGTAATGTGGCTCAGTGACCTAGGGAATTACCTCAAGGTCACTCATTTCAGAACTTTGCCTAGCTCTTTTAGCAGGCTACATTCCTGTGCTACATGAAAGCCGTAGGTGAAAAACATCTCTAGTTATCATGCAGAAAGCATGTTCACCCTTGGTCAAGGTCATCCATCTTCTAAGCTGACCAAACCCTAATGGAGGACTATTACCATGTGCAATTTTGAAGTCATAACTTAAACTCTGAGTTACAATACAGAAACCAAGGTCACTAAAGTGCCCTTCTGACCTTTGAATTTAGGTCACCTTCAAACTTGACCTAGCCTTGGATAAGGACTATAATCCTGTGCAATATGCAGGTCCTAATATAAAAAACGTTTCTAGTAATTGTGCAGAGACCAAAACTTACTGCAGTACATCCATGACCTTGGAAAGAGGGTCAAGGTCAACCACCTTCATACTTCACCTAGCCCTTATAAAGCAGTATATACCATCTTGTCTCAAAAACTTCGAGTTATGGTGCGGAAACCAAAGTCTCTCTTCCGACTGACCAGGTGACCTTGGGAATTTGGTCAAGGTAATCCATCTTCTAAGCTGACCAAGCCTTAATTGAGAACTATCACCATGTGCAATATTGAAGTCATAATTTCAACTCTGAGTTACAATGCACAAACTAAGTTCACTAAAGTGACCTTGATACCTTTAAATTTAGGTCATGGTCACCCATCTTCAAACTTGATCTAGGCCTGGATAAGGACTATAATCCTGTGCAATATACAGGTCCTATCATAAAAACTTTTATAGTTATTGTGCTGAAACCAAAACCCACTACATTACCTCTGTGACCTTGGAAATAGGGTCAAGGTCAACTTCCTTCATACTTCACCTGGCCCTTATACTGAAGAATCTATAGCTGGACTATATCAAAGTCTGATCTCAAAAACTTCTCGAGTTATGGTGCAGAAATCAAAGTCTGTCTATAGACAGACCAACATAAGCAAAATTGTATGCCCTGCCTTCTTCGGGTGGGGTGGGGTGGGGTGGGGTGGGGTGGCATAACAACCACAATGACAGCAAAATATATTAATGGTAATTTCAACAAGAAATATATGTCCTGTCACCCAGATTTGAATTTCACATGTGCCGATCAACTTATGGTTGTTCTTGCAGGTGATTTCTCAGGATTGATATAGCGATCCGATTTCAATGTATCTACAGCGCAATCTCATTATAATCACACCATCTGTTCCCTACAAAATGTGTTGGGTATCTGAATATGTCAGACAAATGAATGAAGCAGGAAAGAAATTTGAATGCAAGTCCCTCCAAACTTGTCATTAATTGAATATACCAGATATCAGAGTGTCATTACAACATGCTTTTACTGCATAAATATGGGGACTTTCAGGCAGGTGATCTCCAGCATAGACCCATTTCTCCATGATCACCAGATTCAAACAAGCGCTCTCTATACAGATATGCCAAAAAATCCAACATTTTAAAAATAATACAAAATAAATGTAAAAAAGCCTGGAAACCTATAAATTGTGATCAATTAGTTGGTGGTTATTCAACATATACAGGTCCTTTATCTACACAGATGTACAAATTACTACAATTTTTACAAAAAGTATACATGTCCTTTAGATTTTTTATATGCTTGTTCATCAAACTTATGACCAGGTAGCACATCTTTCATAAAACTGTTCAGTTTATGATACTTTTGATCAAGAACAAAACAAAACAAAAACAAAAACAAAAACAAAAAACCAAAAACCAAAAACCAAAACAAAAAAAAGAAAAAAAAACCCAAGAGGACTGTGACAGTCCTGTGCTCAGCTGACATGCACATATACCCTTGCGATTTTTTAAGATTTGCCCCAAAAAAGAACAAAGAAATTCATAAAAAGTCCAAAAATCAATGGGGCATGACCATTTGAACAAATCAGGTAAAGACCCACCCAATGAACATTGCCACAAAGTTTGAAGTTAATCTGGACGACAGTTTCGGAGTAGAAGTCAACAATGTGAATTAGCATCAGAATCTCAATTGACTTACATAGTAATCAATAGGAAAGGTGCATTGACCAACAAGTACCCGAATTGAAAAAATTGCTAAAAATCAGGAATCAGCAGCATTACCACCTGGTGAACAACTTTCTTTGACCCTTCTACAAGAAACATAGCTACCAAGTTTCAGCTTCATCTGAGTGAAAGTTCTGGAGAAGAAGTCGAAAATAGCAATAGCACAGAAAAAATCATAAAAAATTAGAAAAAATTGCAGCACCACCTGGTGAACAAATTAAGAACAAGGACTCCCCAGGAGTGTTCCTGTGTGATATCAAAGCAATTGGGTGAGCGGTTTCAGCGAAGAAGATTTTTTAAGACTTGCCCCAAAAAAGAACAAAAAAAATAAAAAATCCAAAAATCAATGGAGCGTGACCATTTGAACAAACTTGGTAGAGACCCACCCAAGGCACATCTCGACCAAGTTTGAAGTGAATCTGGCTGACGGTTTTTGAGAAGAAATCGAAAATGTGAATTGTGGACAGACGGACGGACGACGGATGACAGACCCTCACAAAACCTCAGCTGACTGACAAGTCAGCTGAGGTAAAAATCACTATACCGTGACCATTTGAACAAACTTGGTAGAGACCCCCCTAAGGCACATCCCCACCAAGTTTGAAGTGAATCTGGCTTGTGGTTTCAGAGAAGTCGAAAATGTGAATTGTGGACGGCAGACGACAGACGACAGACGGACGGATGCCTAACCATCACATAAGCTCAGCTGACTGACAAGTCAGCTGAGCTAAAAAAAAAAAAATAAAAATAACACACACACAGACAAGAATTTTATATGCTGGTACCTTTAATTTATTGTGAACATGCATGGAGACAATGAGCATATCACAGACTTGTGAAGCACAGTTGAAACAAATGACAGCTCCAATAATGGTATCTTCCCGTTGTACTACATAAAGATAATGTTCCTGGCAATTCTTGAAAATTACAATTTTCTTCTATGTAGCTACAGCAGGATTATAAAACACGGCTGGACGAGACTCCGATTCGGATCATTCAGTGAAGTAACAAATCATGTACAATACCTATGCATTTCCTACCAGCTATTCGGGAGTTATAAACCTGCAGTCCAGTATAGTTATACAGTGTAAACAGGTACTTTACACCATGCACTGCTCTGTAAATCAGTAAGAGTTACACATGGCTTTCTCCTATATATAGTAAATACATATGGAAATGGTACAACTGTTGTGCCAACATTGTCAGAAACAAAATGTTAAATTGGATATCAGTATATTGCTAGGATGTACAGGAGAGTTTTCTGCTCAAAGATCCCACATTTAACCAGTCATTTATATGTAATAGTGCATATCTTCTCTGCTCAAAATATGCTTTCTTAAGCAAACATGAATGGTCTGAACTGTAAATATTTAAGGTACTGGAGCTTTTTCAATGGTAGCTCTTGAAGGTGGTGGAGCACAAGCTCCTTTCTGGCAACTGGCTAAAACTGGCCTTCTCACTTGAAAGTCAAGACATTTTTTCAATACATGTACATGTATACCCCTGTAAAAGTATACTTTTTCCAGATTTGTAAGAGCACACAGATTCCACCGACTAGCCACTGGTCAAGGCTTCACTTGTTGATATACATCTTCAGGCCTCGTCACATGTGAACTCACCCAAACAGTTGAGCTCAGTCTCTTGGGTTACCATTGTGCCAAAGTTGAACAAAAACTGTCCCAATGTATTGAGATGATGCAGTAGCACAGCGATAGGTATGCGCATAATGGGCAGTGAAAAAGTGAAATCAACACCAGTGCTCAGACATATGGGAAAATGGACACGCAACTCCAAAATTTTATTTTTCCAAAGAAGATATTAAAAAGTAAAATAAATGTGTGCATCATTTGTTAGTTTCACACTTCTGGTCAAACACATGCATTTCTTGTGATTAAAATACTGAACTTTGCTTCTGTTGATTTGATCAGACCTACCGATTATAAACGTAACTGTGATAAGTCATAGATTTGTAATGAATTGTGTGCACACAAGTCTAAAAGGTGGTAAAGCTGTTGGACACCCCCATACTCTTAACCCTTTCCCCCTCAAACCGGCCAAAACCGGCTGTTGGTCAAATGTCGTCTGCTTCAGTGTTTTCAACTAATTTCAACAGTTATGAAAAGCAATTTGACTGAGAAATGTACATGAGACTTATCAAGATCACCTGCCCCAGGTCAACAGCTTTCCTTGGCATGGGTTGGGCACTTGGTGCCCAACCCATGCCAAGGAAAGCTGTTGACTCAGTCTTAATTCAAGGGGGAAAGGGTTAAACTTGCTGCTTCCATCAGGTTTCATCGTCATGCAAAAATACCGTAGACAGTTACATGTACTCTACTACAACATGACAGTGCAAGTACAATATAAAGTACCATCAAACAGCATACAAATATGTCAGCTCCTTGACATTTATTGGCTAAAAGTCTCGTGTGGAGTTGTTTGTTTTTGAAAGAACTGCAAGGATTAATAAACTAGAGATGAACCGTCTGGTACCTAACAAACATCTTATTTGACTCACTCGCCACAAGGTTGTGGCATTTACAATGCTCCCTCTTCGTGACATCACGATGAAGTAAATTGTGGGGTTCTCCGACACAGAAATTGTTCCAGCTAAACCACCTTAGTGTACATGTAGAAATGAGAGAAATAACACTTCAGTGGAAGGCAAGTGACTTCAGTGTTAACTTCCTTGCTTGTATACAATGCAAGAAGTGGTTGGATGAAGTGCCATGCTGGTGAGCACTGTATACTTGCAGTTGGTACCTAGGGTTGGGTTGGGTATGGTAGGGAAAGGAAAGGAAAGGAAAGGAAGGGTTAGCAGGGTATACTTTGGGTAGGTAGGGTGAGGTGGGTTAGAGGTTAATTAAGGTTAGGGTTAGGTTGAGGGTGCTGCAGAGCACTGCAAACTTGAGGTGGGTAGGATGGCGTAGGGTGAGGGTGTTGGTGAGCATTGTACACTTACAACAGCTAGGTGGAGCGTGTTTGCCAGCACTGTATATTTATAACTGCTTTGAGATCAAAACCAAAGAAGTGTGCATCAAGATTTACCTTGACATACAACCAAACCCAACACCTATGGTGGCCTTGAGCTGTATTTTCAAAATAAGACTGCATGCTAATTAATGTAGTATTGAACGAACTGCTTATTGTGTGGTTCATGCACTAAACTTTAATAAGCATTACACATGCACTTATCTTGATTTACTGTGAAAAGTTTTGCACTAAAATCTACTTGCAACATGTCTGAAGTTATTTCATTCCCTGTAGCTGACAGAAGATTTGGCATCACATGCAAGAGACCTCTTACTTGAGCACTAGCTGTGTAGACTGCACTGATCCGAAAGGGTTAAGAAGTGCAGGTCGAGGCAGGGAAGGACGAGTACATGTACCTGAACTGAATTAGTGTGTCTTTTAAATTTGCGTAACTACACTTGTGACTGAATGAGGGCTATGCATTAGCAAAATACCATGTTACTAGGGTAACAGGATGGTAACAGCAATTGTGTCATTACACTGAAGTAAATTAAGCACCTACTATCTGGCACAAACTCTATTTACTTATGATAATATGCAAGTACAGAATATATCATTCACTAGAAGTTTGACTTAAATAATATCATAGTATAATTTCTGCCTGTTTAAAATGGAAGGTGTCAAATTATCACATTTCCTTTATACATCAAGCAGCATTCACTGTACATGTAATTCTTATATATACACTGCCTGCATTCGCAGGAGTTCAAAATTTGGCAAAGAACCCAAATTCTTTGCCAAATCATGAAATATAAAGTGCTCTGGTGTACAATTTTAAAACTTCTCACATTTTATTTACAAAAATTTAAATTTTTCACCAGAAATACATGTAGATGTTCTCAAGAAATTGAACTTGAGCACAATATGCCAATTAGCAGATAAACAAACCTCATGCCTGCATGATACGGTTTATTTTCTTCCTGCACAAAAATACACAGGGATGTGTTGAAATATCATATTTGTTGTCTGCTGCAATTATACATGAAATTTTCAAGGTAGAGTTTGTATTTTTTATTTACAGTTATGCAGGTGATTTGTTAACTCTCCCCTCTCAAAAGTGACAAAAAATCATCCACATTTCAAACGTCATCTGCTTCAGTGTTGACCTTATTAAATGACAAGTTGAAATATATTTTGAAGGAGATTTGTATAAAAAAGATTTACTCCGACATCATATGCTCCACATCGACAAATTTATTTTCTCAGACCTTAGTTTGGCACTTAAGACCCAACCTGCACCAAACAAATTTGTTGACTCAGACTTTTTCTAACTAGAAAAAGGTCAATGCCAGAGGAATGCAACTTTCACCAGCCAGCACAGCACAGTCTTGGAGCTCTGTCATCAGGCTATGTTTTGACCAAGAAAGTGTAGCAATTTGGATTAATTCCTCTTGTTGTGTACCTTATAGGTACCTGTGCAAAAATTTATACAGGTACATGTACATATATATTCCCATCAAGTCCTGTAAACAGCGAAGTCTTTACTCAGACAGACCACATCTTGACTGCATACTAACAAGGTGATTCAATTTTTTAAAAAAAGAAGACAATATTTCAATATAATATGCTTTACATTTTCATACATTTAGAACATTATGTCACAAAAACTGACTGACTGCAAGCAACTGACTTTGTAATGCTTATCAAATGAAACAACTTGAACAATGGTCATGTGCCTCTTGTTGCACATGTGATAACTGGACCTTTTCTCTCAGCAGTATCTAAGAAACTTACAATTTTGATCCAGCAAAACCTGTCATACTTACATGTAAATTATATACAACAACATAGTTATTCAAGAAATGTCTACTTGTAAATTGTCTTGTGATTCAAAACAGATAAGATCAACTGAATTTTCAGAAAATTGTACTTTAAATAATGGCACAACTTCTGCATGAATACAAAACAATAATGAATACATGTACTGGAAAATCTCTATACATGCATAGCACTTGTGTTTAACTACTTTCTTTGGCATGCCTATGTTGAAGAAAGTTGTTAACCCAGTATCATCCCTCTAATCAGTTCAAGTTTAACCTTTTAGATTGTTTAAAAGTTCCGAGATGTAAATTGCCATCTGCCTGAAAGTTTTGACCTAAATATGTAATTACTAGAAAACATTTTAGCTGAGATTTATTTACATGTATGACCATTCATGATGGCATGCCCCAGGTCAATAGCTTTCCTTGGCACAGGTTCGGGGCACTGTGCCCAACCCACACCCAGGAAAGCTATTAACAGTCATACTCTGACCTGGAATGAGCTAACAAAGATGGATATTAATCCTGGATACGGTGTTAATTAAGCAACTATGTGTTAATGATCATTCATAAACATACAATTTTACCATTATATCAGTTTATAAACTTTTACAATTTTTACCTTAAAAAAAGTTATTCACAATTGTGTATCAATTAATTCTTTGAATTCTTATCATACAATCCCGACAAACACCTCTTACAGGGCAATTTTCATTTCATTGGTGACAGATGATACACTGTACATGTAATTCAATAATAACTGAAAAATGAAACTGAGCAGACTCCTGCTTCACTGTGTTTGCACCGAGTGTCTGTCGTATCACTTTTTCACAGTTTATTACAATATTCATCCTGAATTATAGGAGATAATTAATGCTCACATGTATGAGATGGTTACCCTATCAAGAAGTACATCCCGCAGGTCAACAACAGCTTTCCCTGGCATGGGTTGAGTGCTGAGAGTTAAGCTGTTTACTTGATCTAAATTCAGTCCAAATTCAATGGAAAATGATTAACATGGGGCAGTGCCTTTTTCCCAATTGTTGCACACTGAGCCAAAGTTAAGGATTTGCAGTTACTTTGATATTTTCCCCATAAATAGGAAAACCAACAGGTTGGAGTAAATATCAAGAAGACACCCAGCTACCAGTACCAGGTGATGCTTCCTCGAATCCTGGTGTCAATTACAATTGGATGGCTTGTTTTATTCATCTTTCAACCACTTGAGTCACCTGACTATCTTAGAGACAGTCAGAGGTGGAGAGAAATGAAATTTATGAAGTAATACATTTATTTTTTGACTAACACAGATTGGTGTAGATTGGCAGATCTGAGTAATGGCAAATCATTTAACCATGGCAACACCTGTTTGTGTGTGTGTGTGTGTGTGTGTGTGTGTGTGTGTGTGTGTGTGTGTGTGTGTGTGTGTGTGTGTGTGTGTGTGTGTGTGTGTGTGTGTGTGTGTGTGTGTGTGTGTGTGTGTGTGTGTGTGTGTGTGTGTGTGTGTGTGTGTGTGTGTGTGTGTGTGTGTGTACATTTGTTTGGAGTGCCTCCAGGTTAGTTAACTCTGTAACTAGTTAGGCAATCCAGAGGTAATAAATAAGTTTACAATACAATACAAATACAATTAAGTTTGTCCTTTGTTTTCAGCAAACCTTTCAATATACACACAACTCTAGTGTGTTCAAATTTTATTTGCTAGTTATTATCACCAGCACGTAAAAATTACCCGTTGTTCACCAACACCACAAGTTCCATAAAAAATAAGTCTCAATCTTTGGCTTCCAGTGGAACATGGTTGCAACATGGGCGAGATAAGCCTGTGTAAAGAAAGGAAGAGAAACATACTACTTTTGTGCCCCTCTTGAAACGTGCCGTGACGACAGGCCACCTTCTCTTGTGAGGCCACTTCTCATTGCAGCAAGTGTAGACTTTGCATTATATTGTCCCCCTCACCAGAGGCCACACCTCTTATTAGGCCACATTTCTGATGCAGTTGGGGCGGCCTTCAAAGAGGGGACCCACTGTATTCATGTTGACTACAACTGGATACATGATTACTGTATTATGCCATAAATCTCATGCGGATGATTCTTAAGGTGTTGACAAATAAAATTGCAATAAAATCTGTCAATCCAGTTTCTTAGTAATACTTGTAATTTACCTGTGTAGAAAAACTTGCACTTTATTTTTGTACAACAAAAAGTACTTGTGCACATCAAGCACAAATATTCCAGAAGTTCGTGTCCTTAAATCAGAGCATGGTGCAGGTACTTTTCGGTGTCTGCACTGGGAGAATGAAGGGAACAAAATGAGTAACATCTGCCACTGAATTCATTTTTGAAACACTCTTTTACTGAGAATCTTAGTACATAATATACTGTGTCACCCAAAATATTCTTTTAACTACTAAAGAAGTGTAACTTGTCTATTCCTGACTTCACTGTGCTGCTTTGAAACTACCATGCACAAGTGGTCAGAATGGATAAATATATAAACAATCATTTTCAGGTAGAAGCAAATATTCAGGGGGTTCTGACTGCATCTAATTTCCAGACCAATATGGTCTTCTCGTTTGTTAAATATATTTTTAAACGCACATTGCCATGTGATCAGGGTTTTTTTTGCATGTTCCTGGTTTGGTTGTTGTGTTTTAATGCTTTTGTCAACAGCAATTTTGATGCTGATTGGGTGTTACATATCAAAGTATGAGGAATGCACAATTATAGTTTTCATTGTTTGAAGAAGCTGAATCATGTGATATATTCCATTGGCAATCCCTTTCACAATGGTCCCCCTCCAATAAGTAAGGCAAGCTCTATTGTGATAAACGTGGTCACATTACAGGGTGGCCTTTCAACAGGGTGACAGTATATGTAGGATGAAATTGGTACACATTCTGCATGAGACAGTGGCCTCTGACAAGGGATGGTCTTTGGTAAGACAACTTGGTCTTATTAGAGGGAGGGCCATGCATTATTTCTTTCTCAGTATTATATTGGCCAGAAAAAATACCCTCCCCAGTAGCAAAAAGCTGAAATGTCAGGACCATTGTCTGTGGCTTCAGCTAGCTTTGATGGAGGTGTGTGGAGTCCAAGCAGACATCCTTGACTCAGTTCTAAGTCCTTGTTGCAGTCTCAGTTGGTTTAAGTAGTATTCATGGTCAGCTCTCTTCTTTTTCCTGAACTCCATGGGATCCAGAAAGACAAGTGCACTCCTAGGTCTAAGTTTTCCATCATATCTCAAGGTGTAGCCTTCTGTGGAAGAAAAAGCAAAGTTTAACTACATGTCAGCAACATGCATGCATACAGTTAAGCAACTTGACAGTCAGCTCATAACAATTCTTCCAAGTAAAATCAATCTTGTCAACATTTGGAAATAACAGTTGGAACAACTTTAAAGCCCCCTCTGCATGGGCACAAATATGATGACCCCTGGTGACCTTGAAAATAGGTCAAGGTCGCCAAATATTAAACTCAGCCAAGCTTCCTAGGAGATGCTTCTACTGTACAAGTTCCATGACAGGAGCTCAATTTATTCAATTGTGTCTACAAGGGTAATGCACAGACAGACAGACAGACAGACAGACAGACAGACAGACAGACAGACACACAGATGCATGTACAGACATGACAATGACAATACCCCTTTGGCTGATAAGGCCAAAGGGTGTAAGAAAATCAAAGAAACCCTGGTGAGGATAATTTTGTCAACATTTGTGAAAAATACAGTTTTTCAAAGTAAAACTATTATTAAGAAACAGCACTCACCATAGGTCACTTAAGCTGGTTTCCACACACTAACACCTGCTTTGCCAGAGCCCCCATAAAAATTCTGTGGGTCCAGTGCCATATCCATGCTGCTCATCACTGCCATCCAGGCCCTGCGGCATGGCACAGTGCTCCTGGTGGCCGTAATGCACATTAGCAAGCATGCCCCATTCAGTTTCCTACTTGTGTAGGAGATATCGAAAAGTGGTGATGGTTGGGTGGGAATTCTAGTAACCTATGGTGAATACTGTTTCTGAATAATAGTTTTACATCAAAAAACTTCTTATTAAGGACACAATACAACACCATAGGTCACTTAAGCTGATGAAACATCAGATTGGAGATCGGATGAACCTCCAAAGAATTGATCTAGCCCCAAAACTCCCCACTCGAGAGCCACAGACCAGAAAACCATCCTGGACCCCAGTGCCCCCTCTCAAACTCCACTGAGTTGAGACGGTGAGTGAGGCACATCCTGAGACAGGTTGGAAGTGGCTATCAGGAAGCACTTGAGTGCCAACAGCCATAATATGCCCTACTGACGTGTTACATAACGCCGCATGAGGCAGAGAACATGGAATGTCTCTAGTCTCAGGAGCCCAGAGAGAATGAAGACGTGCAAGCTGTTCATCCCTTCTGGCCACCCAGAAAGCCTAAGATGGAGAAACAGAAGCTTCTGCCCAGCTTGATGAGGTTCAGTCCTTCTCAAATAGAACTGGAACACTCTAACGGGACAAAGAGCCCAACCTGGACATTGTCATCGAGAGTGACTTAGCCCCAAAACCAGTCAAAGTGGTTGAAGGATCACATGCCACTTGAGTCTTAGACACATTTCCCTCACAAGGCCTCAGCAAGACATCCTTCCCATCAGCAGACCACCTGATGAGGGATCTATCCAAGGCATGTATCTCCCCATGCCCAGCACCTGTGGCCACAGGTGACGGGAAAACATCTTGAAGGTCAGAATCTTAAGATCATTTGAACCCATATCTTAAGGTTCAAACAGTGGCTTAGTAATTACCCCAAGCCCCATGGAGAGATCCCAGTGCAGCACAAAATTGTGCTCCACCAGACGGTCTGGATAGAAACTGTTACAAGTCAATGGCTGACTTGTATCCCTCCAAGGTGCAAACCTTCAAGTGCACCGCCTCAAACAGACTTAAAAGAAAGTCCGTAATCTGCTGGACCAAAGCCTCCCAAGGCAAAAAGTCTTAGCAGTGCACCAAGCTGCAAACTTGTTCCACAGCGAGTCATAAACCATTCAAGAAGAATTACGAAGCTTCCCATGGGCAAACGGTTCAGCCACTCCCTTTGGCTGAATTAAGTAATGCCCTTGGTGATAATCACCAGACGTGAAGTCTGAGAAGCTGCGGGTAGCAGTGGAACTTGCTCGAGCTTGGTTGCCGGAGCAGATGAGGGAGAAGAGGCAGTGACTGAGGACGCTCTACTCTCAACTCCAGAAGGTCCAAGGACTATTTTCTCTTAGGCCACCAGGCACCCACAACCAGGACTTTGCACTGCTCCTCCCGAATCTTGCGCAAAACTTTTAGCAAGCGCAGGATCGGAGGAAAGAAATACGCCCACATCCCCTGCCACGAAATCGACATGGCGTCCGTTGCCCATGCCAACTTGTCAGGAAATGGACACAAGAGTGTTGATCTTGCAATTATCCATGGTGGCAAAATATATTGATGTACAGTAGACCCCAAGGGACCCAGATCGCTTCCACCAACCTGAGGTTTTCAGACCATTAGGGCTGCATCACCTGTGATCAGTGCAAGAGCACGTCTGCCTAGACAGCACCAGGGCAGGAGCGACTTGGCTAGAGAGAACAGCCTTTTTGACCTGGTACCTCCCTGTTTTTTGACGTACACAACCACCCTACGATTGTCACACATCACCAGGCTGTGCTTGTTCTCCAAATGTGACTGAACTGGACGAGGGCATGACAAATCGCCTCCAGTTCCAGCCAATTGATGACAAATTGCCTTCACTGAAAAGGCCATTCTCCTGAGGCTGTCACAAAGTCCAAATATGCTCCCAAGCAGCTCAGGGAAGCATCAGTGAACAGTCACTTCGCCGCTGAATGGAACCAGGGACTGCCCCAGCATCACATTCGCCCAGCGAGACCACCAACTCAAAATCAGCAGATCGTATGGCTGGATCACGAGATGCTGACACAAGATGGCTCTTTGGATCCCAGTGATTCCTGAAGCTGAGCTGGATGGGTCCATGATGAAGCCTCCCTAGAGGGACCTGGGAGTCCATGGATATCAAAGTCCCAATCAGGCCCATCCAATGAAGTGTTGTCAGAGCAGATGCCCTCCTGAACTGTTTCAAGAGGGCTACAGGAGATTCATGATTAGGCATAACTTCACCCACAGATTCAACATGAACTGCATGTCTTTGGATGAAGGTCCTTGCACTGAGACCACAGGAGGCAATCATCCAGACAAATGTGCAACCAGATCCTATGCTGGTGCACAAATGCTGCCATCTCGCTCATGACCCGAGTAAAAATGAGCAGTGCTGGCACTAGGCCGAACAGGAGACCACAGAGCTAATAAACTCTGCTGTTGACCACACAACACAAAAATTTCTGAGACTGCTGGGGCATGTAAATGTGAAAATATGCATCTTTCATGTCTATCGAGGTTGCCCAATTGCCCTGTCGCATCGCCGCCATGATGGTGGCCAGGGTCTCCATCTTGAAGTGATGCACCACAAGGTAAGAGTTGAAACGCGACAAGTCGATTACCAGTCTTTGTCCGCCATCTCTTTTTGGCACCAAAACAAGACAACTGTAAAAGCCTGGGGACCCATCATCCAACACCAGCTAGCTCAATGGTCTGTTTGTCCACATGCAAGCTTTTGCACGGCCTTGCACAGCAGTTCCTGGTCCACCTCTATGTGAAGTGAAAACGAATTGGGGACTCTGGAGAGGGGAGAAGTGCCTGCGGCAAACTCCAATGAGTAACTGTGCCTGACAATGTTCCTGAGATAAACACTGTCAGAAATCTAATCCCAGTGGTCAGCGGACAACACTAGTCAGCCGCTGACCGATCCCTGCCGAAATGCCCCGGCCCATCGCCACATTGGCATAGGTCCCTGCAGACCTGTCCAACGGAAGGTTGATCGACCGCCAGATCAACCTCCATTGGGGAAGGAACAAACAATGAAGACACCATCTCCCAGGGACTGTTCTGGTGGTGGGGCTAGCAGTGTGTAGGATCCCTCTGTGCGCCTCCCCTCCACCCTCTGAAAGCAGGACGACTGGGGTTAGACGTGTCTAACCTTAGCAGGCCAAATGCCCAACTGCAATTCTGGCGCTGCACCTTTCCTTCCAGAGGAGAAGAACAGTGGTTTTGCCTTCTTTTCCTCTTCTCCCTCAAGTTGTGGGAGAGCGAATGTTTGAGAATGGGGGAGGGAGGTCGGGGAGAAATTGGTTGCAAGGCCATCTTGCCTGCCCCCTAAATATGATCGTGATGGTCAAGTCCTCACCACTCAGGACAACCAAGCAGTCAGAACCCATGGCCCTCAAGGGGCCTGGGACCAACCACCTTCATCACAGGAAGCTCGGTGGGAGCCACCACTCTCACCGCACTAGCCAGATTAGGCTTCGGTGCAGCCACCTCTGAAGACAATTTTTTTTTTTAATTGGGACCACTCTTGAAAGAGGGGCCAGGTGCCTCAGAGGGGGTGGGGGGAAGAGTAATGCCCCCCCCCCCCCCAATTCCCAGGACGGTGTGCTTCAAACTGTCCTGCCGCTCGCTGACCATGGTGATCTGTACTTGCACTGTGCCCATCAACACTTGGGCATTGGCCTCTGGCTGGACAGCATCAGCTTGCCCTGGTGGGGCTCAGGAAGGGAACCCAGGTGGAGCAACATGGGGCAATGACGCTGGAGGCATCACCCAAGCTCTACCTGCCCATGCAGATACCTTCCTGCCCCCCCCCCCCCCCCAATATCTCTATCAGTCCAGAAATGCTTTTTATAGGACCGAATGATACAATTTGATTAAAATATTCAGGCAAAATTATCAGACATTTGGACCAGTATAGGTATGCCACCTCTATTGGTATGGGGCATCTTTATCAGTAAAAACTGATGACTAATAACTTCATCATCACTGCACTGCTCCTGCAATGACAAGGTGTCATCGCACCATCTACCCATTGACACTGCAGCTGGCAGCAGAATGATCGGTGGGGGCCACTAACTACAGATCCACTGAACTGAGCTACAGTGAATGTGGAGGGGACTCCAGCACGGGATCTCCCAACCACCATCCAAGTAGGATCTGTGGAAGGCCTAGCCTCCCCAAAAGGGGCCTTAATTTGGGGACCAGTTTGCACCTGACTGCCAGGCCTGGGCAAACTGGTAGGAGCCTGGATCTCAACATTGAGGAAACCTGCCTCGATTCAAAGTCCATTGCCCAGGAGTACTGTGCCCCGCCACAGGGCCTGGATGGCAGTGATGAGCAGCATGGATATGGCACTGGACCCACAGAATTTTTGGCTCTGCATGGCAAAAACACAGGTAAGTGCGTGGAAACCAACTTAACAAGTGCACAGTGATCCAAAGGATCTATGTCCCCCGCCACAATATACAGAAGAAAGCTATAAAATGTATACTGCATGTTTGGATGCACAAAAACTGATATGTTCTTGGGCCCTGTGACCTTGAAAATAGGTCAAGATCAAAAGCAATACATGGCGCACATGTCCTAGGTATGATGCATCTCTGGTATAAATTTCATTATTCTATCTCTAAGGGTTCCAGAGATATGCTGCCAGACACACGAAAATACATATGTTCTTGGCCCAAAAACAATACACAGTGCACATGCTCCTGGTATGATGCATCTCTGGTATAAATTTCATTATTCTATCTCTTAAGGTTCTATAGATATGCTGCCAGACACACGAAAATATATATGTTCTTGGGCCCAAAACAATACACAGAGCACATGCCCCTGGTATGATGCATCTCTGCAAAATTTCATTATTCTATCTCTTAGGGTTCTAGAGATATGCTGCCAGCCAGCTGGTAGACAGACAGACGGACTGACGGACACAGCCCCATCCATCCCCACTCTATGTCCCCCTAAACCACCTTCGGTGGAGGGGGACAATTAAGTGACCTATGGTGTTGTACTGTGTCGTTAATAAAAAATACGTCTTAACTTTGATAAGCTGCTGTGTGCCACGTTTGAGGAGGAATCGGCCACTTCTCCAGATTGCACACTTTAATTTGACCTGAATGCACTTGAAGCTCCTACATTAATTTCACATACAAAGCAGCTTATCTAAGTAACATCTGTTTAGTGCAATTTGCTCTCTTGAGAAAACCAACTATGATTAATTTTTCCTCTTTAAAATAAAACTGAGCCAACAGCTTTCCCTGGCACAGGTTGGAAGCAACCCAATCCCTACTAAGGGAACATGGACCTGGTACATGATAAATTGCTTAACAAATTTAGACATTAAAACCAACGTCAATTTACATCCAGGAACTTATGGACAACATAAGCACAAAATGATTACCAATAGGTCTTTGTAAGTAGTCCTTGCTAAGTTGACCTAGCTCTAATCACCCCCCCCCCCAAAAAAAAGTGCTGAGCTGAGCTGGGCTTATCTTAAAGAGGTTAGTACACACCTTAGCATGCCTCATGGCACAATGGGGGGGCAATAGGCTGAGGAATACTCGGGCACACCTTGGCTCTGTATATTGTTCTACTTGTAGCAACAAAAGCTATGTTTGAGCACCTCCAAATGCATTTTATACTGGATACATGGGTGTCTAATGTTTTGTAAAAAGAGTTGAAGGTATTTGTAATTGGATATCACGGTGACCCTGATACTTGACCTACTTTTACAAGATATATGCGTTAATCTCCTTTCAAGATTGTCAGGTTTCCTCTAACAAGATTAAAGCATCAGCCCGGCATGATTAAGATCGGATCATAACTGCCCAAGTTATGGCTACATGAAACAAGTTAATGAGTATTGCAGAGCAATACATAGTCCCCCGCTCGTCGCCCACGAGGTTGAATGGACTACTATATAGGGGTGTGACCTAGATGAAAAAAAAAATTAAAAGTATGGCACATTCTTAGATTAAGCTTCACATTTGTGTAAAATTTCATTAATCTAAGTAAAAGGACAAAAAAGTTATGGCCCGGACAAGATTTTGAATGGATTTCACAGTGACCTAGATATTTGACCTAGTGACCTACTTTTGCCATGTGACACAACAACTCCCCAGGTAGTATTAAAATAATAAATTTGGTAGCTGTAGGTATTATAGTAAGGGAAATATGGCATGGACAAGGTTTTACATGGAGTTTACACTGTGACCTAGATATTTGACCTAGTGACCTAGTTTTGCGTCGTGACACACTTTTAGGTCACAATACATTATCAGTAAACTTTTATAACAAGAAGTCAAAATTTTTTAAGAATTACAGTAAGGACATGAAAATACTGTACATTTATGTATTACTGTGACCCAAAAATTTGACGGACGGACGGACACACGGACGGTGCCCATTACCATATCCCCTCTAAGGTCTACCCACCATAAAAAAAATCAAAAGGCTGGCATCAATAATTTAGAAGATATGGTCCGGACAAAATTTGTATTGTATCTTGAGCTTGCTTAATGAACTTCGTTAATTAATTAATTAATGGAAGTAATTAGCCACAGAAAACAATGCGTATACACACCTACTACCTAAGGTCTACACACCATAAAAAATTCAAAGGGCTAGCATTAATAGTTTAGAAGATATGGCCTGGACAAAATTTGTCTTGCTTAACGAACTTTGTTAAATAATTGATTAATGCAAGTAATTAGCCACACAAAACAATGCCTATGCACACCTACTACCTATGGTCTATCCACCACAAAAAATTCAAAGGGCTAGCATTAATAGTTTAGAAGATATGGCCCGGACAAAATTTGTCTTGCTTAACGAACTTTGTTAAATAATTAATTAATGCAAGTAATTAGCCACACAAAACAATGCCTATGCACAGCTACTACCTAAGGTCTACCCACCATAAAAAAATTGAAGAGGTAGCATTAATATAGGGAAGATATGTGCCGGACAAAATTTGTTTCTGTATATTTACATATCGTGGTGACCCAAATATTTGACCTAGTGACCTAGTTTTGCTTTATGACACTTTCTTAGACTAAGCTTCACATTTGTGTAACATTTCATGACTCTAAGTAAAAGGACAAAAAAGTTATGGCCCGGACAAGATTTTTCATACATATGTATTCTGTGACCCAGATATTTGACCTAGTGACCTAGTTTTGGCACACCATACACCTCTATCCTAGGAAGTACAAACACATTAAATTTGGTAGCTGTGGGTGTTATGGTGTTGGAAATATGGCCCGGAGAAGCTTCGGACGGACGGACGGAAGGACGGACGGACGGACGAGGTGCAAACCTATAGTCCCCCACCAAGTGGGCGGGGGACTAATAAGACAAATCTTCAGGTAGCCAAATGAGTTTGACCTTTGACATTGAAAAGTTATATGTAAATTTGCATAATTAGTTGAGCTATGCAACACAGTTAACATTGTGCAAATCTATTGATAACTTTTTTATATATAGGCCAAAATGTTCTTTGTATAAGTAGGTCAAGATGCTGGCAAAATTAGGTCAATGTCACAAACTGAATGCATTAAATAAAAGGTGACATGAGAGGTTCAAACATTGGCCCATGAAATTCCAAAAGTAATTGGCAACTCAGTTATATCCTTCCATATAATGACCACAAAATATAAATGGAAAGGTAGGACCTTGAAAATATGGGTCAAGGTGACAAATCAAATATCAGGTGCAACACTTCAGTACACAAGTGTAATCCTGCTAGTATAATGACTTGCAGGCCAAAGCCATCTCTAAGATTTTATGGGTTAAAAAATTTTTTATCAAAAAAAAAAATTTTTTTTTTTTTTTTGAAGTCATATGACCTTGATTGTCCTTTTTAGGTTTTTGTGTGCCCCAATTCCAGCTATTTATAAAGGTCAACAACACTTACATCAGCTAATAACACAGACAGACAGACACACACACACACAATCAATGTCAAAATGTTCATTTCTTGGATGTCATTCGCTTTAAGCACATCTCACCATGAAACACCTCTTGATATGGCTTAATTTTAAAATATTCAAGCACAGCATATCCATACCTGGAACAGCCCGGTTATAATATAGTCTGTGCATTTCTTCAGTGCCTGTTAAAAACAGAATGCAAATGAATTAACTATTCACTCGCTTCTGTCAAAAGTTTGGCTCTCTCTCTCTCACACACACACACGCACACATCTATAAATTCTTCAAAGTGCTGATGTCCATGAGGAGAACAATGTCAGTCAGTCTCATGGAAAGTCACACAGAATGCTGTCTATTGTCCCATACAAAAGAGATTTTTCCTGTTTTTCCTTGCTTTGATTGTAGTGGGGGCATATAATGGAACTTTGATGGGCAGTCTATCGATATTAATGAAAAAATAACAATTGTACGTATCTACCACGTACTTGCTTCGTGTCAACATAGATCCATAAAATGAGCATTTTGAAGGATCAAATGGCAAGATGAATAATTCTATCGGCACATTTTAACAGCACCTTTTAATGCCTTGAGTAAATACATGGATTCATTTTGCAGTTCTAATCTTGCTCTTAGGAAAAACTATTTCCACATTACACTAAGCTCTAATAATGCTGATACAATTTGCAGCTTTTCTCTGTTGGTAAGATTTTGCATACTCTCTCTCTCTCTTAGAGACCATTGTTTCAAATGCATGTGATTTTGAGGTGCTTAACGATCTTTGTTAATTAATTATTAAGAGAAAGTAATAAGCCAAATAAATTGAATTCCATGCACACTTCCTGCTTAAGATGTACCAACCATAAAAAATTTGAAAGAGCTAGCATTAAAAGTTCCCAAGATATGGCCCAGACAAAATAGTTTCTAATCTGGAGCTTGCCTAAATGAACTTTGGTTAATTTATTCATTAATGTAAGCAATTAGGCACACAAAACAGTGCCTATGCACACCATCTACCTATAATCTACCAATTAACTCTATAAATTTCAAAGGACCAGCATTCATAGTTAAGAAGATATGGCCTGGACAAAATTTGTTCCGGACGTACAGATGGAAGGACTTAGGGACGTTGCCCATTACCACATACCCCGCCCACGAATCAAAGGCTGGTTTACATCTGTTTTTCATACAATTGACTGAACTATGAGCCAGGGGTTCATGCAAGGGCTGTATGATTAGCTGGCATTCAGCTGAAATGCAGGTCTAAAAAATAGTCCTAACCTGAGTTGAGTGGAGCTTCAGCTTGCACTGCACTTAAGTGAGCTGAGCTCAGTTGAGCTAAACTCAACTTTGAGTTCATGGTACATAGACATCACTAACCCAGATACTTGACCTAGAAAACTAGTTTTATAAGGCATATGTTTTAGAGCTGACATGTGTGTTAGGTTTCAGAAACACAAAGGGCAAAAAATATTTTGGACCACGATACAGTCAAAGTATGGTCCAGGGGTACAAATAAAAAATGATATTCTAATTCAGTTTTGATTTAATGACCAAACTTCAAATTAAATACAAATTTTCAAGAGATGAATTTTACATTGTTCTTAGTGGTTATTTAAATAATGAATTCTCTGCAGCAATTAATTGTTTATGCAGCTGTTCAGAATTGTAATTATGAATTTGGTGGAGAAATTACCATTTGAAAACAATTCAGCAGAAGAGATAGATGACTGCTACAACAAAGAGCTAGATAATTGCTACAACAAAATATACAACATACAGAGACAAAAGTAACCCAAAGCATGCATAGGAATATTTACATGCCCTAAATTCCAGGTGCAAAACAACTGAGTCTGTTAGTAATTGGTAAATTCTTCACTACTTTTTAAGGCCAAGAGAGGTTCAAACCTGGTCATCTTTGAGCCACTTCAAGCAGTTACGGCTTACATATGATGACATTGTAACAAAAACACACATAATATTAGCAAACATAAGTCTGTTGATCAGTGTTGTATATTTCCACAAAAACAACATTCCAGTACTGTTATTGAACACAAACCATGTTACATGACTGTTGAGACATGCACTAAGTTACACACTGGTTTTACCTGCTGGTACTTCCTTTTTGGTTAGCTAAAATGAAAACAAGTTATTTGTATTTGATGTGACCAACCAACATCAAACTGTGCCATAAGTCTGTTTCCTGACAACCACATGCATGCAGGTGATTTGACTTTTTTCAAGCGAAAGCAAGCATTAGTTAACTCCCAGTGAAAGACTCAACATCTATGTTATAATTACACAGAGATGTTGAGTCTATTGCTAGGAAAGCTTTAGTTCAAAGCAAAACAAGTTGTTTAAGTACATATAATATTATGCCAAAGGTGCATTTCAAACAGATTTCAATAACAGATGTCCATAATTGTGTTCAAGATACATATTTGACAATTTGGTACACTGTTTAATATTTCCATCTGCTTGATACAGTAACTTTTTTTTTTTCAAAATAACTATCAACACTTCAAATGCTCACACTTCGAAATATGCCTCCCCTGCACGAGAAAGATTGTTTTGAAATTTTTCATCTGCAGGACAAGTGACATAAAATTTTCACTTGTCCTGATGGATAAGCTCAGTGTAATTTGGGGAAAAAAAAATCATATTTTGACAAATTCACATATCAGCTGCAATTTGTAATCATGCTTCATTTTAGCCAACCATAAATCATCAGTCTTAATTCCATACGGTGAATTTTGCACGATTTTTCCCATCCATGTCTGCGTGTTATGGTTTAATTTGGCTTCGCACATTGACGTGTCATGCCACAATAAGCCCTGCCCCAGAAGTCGGCATTTACAGTGATTCACTTACTGTGACCTTTGGCATTGATGTATCGTAATTCCCGTTTAGTGCCACATTCATTTTCATGATGCCCTAGTGCACATGATTCACAGGCACAGAGGTCTAGAACATTCTTTCGAGCCTCATGTTTGCCAGTTTTGAATCGTCATAGTTAACGTGGCATGGGCAGTTGGCCGATAATGATGCCTTCATCGAAAGTCCTCAAAAACACTCAAGACTACCATATTTCCTCACAAAACGTATATGATACATACTTTCCTCATAGGCCTACTCTTTTTGAACAAACCATTGCTTATAAACTACTTTACTATGATCCTTTCTTTGTTTTCAAACTTTAAAGTCGGTTGTCTACAAGTGACTGAGCCGCCATTTTAGCATATTGCACCCCAGATGATGATACCATATTACCAACACATTGAAGCTTCCAAGAAATTTACACAAACTTTCTGTTTGGCCTGGTCACAATTTTGATTGTGCTTTTTTTTGGGGGGGGGGGGAATAAATTGATGGATTTACAGTTGATATGAATGAAAGTGGATGAAAATTTTATTATAACTCTGCCAAGCCAGACTGTAGCAAAAGAATTCAATGTGCAAGGGCTGAAAATACAATTTACTGCACATGTATTGAAAATTAGACAATTAAGATCCCTCTGTCCATAAAATCAGTTTATATTAATACATAGATTTGTAACTTTGTGGTGCACACATAAGGGGAAACATAGGACAAAATCAAAGTCTGCCAAAGAAGAAACCTTCCACAGTCAACCATGTAGTATATGAATGTATAACTTCCAAATTAAACATCTTTCTATGCTGATCAATACAGGTTATTCAGCTAACACTTGTGCCAGTTGATCACTGTGAACATATTTATATTTGTTCATAACCTGGAAAAAATTAAGTGAAAGCTTAATTGGCATCTGACCCATACCTCCATTTGTGCAACAGCAAAAAACACAGTCACACCAAGAAGGCTAAATACTTAGCCTTCTTGGTCACACCAAACTGCACAGTAGGTACCAGAGCTGCACTTCTACTAAAGCACCTGCAGGTGGTGCTGCAAGGACTTTACCTGCATCTTTATCTGCAATGCCCCCTGGAGGCAAAAGAGTATCTTCACTCCTGAGCCTTACTGTGTCATTTCTTGTCATAATGACATCGTGTTTGGGTAAACTCCATGCCTTTAGCTGTGCTAGGGAACAATTACCTTCTGAACGCCGCCCATGACTTGTGTGGGCCCGTGAACCTCTGCTTGTCTGAGCTCTTTTTGAGTCCAAACCTCCTCTGTGACCATGTCTCGGTGACAAAGAGCCTGAACTAGTATGACTAGTTGAAGGTCTGCTGCCTCTTGAGGGATGCCTTATTGGTGCTGGAAATTTCAAGTGAAGGAAATGTGTGAATAAGAAGAAAAAGTACTTGTTACTGTACATGAAATATTTTTGGGGTAAATACATGTCGCTAAAGTACAATCAAACGAAGTAAATAATTGGTAACATTTGATGAACATTTGATTGGTAGAAAGCAACCATATACTTCTAGCGTTCAAAGTTCAGAAAAACAATCATAAGCATGGCTTCTAGAAGCATGCAAATATTTTCGCATGAAGCTTAATACTTTTTTCTCAGGTTTTTTTTTGCAACTATGATAAAAGTTCCTGCATAAGTGGTCAATCAGTACCTCCTACCATAAACCATTGGCACAATAAATCATAATATCCACAGTAGCTGTAACCGAGATGTGAATGTTAAGCCCAAGCTGAGGAAAGTTTGTCAAAACAGAAAATTATAAGAGCTGTTTAAATGTTACATCTTGATAGCTACATGCATAAAGAAAACAATTCCACAATGCTGATGCTGGTAGGTGGAGAAGATAATCTGGCTTTACTTTTGGCTCTGTATTTAGTCCTTACACTATGCAGTTAATGCTGTACTATATTGATTTGGTTGGCAAGGTGATGCAAAGACCAACAGACTAAGAATATAAGAAGTAGGATACATTATATAACAAGAATTGGTAATAAGCTGCACAATAAAGCAACATTTAATGTACAGCATGTATCTTTGTTGCAACTAGTGTTGTCCTTTCAATGGTCACGTAAATCATACCCAGCTCTAGCTGGAAATCTGATGTTCATTTACTGGTGATATGTATCAGAAGCAGACTTGCTCCAGACTCAAAAATACAACAAATAAACACATCAAGTATATATGTAAATGTGCTTTCTATGTATTGTTGTCCAAAATTTGTTACAATGGTTCACACTGATAGATAACACACTTGATCGGCTAGCTGTCATAATAACATGGACAAAATCTCTAAAAAGGCCACCTAACTTTTTTTTTAAATGACCAGTATTTTGTTGTTACAAATCTCAAAATGATTTAAGAAATAATATAGAACAAAGAATTAAATACTTCATCCTTCCCCCCTTGCATTAAGACTGAGTCAACAGCTTTCCTTGCTAAGCATCCAACTCAAGCTAAGGAAAGCTGTTCACATGGGGCAAGTTTTGTTGACAAGTTTTATCTACACTTCTCATTCAAACTGTCTTTCACTGCTGTTAAAATTGGTCAACAGCATTGGAGTAGGCACCATTTGATCCCGAACTGTTTTTGCCTGGTTTAACTCTTTCAGTGCTAAGCACGACTTAAGCCGATCTACTTGAGTCAAACTAGTCTGAATAATCATGAGGGTCCCCGATTCGTATTCCTCCTCAAAAGATCTTTCATTCAAGCACATGTACCAGCATGCCTATAGTTCGAGAGAGAATATCGCGGGTCAACAGCTTTTCTTGGCGTGAATTGAGTGCAATGCGCCCAATGCAAGCTGAGAAAAGCTGTTGACTCAGTCCAAAATTTGGCACTGAAAGAGTTAAGAGGGAACAGATTAGGAAAAAAGGTTGGCAGTGACTTAATTAGATCATTAAGTAAACAACAAAGAAAGAATGGCCCATTGAGGCCTCTGTTATATCAGACAATCTTAGATTTACTTGCATATTGTCCATGACAATTACAAGCACCAGCCAATGTGTTCATTTGGAAAATGTTCCTCAAATGAGCAACTGTTGTACATGTGTTGTTATATTCCAAATCTAACCAAACTTAATTCTCTCAAAGACAACATGACCAAAAATATTAATGTTCTAACACATACATTGGTCTATATTTACATTCATAAAATAAATAAATACAATGAATGAATGAACAATGTTTAGAGACATAACTTGTAAAGTGAAAACATTTCTAATTGCATAATGCTAGTACTTTTGACCATGCTTATTTTCAGTATGTTAACATTTCCACTTTAATTAAAAAATTGCTATTCGAATTCAAAACACTAAAATGAATCCTGTACTGGTCAATATAATGTGGCTGTAGGTCTAAAATTTTCTTTCCTATGCATGCACAATTACATGTCTCTTATTCCAAAGCAAGCTGGTAAGGGTGTGGTTAGTGCCTTTTGCCTTGCCTGGTAAATCATGCTCAAGCTACCCTGGCATCAGCAATAGCATGCACTGCAAAGCAGTGCCAAACCGCTGAATTCAATAAGGCATTTCCAAACTATATACACAATAACACATCTCTGGTATAGAATGGATACACATGTGTGGCCTGCACAAATTATGAGTCGTAACACTAAACTTGTTTATCAACAACATGTTTGGGAGACCACCATCAAAGCTCACCTCTGTAGTTTGCTGACAAATCACCCACTGGTATAATCTCCAATCAAAATGGACAAAGTCAGATTTGGACATGGTTTGTCATATTAAAAAATATCTGCAATCTCAGTTAATATAGGCTTGATTACATAAGGACTATCATTTTGAATGTTTGCATAACTATTTCAGCTGGGACTGTGTTGTATTCAGGGTTCTTGTTTGCACAATAGTTATTGATACCAATGTCAAATCTAAACTGTTACTGATGCTGACCTATGTGCTACCACAGGGTTTCATCCATAAACTGCACACAAATTAAACATTGTTTTAGATATAAGTTTTCAGTGCATGCCTCATTATACTCATTGTGAATCCACTATAATCATGCTTGAACCCCACTGCACACATTCTTTTCCTCCTGAAGTTCTAATCTCACTATGATGGTTAATATACATACAGCACATTACGATCAGGGTTTTAGCCAGGCACCCATCCACCCGTTATTTGGATGGGTAATCATGAGTTTGAATGGGAGAAAGGAATTATGGATCGATAAATTTTGCCTCATCACCTGTCCACCCTTGGAGGAACCACACTCCAAGGCAGACCTAAAGTTTCAAAATAAACATGGCTTCAAATTTTTTATCGGATTTTACTTTCAGATCATTATTGTACATGCAATTACCAGATTTTGTACACAGATAACATTTTACGAACTTCTGTTCAGGTAAAAGCACATTGCAATGATCATGGCGGTATTAAACTCTGTGAGTGTCATTGAGCGATATTAGGAGATGCTACTGATTAACTCCTCTTGTTCATTCTATTGTCAATAATTTTTTGAAATATCTACAAATGCAAGTTACCTGTGGGCTTTATTTGTTACATCCATCTAATACGGGTGTCAATTTCAGTTGTTTTTATTACTTAAATATCAACTGTTGCAAGCAAGCAGCACAGTACGCTATTCAAAATTGGCTTCACTGTACATCCAGGGATCTTAGGACCACAACGCAGAGTGTGGGTTGCAGTAAATTTAACCTAGAAACATGGCCAAGTATCAAGAAAAGATGTCTAGAATAAGGAAAGTAAGCCTACATAGTATCAAAATACTGCTTTTTTGTATATATTTTGGTCTCATAAATGCTATAAAACATAAAATTTGCCTTCAATTTAAACAAATTTAATTCTATTTTTTTAACTTTTGGCCCTCAAAATGCACTGAAATGCACAATTTGCATTCAAATTTTCAAAATTTTCCTGGGAGGACATGCCCCCAAACCCTGTAGCAGACTTTGTGCCTTTACTGCTCATCAATGTCCCAACACTGGCCATCATTTGGACTGGCTAAATCCCTGATTACAATCCTATGGTATTTCTATGTTAAATATGGGATATGCTTTATCTGTAGTAAGATACTTAAAACCAAAAACAAATAAACATGCATGCAAAAAACTATAATTACTAATGTTGCACTAAATTTTATCATTCTAAAAACAAAGGAAAACAACTAAAGAAATTTTGACTTACAAGTATTGTAATGGTTAATAAATATTTTCATTTAACCCTCATTCTGTTGAAAAAAAATCAGATTGTATTTGTTTTTCATGATGTTTCAGTCATATATTATCACAAAGAAAAACTCACATAAAAACTGGAAATTAAACAAAAATAATAATAAAACAAAGTGAAAAATATGATGAGAAAACTACATTTAGTCTGGATGGTTCTAAAGACATTCCTCATTTCAGCAAATCTGGAGTGCTTTTTGTTGATGGCTGAAAATTGTGCATGAGGGGAGTATCATAAAATACTGAGTTTGACAAAACAAGGGTTAAAGTGGCCAATCAGTCATCGATTGTGCATGTTCATGTAACTTCAGATTAGCCTCTACGTCACCCTTGCTAAAGTCCTAATTACAGATTGCAATCATTAGTGATTTGATATATCCTAGCTACAACTCTAATCACTAGTGAACTGTTAGATCAATATATTGTGGACCTCCATTAATATCAGCCTCATTTCACTGATACTTGGATATCTGAAATATAAATGAATCATAGATACATACCACAGAACTATGTTGTCCCTCACATAAATAATTATGAAATATCAATGTATAGAAGAAAAAGACGTCATATAAGACAGCCTTTTCCCTTGTACATGTATATGGTACA
Source organism: Hermodice carunculata (assembly GCA_964020975.1). Classification (NCBI taxonomy): domain Eukaryota; kingdom Metazoa; phylum Annelida; class Polychaeta; order Eunicida; family Amphinomidae; genus Hermodice; species Hermodice carunculata. Next base: position 46,615,402 of record OZ026615.1, on the reverse strand, counting down.
AATGTATCAATGAAATTTTTGATTAGAGTGATTATAATATATTTCAGATTATAAAGTTTCATTTCTGGGGAGAAATCAGATCAGCTGCCATGATGCAGACATTTTATACATTTACCCCCTTTTTTAACCCTCCCCCTAAAAAAATGAAATAAAATAAAATAAAACATTTAGACAAATGAATAAAAAATAAATAAATAAATAAATAACATATGTGAACCACAGGATTGATTTTGTAACTGCTTCCAAATGTTTAAGCTCCCTGCTTCTAAATATGATGAATGACTGCTTGAACATTTTCAAACAAGGTTCTTTTAGCTTGTACCACTTTAACCCTTTCCCCCTCAAACCGGCCAAAACCAGCTGGTGGTCAAATGTCGTCTGCTTCAGTGCATTCTACTAATTTCAACAGTTATGAAAAACAATTTGACTGAGAAATGTACATGAGACTTATCAAGATCACATGCCCCAGGTCAACAGCTTTCCTTGGCATGGGTTGGGCACTTAGTGCCCAACCCATGCCAAGGAAAGCTGTTGACTCAGTCTTAATTCAAGGGGGAAAGGGTTAAGGCTATGGAAGCACATAATGATGGTTCACATGTGTACAAGTGTCACCATCATCTCCCTCTTCTCCCAAATTTAAAATAAATTCTAGGATCACAATGGATTATCATGTTATTTACTTTTTTTTTTTTTTTTTTTTTTTTAATTTTTGAAGCAGCAAGATATGATTTGGGTGGAATGCAGTGAGTAGAGTCCTGCTTGAAAATCGTGAGCAAAACTGATTGAACGATATAAATGCTGAGCTCATCAAAATGTGGACAAGTCCATTTCGAAGTCTAAGAATATATTTGAGACACATTTCCCAGAAATCTATGCATGTAGAGACTTGATTTTATATCTGATCAGCAGCTACATGTTTGCTGAATGCCAGTGCTTTCCTTTCTCTGACTTCATGTATCAGTAAGAGTCTTCATCTTTTAAACATACATTTTAAGGAATTTGCAATGACCTGAAATCAAGCGGGGAAAAAATCAATAAACAAACACAGACAAAATGTACTCCACTCTAAAATATTTACAACTCTGCACAAATGCATCCATAAATCACTCAAGAACTGATAAAGGATTAAAGAGTACTTGCACACAGCGACTCTGTGCAAATATATCCAGAAACTCGCTCAAGAAGAATGGACAGAGTTTATAATAAAGACAACCACATACAAGCCATGACCAAAGGTTAATACAGAAGGAGATAGAGATAATGTTTCATTCTAAGCTTCATTTCACACACACAATGATAACAAGCACAAAGCCACCAACACAATCGCAACAAATACAGCACTGAACTATGACACCTAGCTAGTTCTTCAACCTGATGACAACATCCATAGTATCTTTTTAATAATACACAAGATTTATTGACTAGCAGTCTGGTTGGACACACAAAAGTTTTTCCCCACAATTGTTCATATTTTAATTGAGTTTATGATAATAGATGGAAACTGTCCAGCAAAAGTGTCGAAGTTGTCTCACCTCCTCATAGAACATCTCCCCTCACATGGTCAAGAAGACCAAGGAGGTAAAAGTTGCTGATTACTTTATTTACATTTTAACAGGAACTGTAGGCCAGTTTGATAAAGCTTTAAATCCATATACTATAGGTGCTGTGTTACATGTTCATGTAAATATATACGGATATGTACTGTAACTTAAATTCAGCACTTTGTATTATTTTATTTTCAATTATTTTAACCCTTTCCCCATTAAACCAGTTAAAGCTGAATGGAAGTAAAATGTTAAAATGTCTCCTTCAACTGTTTTCTTTTTTTTCAAAATTCAGTTTAGTGTTCATGAAAACAATATTTGAATGAGAATTATGAGCCCCACTAAAATAGCATGCCCCAAAGAAAGCTGTTGACTAAGTCTTAATCCCAGGGGGAAAGGGTTAATTGACTTAAATATGATAAAGTAATGCATTCTGCCTGGCAGCGCATGGACAGTTTGTATCATGGGCATCTTTTGATGTAAAATGTTCCAACTAGCCACAACAAAACAAACAGAAGTGCACACATCAAGTCCTTGACTGGTTACACCCTGCGTGTGGGGTTTTCAATTTCTTATCTTGAACTCTTTCCAGTTTTGATCTCAAGTGTCCAATCATGTTTCTCTTCATTGTGTATGCTAAATTTTTCCTTCCTCTGCCTCCCTTTGAATCTGGAAAATACAAAGAGTTAATTTGTTCTTTGCACCGGCTGTCTATTGCCCTCAACTTGCCACAACTTAACCTTGTTTACACCATAGTCATGAAAATATTACAGACACCATAAAGAGCAGATACACCAATTAAAAGACAAGCAGAATTCCCACAATTGACAGAGGACAGCCACAACTGGTACAAAATACAGCACCATTCACCAACAGATCATTTGATTTAAAAGCAATTCTACTGTTAGCTGGAGGAATATCAGCTCTAAAAGCTAAGACCTAAGCAGGAAGGAAGATTACCCAACAGACAGACACTAGGTAGCGCATCAGTTGCACATGCCCTACGCTGAGAGGAGAGCCTTCTAACCTGACTTTGCCCTGGGTGTGATGGCTCCCTGTGAGTTCTGGGAGTTTACTGCAAATAGTTCAGCAGGCCATGGTTTGTAAGCTTTCTCCAGTAGGGCCAATTGTTCATCCCTCAGTTGTTGCCTGCGACTTCTCCAGGTCTCACCTTTCCTTTCATCATAATTGTCCTCATTTTCCTCGCCCTCGTGGCCAGAGCTTGACTTTGCATGGCTTGATTGCGAATATTGGTCCTCAAATCTGATTGGACCCTTGGAGGTTTTGCCTGTTGGTCTGGGTGCCTTGTGGTCATTACTGGCTTGGGATCCCTGATCGTCATCAGATTTCTACACACACGAATGGCAAAAAAGTTCTTTAAGTCAATGCCACCAACCCACCCCCAGTTTGGGGGGGGGGGTTGTTTTTTGTTTGTTTTTGTTGAACTTGGTCTCTGTCACAGGCCTGACTTTACTAGCCAGAATGAAGTTGTTTTGGTGAGGAAGTTTATTCAGTTTAAGTTTTCCATCACCAAGTACTTTATTTTTCATGAAAAGTGAGGGAGTTGAATTGTTATAGCACTTTTGTGAAGAAACTTGGCTTTGCGATGAAGCAATATATACTTTATTCACTATTTTATTTTACAGAATTGCCTCTCATTTGGTGGCCACGCTCGTCAAGCATTGCTACTTTCCGTCACAGTTTGACCACCCGGTCCGTGATTTCATGGAAGGGAGCTTCTACACCAACTCCGATTGTAAACATTCACTCGCAGCAGTGAATGTCAGTGTGCTCATAGCTCACTGGAAAATGAGAATGCAAATGGAAACTATTCCCGCTTGTCTGGTCTGAACTCATCTACCATGATAAACCAATGTTGGAAGGAGCCACGGGCTACGACAAAGAAGGTCTTTGCCGGTTCAACTGGGACTGACTCTATCCCCAGCACTGATCATGCCATAGCTGCCACGGATGATGACCAAAGCTGGTGCTTGGGAAGTTTAGACTGGTAAGGGATGGTTTTCAAACGTCATTGTGCAAGAATTCCTATATAAGTGACTGGTAAAAGTTTATGTTTCTGAGTACTGTCAGATCATAGCCTACTATAAGAAGGCAGGGCATTTATTCTATTGGTGATTTGCTGTCTTGTGTGCAATTCTTCTCTTTATCAAGTGACCTCTACCCTGTCTTTGTCATACAGTGCTTCATTTTCTCCTACTTTATATGCAAAAGGGATTCTGATTGGGCTACGCCCTTGTTCCCGATCAGGTTTTCTTTTTTTTTTTTTTGCAATAAAAAATATGTTTAAACCAAAAAGGCAGGCCATCTTGCTCAGTTGCCAATACCGGCAGTGTACGCTGCACACTAAGACAGGCAAAACAGTAGCACCTCCCGCTGTGTGGCTTTTGTGTATTGAAGCTGTTGTCAAGCGCTTGTGTGTTCCCCTATCTTTTGAAGTTTGTGATGTGCTGCAGTTGTCATTATTAATCCGATTAGGCAAGCACTGGCATTACAGATGCTTTTCAATGCAGCCAGTTACCTTCATGTATCCCAGGCCTTGTTATAAATCACTAAATAGGATAAAACCAAAAGCCTGCTACATGTACGCCTATGATTTCCAATTCAACTAGCTTTGAGTTCATATTTACGCTGTCTTAGTGTGCAGCATATACAAAATGTAGCCTACTGTCAGTATTGCCTATTGGCAACTGTGCAAGATGGCCTGCCATAAATTTCAACCAGTCAATTTAAAGGGAATTTTTGCACCATGACTTGTTAAAAGCATCCCTTACCAGTCTAAACTTCTGAAGTGCCAGCTTTGGTTATCTTCCATGGCACCTACAGCATAATCAGTGCTGGGCACAGACTCAGTCCCAGTTGCACCAGCAAACATTGGCTTTGTTGTAGCCTGTGGCCCATTGCTCCTTCCAGTAAGGCTGAATTTCTCTGACCTTCTCCCTTCCTAACCCTACATCTTCCCCCTCATCCACAGTAAGTTCCTCTTTGGAAAAGGAACAGCTAAAACTGAGATCCAGCTCATTCTCTGCTTCACTACGGCTCATAGTTTCTCTATCACTATCTGCCATTGTATCACAAAGACTCCCTTCCGTGATGTCACAACCCAGAACCCGCTTAATGGCCAAAAAGACACGAACTTGTCAACTTTGGGCCCATCGTGGGCAACAAAATTCTTTTGGAAATAGTTCTTTTCCTGTGTGAATATGGGAAATTTTCCTCACAAAAGTGCTATAACATTTCAAGTCCTTTACTTTGAACAAATTTTTGCAATTGCCCAATTTTTGGTGACAGATTTGAAAATATTTTTTAAGTATACAAGATATGCCTCATAACAATATCACAACGGCCATGTCTTGGCGGTTTATAATTTATTTTCTTTACACTCACTACATTTACCATTGAGGTGACACTATATAGACCGTAAAGACTCACATTTGAAATGTGAAGAAGAAAAAGCAAGATGTTTAAAGTAAAACTGATCTTATATGGCTCACCTTTGTGGAATCTTTGTCCCCATCATCAGGGACAAATGTGGCACTTATTTCATCTACAATAAAAGGTAGTAATAAAACATTCATTATAGGTTTCTCCCAATGCCAGAAGTCTTTTCTTCAGACTTTTATGAACAAAATGCCAGTACAGGCCTGCACAAATTTACAATTTAGCACAACCCATTAATGGCTTGGCCTGAAATAAATGCAAAAGCCTTTTTGTTTTGCATAACCCATTTAAACAGCTGTATGTCTTGCTGTGAAAAGTTGTGTTAATGGTAAATGGGTTACGCTGGTGAGAAACTGCACAATCCATGCATCAGCAAAATTATGGGATACACATACGTACAATTTGCGCAGGCCTGCAGTAAAATAAATGAGGTGTTCTCTCTGTGTATGCCACAATGGTACAATTATGGCAATACTTTGGGTCCTACCAAACATAGCCCCCTACCCACCCCTAGCCCATCTCCTAAATTAACAAGCAAAGCAGGCCAAATTTCAATAGATACTAGAAATTTCTAATTTATTTTGGCAGATTTGTTTAAGATACTCTGCCTGACATGATACATTCAACACAATATTTCATAGTTGAAGTCATAGATGTGCAGAGAGAAATGCACCGGCTCCCAAAATACATGGTTTTCAAATGGCAAAACTTGGATGTTTACTTTCAGTTACATTTCTTCAATCATAGCTTAACTTATATGTAGTATTACTGACTAAAGAGCCCCCCCCCCAAAAAAAAATCTGCCATTGTGAAAGGTTATTAATATTGATACATGCATCCTTTTTTTTAATCAGTTTCTATGACAGAGAAATGCACCGGCTCCCAAAATACATGGTTTTCAAATGGCAAAACTTGGATGTTTACTTTCAGTTACATTTCTTCAATCATAGCTTAACTTATATGTAGTATTACTGACTAAAGAGCCCCCCCCCCCAAAAAAAAAAATCTGCCATTGTGAAAGGTTATTAATATTGATACATGTATCCTTTTTTTTAATCAGTTTCTATGATGAAAGACACCATGAATATGTCAGTTTTCACTGACACTACTTACAAAACCATAACAACAGAAATATGAAGTATTCAATTTCCCTTGCCTGACGAACTGATGGATATAAATGATTTAATAATGTCAGCCATGTGAGCATGCATCAGACTACACCATCAAGTGTTAATATTTATGCTTGGTGTTGTCTATCAGCAATTCCTGTTGCCCAGTTACTAGCAATGGAGACTTTGTGTTAATTCTTTTTACGCACTCTACAGTTACTGTACGCTCCAGGCAGCACTATTTTCTTTTCTTTTTTTGGTTACATTCTTTTCATGATTTATTAAAAATTCATTAATTTCATCATGACAAAATACTTTACTAACTTAATTGTGACTTTTTCTCTTTCCCTTCTTTTCTGTGACTGTTGTCATGAATGTGGTGAACACTGATTGAAACTTCAATACTGTTGTACTCTTGACACATACATGTATGATTCAAAATGGCAAATGGTAGTGAAAGCCCCTGTAAGCTCCAATTCAACAATACAGTGGTATCCACTAATTAGGACCTGCACCCCTATACTGCCAGCAATAAGTGGTCTCTTACTGCAGGTGGTCTTAAAATCAGAGGGAACTGGATAAAAAAAGATATGTATCTTCAAACAGCAGTCTTAAAAAGACATTCAACTCTCATGGGGTGGTCTTTTAAACAGAGTTTAATCCAACCCTCCCACCTCTCAAGAGTATTATACAGCGGAATTGGGCAAATATACAGGCCTCCTGATATGCCCATCACCTTGGTGATGAACAATTCACCCTCAGTTTCAGGAGAACAAAGAATCTTAAAGATTTCCTAACGCATTCCAGACTCAGGTACCCTGAAACTAGACAGGTGGCATCCATATGAGGAGTCACAGAGCAGAACCCGTGCGATACTGAAATTATGTCATTACTATCTGAAACTAGATGTGTCTGGGAGAGTAAAAGCATGGTCACAGGCCGTTCATACACAACACCCTGTGGAGGTACCTGTAAACACAACAATCTGGTCTATCTCATTACATGCTTGCATAGCAACAAACAATATATGGGGCAAACAGAATGCCCTCTGATGGACAGATTAAGAGAGCACTTTTATCACACCAAAAACAAAGATGTAACCCAACCATGAGGCAGACATTTTGGTCTACCTAATCATATTGGCATCCATGTTAGGATCTAAATACTGGGACACATTGAAAATCCCACCTAAGATGTCAAGAACAGAGACACTCAGACCAGAGAGGGAAAGCCATTGGATTCACCAGTTATGCACCAGAGAGCCGTTTGGCCTCAATGTCATGGGTATATAAGGACTCTTGCGAAGTCTTATGCCAATTTTTTGTTCTGGCCTTGTCTACCCATTGAATGACACTGGAGCACAACTGGAAAGTTTGCACAAAAAACACTGTGAAACAACCCCACATTAGGTTATATATGAGATACCACAGCTATAATGACACAAGACATCTTTATTTGCCAGAAGAGCAGATTTTGATGTCTGTAGATTGATCCAGAGGTGACAATCCTTATTGCATGAAAGTCACCCAGAGTGGGTACATGAGGTCTTTCATGACGTGCCAATTAAACTACTGTATGTCATACTAATTTGCCAGCACTGCTGTTAGATCGGTAGATCTATTTGATGCTCTGGCGCGATTTTCATGACATTGTCTTATAATCTGGAGAAACATTACAGCTTTGCTATACAAGCAAGAGATGTAACAGTGTTTTCAAATGTTCCCTCACGGGTTCACACCAGAACAAAACCGGTCGAGACCTCTCGCCTGTGGACATCTCCCACCACTGGTGTTGCTTGGTTTTCATCTGCTTTTAAACAGGTAACACTTTATATACAGTAATACCTGCAATTTCAAACCAGGACTGTAAGAGACTATCTGGCTTAAGTGGCCACAAGTCTGGGGCCACTGAAGCCTATATTCTTCGTAATTTTGCCTGCAATGAAAGACAACCTGCTGTATGTGACCATTTTTGGCTGAAGTAAGGGCTGGTCTTAAACAACACGTACTACTGTATTCTGACAGAATCTATCCCTTACGGTTTCCAAAAATGACACAATAAACTTGAAAATACTTACTCTCTAAGAAAACTTCCCACTCCTCCACAGACTGCACATCATTATTTTTGCGTTTGACCTTACTACCTTTGTCATATTCCTCCACCAGCTTCTTCACCAGCCTGGAGTCACTCATACCACCACGGTATGCATTGAACATTCTCAGTCTGTGACACTTGTTAAGTGCCAGGAATAAATATCGTCTGTGTTCATACATTTTAACACTAGACTGAATACTCTCTTGAACACCTTTCTTCCTCTGAAATGTAGTTTTTGGCCTGTATCTGGATTCGGATTTGCCTGCTGCTCGAGAAGGCTTTTCCTCTCTCCTATTTTCTTCAGTCCTTTCTTTACTTTTTGAAGTCTTTGGCCTTTCATCTTTGCTGTGGTCTTGGGACCTTTCACTGTTTCTGACAGCCTTTGGCCTCTGTTCCTTTTGAAGAGGCTTTTTATGTGTTTTTACAACTACTGCCGGCTTTGGTTTATCCTTCTCCTGCGACTCCTCAGCACCTTTTTCCTCAGGCTGAGGCTCTGCTTTCTCCTCCAACTCTTCATTCTTTTCGCCTGGTTCCCCTTCTACTTCAGTTTTCTCTTCTTTTGCTTCAGTCTCCTCTGCATTTGTTTCACACTCTTCTTTTGCTTCACTTTCTCCTTCTGTTGTTCTGGTTTCCTCCTCTTTTGATTCTTGCTCTTCCTCCTTTTCTCCCTCTGGTTTTGTTTCGGATTCTTCTGTTTCTTCAGGTTTCTCTTCTGGTTCTTCCTGCTTTTCTTCCTCTGGTTCTTTCTTTTCTTCTTCCTTTTCCTCTTCTTTTTGTGGTTCTTCCTTCTTTACTTCTTCCTCTTCTTCTTTCTTCCCCTCCTCTGTTTTTTTGTCTTCCTCTTTCTCCATGTTATCTATTTCCTCCTTGGGCTTACCTCCTTTATTCACAATGAATTCCACGCAATCACTATTGCCTCGTAGCTTGGCCACATCAAAGGGCGTCAACTCCTGGTCCTGAAAGTACATGAAATAACAACTTACAACCATGTCAACCAAAGTGGAATTACCCTGAAACTATAAATGGGCTAATGTTGACCCACTGATTACTGTTTAAAAACTGAAAACTAGAAATAAATACACATTGAAACAAAATTAACCCTCAATCTGACAGAACTAAGAAAGTGCCCAAAGGACACAGATGCCCCACCTAGCTGTCATTGCCCTCATCAGCAGGAAAGAGTAGCATGTAATTGGTGTGAGACTTCAAACATATTGTGAAACCTTCATATCGATAATAATTATACACACATAAATTTTCATATATTGACTGATATTGCTATCTAATTTCATGGCTATACCAGAAATACTTCATAAGCTACACATGGCACAAGTTTGACAACAACCAATACTCGTTTTTCTGGAATCATTTTCACTTAATGATTATAAACAGAGGATAATTAACCAAATAGACAAGCAAAACACCAAAGGTACATCTTCACATATTGATTAATGTCGCTATCAAGTTTCATAGCTGTACCTCACTTTATGAAATACACATGACACAAGTTTGACATGAGCCAACATTTCCAGTGAATAGATATTTCACTATTATTATAAAGTTAATGAATGAAAAATGAACAGAGGTTAATTAACTCAAGAGACAAACAAAAACCCAGATGCATATCTTCATATATTGATAAATGTTCCCACCTAGTTTCACAGGTGTACCTCAAATACTTTTTGGGATACATGCAACACAAAACTGACAAGCTTAATGTTGAATCAACATTTTCACTAATTAATGATTAATTATCAGAGGAAAATTAATCCAAGAGACAAACAAAACCACAGGTGCACATCCTCATATATTGATTAATTATTCTATCATGTTCTATAGCTGTATATAAAAAACTTCTTGACATGTGCCACACAAATGTGACAAGCCTAACGTCAAATCAACATTTTCATTAATTAATGATTAATTCATGTGGGAAAATGAATCCAAGAGGACATCTTTACATGTTGATTTGTATTTCAACCAAGTTTCATAGGTGTACCTCAAATACTTTTTGAGATACATGTGACACAAATGTGAAAAATCTAATGTTGAATCAAGATTTTCCCTAAGTTAATAAATGATTAATTAACACATGATAATTAATCCAAGAGACAAACAAAACCCCAGGTGCACACCTTCATATATTGCTAGATGTTTCCAAAGTTTTATGGTTGAACCTCAAATACTTTTTGAGATACATGCGACACAAATGTGACAAGTCTAACGTTCAATCAACATTTTCCCTAAGTTAATTAATGATTAATTAACACTGTATAATTAATGCAAAAGAAGAAGAAAACCCCAGGTGCACATCTTCATATACTGATAGATGTTTCCACAAAGTTTCATGATTGTACCTCAAATGCTAAAATGAGATACGTATGACACAAATGTGACAATTTTAATGATGGACGGACAAGGGCAAATCTCTATGCCCTATTCAAATTGAGTCAACAGCACTGAGTACCCAGCCGATGCTTAAGGAAAGCTGTTGACCTGGGTCATGTCATCTTGATAAGTTTGATATACAATTCTCAGCCAAATTGTTTTTCTCTACTCTTGAAAGAAATTGAAAACACTAAAGCAGATGAGATTTGACCACCAGACAGTTTTGGCCAGTTTGAGGGGGAAAGGGTCAAGTATAAGTAGAAGATGGTCATTTGACTTTTTTTCTTCTCACATCCTGGATCTATGAAAGAGATTTTACAGAGACCAGCATGTTATGACACAATGCACCTGATTGATGCTGCAGGTTCTTTTTTTTTGTGGGTGTGTGGGGATGATTGACAGTTGAAAAGGCAGCCAAAAATGTAACACAGTGCCTTCTTGCATAAATGAACAATTTAAGTGCCAGTTCTAGTCTCACATTAACAATTCAATAATGATCCCAGCACATTCCAATTTTTCAATCAATAAGGTAAATCTGCTTGTCTTGTTTGTTAAACATGCCTGTTATTGCCATGGACTGCAAGTGTTAAAAAGATGAAATAAGCTATTTACCTACATTGCACATAAAAGATCATTTGATTTCCTAACGGAATGGGAATGCTTGGTTTCCGTAAGTTGCTCTTTGGTCCACATCTTTGTGACAGAAAAATGCCCTAAGCTCTTTTGTAATTCAGTCGACACTGATTGCTTTCTGAGGTTAGCTTTTAAAACCAAACAGTAAGCCTTGGGTAACAGTTTCAAATTGTACAAGGTTGCCAATATGACAGCTTGGATTTAGCTAGCACATACACCACACAGACCCTAAAGACAATGCTCTTTATGGTCAATCAATCCAATTTTGCTTTCAAACTACAGGTACATTCATTTTTTATCATTCATAGATGACAGATGTCTTGATTTGCACACATGACTCTTACAAATAGCTCACCCTTAAGATATTTCAATTCATTTTATTTAATTTTTTCATCTAGTTATAACCACATACTTTTCACTGATATCTAACCTGGCATTGATTTTAGAGCAAGAGCTGACAAATACAAAGCTTGAATTCTGACAGCACTGTACATGTTCCACAGCTTTTCAGATGCACCTTTACAGTAATGTTCCATATGATTTACTGGTCATGTACAATGTATATCTATGTGTTTTGATGGTGTTCAAAGGGCATTCCCTGATACACTGCTCAGTAAACGTGAGGTGGCTTGCCTGTAATTCCGTACACAATCAGTATACAGTGACAATCTACACTGATGATAAAAGTAGCATGCCCCAACGTAGTGGTTAATTTTCACTGGGGACTAGTAACCATAACGAACTATTTGATAGAGGTATATAATTGCAGAGTCGACATGACAATGAAGACTTTAACTCTGTCCTACTCAAAACAGTCAAATATAACGTCACAGTGTCATCTGCTCCATGTTTACCCCCATAACCTCAATCATCCATGTTTAAAATATTCTGAAAGTATATTTTGTCTGAGTACAAATGAACTTACAGTGAACAATCTTCTTGAGCTTAGGGGCACAAAAAAACTTGCTGACTCAATCTAAATATGAGCACAAATGGTTAAACCCTATTGACCAGTTAAACAAAGTCACAAACAACGCAATAGCCCCTTGATTGCATATGACTTTCATCTATTGAAGACATAATGGGGCACTACCAATATATAGTCATAGCACTATCAGAATGTGCTGATTTGTCACAGAATTTGTTATGACTTCTTTTATGAACATGACAATAGTAACCATCCACTGGACTGCACATGTATCAATTTTGCAGCGATATGCTTTTTGTTGAAAACTCTTAAGTTGAAAACTCTGAACTTTTTGTGAAAAAAAAATCAATTTATGTGCAGAAGCTTTCTGACCCAATCATTTATCTCAGTTTGACTGTATGAGATCACTTAAGGTCAAAAGTAATTATACCAAACAAAACAACATAGGTCTATTCCTCTATATGATCAATAGTAACCATGCACTTACAAGGCACCATTATCCTCATATAAGGAAATATTATTTACGAAAACTGGTGCAATGGCTGCCATTAAAGTTCAAAATCATGAAACTTTAATAATTGAAATATGGGCAAGTAATGCAGTGGACAACAATACCCTCTGGCACTTTATCTGCTGAGGGTAAAAGTTGATCTGGGATATTTGTAACATATCAGCTACTCAAACATAGCATGGATGCATTATTGTGATGTACGGACATGTTGGAGAGCTGCACGTAAATGGCTTTGCAAATTGAACATTCATGAATATTAGAGTGAAAATAACAAAAATTTCTTTCCTCAATATTCATATGACATGACCTTCAATATGTAGATATAAAGAGTAAATAAACTAAAATGTCCGTATCAGTTCATCTTAGCCTTATTATGAAATTCTGCATTGAATTTCACCAAATTCTGTCCAAACATTTTGCATTGTGTTGTGTGCGTAAACACACATATTGTTTTTTTCTCCTTTCTTTCTGTCCTTCCAATCAATATTTGTGGCAGATACAACTCAGAAACTGCTCAACCCAGAAGCTTCAACTGTTACATGAGTATAGCACCAATTAATAGTGAAGTTCTGCACATTGTTGAAAACACAATCATACAAATTTGGGGCAATTAAAATTGTATGCTGCACTGTATCATATTCTGAATATCATGATGCCCAGACAGAGTTATGTTGTGATAATGTCAGAGATCAATAGCAAAGTCTGAGGTCAATGTCAAGGCCAGAGGTCATTACCAATGTCAGAGGTCAAAACCAAAGTCAGAGGTTAATACCAAGGTCAGAGGTCACTGCCAAGATCAGAGGTCAATACCCAAGGTCAGAGAGCAATATCAAGGTCAAAGATCAATGCTAAGGTCAGGGGTCAAGATCAGTGGTCAATGTGCAGGTCAGAAGTCATTATCAAAGTCAAAGGCCTATGTTAAAGGTATCCAGAATGACTTTAAATAGTGTGAAATTGAAGTTGTAAGCAGCAATAAATATTGCACCCTGCAGCAGAGACATGGACCCCAGCCTGGGTTGTCATTCTGAGTTCAATCCATTAGATCTGTGCTATAGAGTACATCAATTGAAGAGTGAACAAATTAGCATAATTTTATTTTATGCTATTTGTGGAAATTAAAAAAACTTTAAATGCTTGAACATCTTCAAAACAATACAGAAAGAGATGTCACTGTATCATCAATTGGACATTGGCACAACCAGTGAACAGTGAACAATAGTTGCATTCTTTCTCTTTAAGTGCCAACTGCAAGTAAAATCCATTTACTTAAAATGAACTGCTCTCAATTATATAATACGGATATGCTAGATTCATATTCCTTGTGAAAAGACCTTTCACTCCAGTACCAGCATGCCACAGGATATGATGATCTGGGTCAACAGATTTACCTCAATGCACATTGGGTGCCCAAAGCATGCCAAGGAAAGCTGTTGACTCATTGCAAAGGTTGGCACTGAAAGAATTAATTTGGTCAAGCTTTGAAGATGCACAGATTTGCTGTGAAGCAAATCTTCCTTTCTAGTTTTGTTTTGTTTTGTTTTTACCAATCATGGTAACAATGCCAGAGCAGGTGATGGACCAAACAAGAATTTAACACCTGCCTGAAGCATAAAAACAACTTAAGACATGAAAGGATTCCTGGAACTGAAATCCTTGTGTACATATATATTGAAGACAGCAAAAAAGCTCCATACTATGCATGGGGACTGTACTATGGTAGACGAACTGACATTTTGAAATCAATTGCACTTTTGATTTGTTTGTGTTGGATATATGCCACAACGGAACCAATCAACATGTACAAACAGACTTCTGTCCCTGTCACATATATACTTAGCACACTAAAAGCAAGTTAAGTCCAGCCTTAAAGGCTTACCTGATCATTATCACATTTGTTTGATGCAAGACTTATGTGTATTCATAATGATATGAACCAGACTCATTAATACTTAAGTGACTACAACCAAGCTTTAGGAAGGATTAAGAGATTTCCAACTCAATAGCCTTACCAGTCAGTGCAAACTATAGCACCATTATACGGTCTTAATCCATTTAGGTATTTTAATTAAATGCATGCCGAATAAATAGGTAGACTTGAAATATTGAGCCCTATCATATAAATCTATCTGAATTGTGCCATTTTATAATGTATAATATTGTATAGCAACCATGATGATCTTAAACGTTTTTGTACATATGCAATCAAAACAAATTGGTAAGTTATACACTGGGAATGTATTCATTTTGATGTGCAAAAATTTCCCCTGTCTTTTTCAAAGTACTTTTTTTTTCTTGTTTTATGTCATCAGTGAAATTTGTCAAAAATAAAACTGAAGTAAAGGGAAGTCAATTTACAATATACCCTGCACTTTATTTAATTTTTTCTTCAAAACAATTAATTTGGATCACAAAAATATTGTTCTCCACAATTTGTCCTCCTAAGAAATTATAATTATCAATGGTACTTTTTCTAATAGAACAAATTTTGATGAATATTTTTTTTTCAATTTTCAAATGTGACCACATGGCAAGGTAAATCAGGCATAATAACAGCTTCAAATTCTTAGTCTATACTGTCATATCTAACTTAATTAAATTTTCATTTTGATTTTGATTTTAAATTTATGTGAGGGCATAGTGAAGAAAGCTACATCATGTATATATAGTACACCCACTTTTTCAACAGCAAGTTATGAATTCAAATCGATGACCCGTAGAAATGAAGTGTATTCTTTGCTTTGAAGTTTTGTGACACTTCAGCCAGACAGAGTGTGTGTATGTGTGTGTCTTTGTCTTTATGCCCTTAAACGCTAATCCCACGGTGAAGAGTTTCTGACTTGCCTCCTTCAGAAACATGAGGGCCAGCAGGTCTCACTCATGGTTAGGATCGTACAACAAAACACTTGAGTAACAAAGTGAAAGCTATACAATGGTCCATGCTTGCCTTTACACAGACAGGTCTTGTCATGTTAGTCAATGTAGACTAGATAAATTGTAAAAGGACATGTCCCTTCACGATAAATGGTCTTACATGCACTAACACACCAGCTAGCATGTGAGCTCTGCCCTCCTTGGACCATGGCTAAACAAACAACTTTTCTTGATACAAGTTCAACGCTTTCATAGATTCCCAGCCAATCTAAGCCACAGGAAGCTATGGACATACAACACGTTCACCTGACAGGTGATATGTACAATTTTCATTAAAACTGTTTTATATGGAAGAGAAATTCAAGTGTAATATTGAAGCAAATGACATTCAACAAACAGCCACCTCAGGTCAGTTTGACTGTGAAACATTCGAAGCATATGTTCTACACGTATCCTGGTCTATTAGCTTCCTGTATCTTATCAACCAATAACACTGTTAAAGTTTACACTTTGTCCCGACTTTTTTGTAAGTACATTTGTATTTTGTTTTGCCTTGGTATCTGCTACTGGTACCTACAGGAAATAATACATGAGCACTGATGTACACTAATTATCACTACATCACAGCAATCAAGGTACACGCCTGCCACTTACCTCTAGTGCCAAGGTACTGTGATCGGTTCCCCCTGACCAGGCACGATGATAGTATGATCCGGCTAAACAGCCAGTAAGATTGAACGAATGAAAATTGTTGCTTTGATTCACAGGAACCCTTTGATCACAATTAGCTGACTCCAGTAAGCTTTGGCCACCTGTGGTCACCTGTCCCTGTCTGGTTTTGTCTCCAAGGTGCCTGTTTGTATTTTTTATGAGGGGTTGGAACTGATGCATGCCTGATTGGGTCTCACCATGAGGGAGTTATCGACCTGACTACACTAGATCTGCCACATATATTTCCTGCAAAGAGCTATTCAAGTTTCTTTGCACTGCTACCTCCATGATTTGATATGAGAGGGGGGTGAAAGGGTAATTTCTCAAAACTGCACAATTTTTTAGATCAAGGGTGGGAAAAGAGGTTTAGATTACAATTTTGCTTGCGCACATATTTAACAAAAGATTTGCTGCCTCAAAAGTGCAAACTCTGAGGCAGGTGGGGGCAGTCATGGAAACTACATAGGTAGGTAGGGAGGCAATATGGCTGCTCCTACCAAGAAGGGGGTAAGGGGGGTCCCAGTATGCTGGTACAGGAGATAATTTTGCCCTGGTACAAGGTACAGAAAGTGAGAAAATTTGGAAATGATGGATGATATGAAGATGGAAAATAAATGGGCTTTCACTAAATAAATGCTGTAAATAAAAATGCCTAGAATGCCAGTAAAGGTACCCTCTGCTCCCCTCTAACAACTGCACAATTTGATATGAAAAGGGGTGCAAAGGTTGTTAAGTACTTGTACTGCCTGGTTATGACAAATACTGAAACGTGTTTAACATAATTAATTTGATGGTACAATTTAGGCAAATGTGCAAAGACTTTCATTACAATCTCTGAAAGAACCCTTCCTCTCATCGCGAAGTGTAAATAAAACAATTTAAATTATAATGAATCTGTACACATCTGTTCACAAATCTTATCGCAAAGCATGCAAAAGCTACAGTATGACATAAATGTGTTAAACCCATACAGTCACATACTATCAGCACAGTAAATTACCAGATCTGACAGACAGCAACCTGTGATGACCTGGTTTATTGAAAAGGCTCCAAAATTTACGAGAAAAAATGTCTGAAAAGTTGTACCGGCACCACAATGGACTAACAAATACACCTGTGCAATCTAAACAACTTAATATACTTTACGCTCTGTCATTGTGGATCGAACCATCTTATGTTGCGTGCAACTGAGCAACATATATCCCTCTATAAGCAGACACATCATCAAAATTATCAATCTCTTACCTACCTAGCTTGTAAAATCCAATTCCCAATACAGTTATCCCAGGGCCATATGTCTGCAAAGCAGACAATCTAAAGCGACCATCCTTCGAAAATATTTTTGTTGTTCCCTTTCATACTATTTATACCTACTACGAAACACCATAGTTTTATGACCTTAAGACACTACCTACATCAAACGCATTGTCACACTCTGGTATACGCATCATCTTTATGGAATCTAAATAACCTGATCTAATTGAATGGGTACAAAGAAGGGCAACAAAATTGGCATCTGGTACTAAAAATATGGGTTATGAAGAAAGGCAAAGGTTTCTTGGACTACAAACACTGTACATGTATGTGAGAAGACTTAGAGGGGATACCATACAAGTCTACAAGCATTCCCACAGCACGTACAGAATGGAATTCAAACACAATCAGAGATTGCTAGATCTATGGCCCCCAGGCTTTGTGACCTTGGGATTTGGGTCAAGGTACTCCATCTTTGAACTTGTCTGAAGCCTTATGTAGGATTAAAACCATGTGCAACATGAAAGGCCTATGTAAAAAAGTTTTCAACTTATCGTGTGAAAATCAAATTCGTGACCTTGGGATTTGGGTAAAGGTTGCCCCTCTTCAAACTCATCTGAGACCTTATATGCAGGACTAAAATCATGTGCAATTTGAAAGGCCTATGTTAAAAGCTTATTGGGTGAAAACCAGATTTGCTAAAATGGCTGACTCTGGGATTTGGGTCAAGGTCACCCATTTTCAAACTTGTCTGAGACCTCATGTAATACTACAATCATGTGCAATATTGAAGGCCTATGTCAAAAACTTTTCAATTAATTGCATGAAAACCAAATTCACTTATATGGCTCCATGACCTTGGGAATTGGGTCAAGGTCACTCATCTGTATACTTGTCTGAAACCTTATGTGGGACTATGATCACCTATGATTTTAAAGGCCCATGTGAAATGGTATAATGATAAGCTTCCCACAGCTGGATCAAATTTGACTCATGGACATCAATATAAGATATCAATAAAACAAAATCAATTAATAGATTATGAAAACAGTTTTCCTCTCAATGGATATAATACTGATTGGAATATGCTTCCCAAAGAAACTGTGACAGTTCCATCAGCAAACACTTTGAAAAATAGACTGGACACACATTAGATGAATCATCACTATTCATATGATCATAAAACATCTAAGGATGTGTTTTACTGGTGTAGTGTAAACAATAGGAGTGGTATATGACCCTATAGAATTAAAAACTCCCAGTACTAAAAGTCTTCTACCCCAGTTTTACAGTTAGACCCATAAAAAATGATCATTGACATATCTTAAACAACACTGCAAGCATTATCAAACTAAATATATGTATATATACAAGCTGTTTGATTTATCAAACAGTTTTATCACACACACACAAATCAAAGGTGGACTTTAACATCAACTTACCTGCTTTAAATGTGAATTCAATTCCAGAGATACAAGACCTGCAACTTACCTGCTCAGATAACTGAAGCACTGATCAATGGAACATGCAAACAAATCTATGTTCCTGGGTTGCTACACACAGCCTTAATAATACCGCTTAATGAACCCATCTGTCATGCATAATACTTAATCTGTACGATTGTTACCCAATTTGTCAATCACCTTAACTCTTCTGTCTTCTTATGTTCACTTATTCTCCATTTTTATGCTGTTCTCCACAGTATTTTCCAGTCACTGACATTTCGATATTCTTATTAAAGAGCCAATTCTGTTGAATGCTTGGACTACCTTTTCAGTCATGCCAGGTGTCCCTCATCATAATTTGATTATTTTGTCATTTTTTCCTGCACCAGAATTTACATTTTTCTTCTGTATTTTTGTTATTTTCTGTCCCTGCAGGACATCACTGGTTGTCCCCAAAAGACATTTTTGAAAGCTGGCATATCTGCATTTTGCAGTTGACCTATTTACATATTTATTGCTCACTAATTTTTTCGGTGCCTGGTTTTGACTGAGTCAACAGCTTTCTTTGAGGTGCTTTCGGCATACCCAAATGCTGCAGAAAGCTGTTGACCTGGACCATTCTTTGGGTCTCTGCAACTGTAGGCATGCTGGTATTTGCATGAAAGACTGGTTTACAAAGAATATGAATCAAGTGTAGGGTTTTGTCCATTCAGAATCTTCTGTTGATATTGAAAATGAAAGAGTTAAAACAGTTGTTGTAGGCCTGACTCAGCATCCACCCACTTTCTAACGAGAGAAAAAGCTCTAATAACATTATGTAAATACATTTTGAAATCATTTTGTTTATATTATATATACATGTACCGGTATGGTGACAAGATTCACAATATAGATATAGTGTGTAATAAATTTCAAATAAATGTACACGTAATGGTGATTTCTCATTGTCTGAATAGATCAATTGGATCATGTAATTATGGTTTGTACACGGTAACAGCTAGGACACAAAATTATTTGTCTTGTCTGAAACTTCTCAACAAAGAAAAAGTAAGTCAGTACATGTACGTAAGTGTGAGATGTTGCATACAAAATATGAACCAGGCAAGCATTTTCCGACAGAAGGGCAAAATGGACAGATGGATTGGGTGCAAACCAATACTTGCAGTGCCCAATCATGTAATGATGACCAGTATTTAGTATTGTTGATGGATGAAGTTCTTAACTGTCTTTATTTTGTACCTTCACATGACAATATGGACCACAGTAGAAGAGTTGCTCAACAACAAATCTGTGTGGCCTACAAATTAAGCTGAAGTGGAGGTTAATTTAAAGTCGGAATGGTATATCTACCTTACTTTTGAAGATATTCAAGACAAAAAATTCCAAATTACCCTAATCAGCATAATTTGATATCCTTAGACTTTTGCTCAATACATGTACTGACTGGATGTACATTGGTCATTACAGTGGTACCTGTCTTAAGAGACTCTGATGAGAGACCATCGGTCTTGAAGGAGGTCCTTTTCATGCTACATGTATTTTGCATTGTGCTTGTATCTAATTTTACCCACCTATGAAAGACTACCTGTCTTGAGGGGACCACAGTTTGGACTCAATTTTTTTTCTTTTTCCTCTTTTTTTATTTCAAATCAAAAAAATAATAAGTTGTAAAACGTTTCTCACTTGTCCACCCAGACAGGTACATGTAGGCCAGTCCTACTGGTCAGCCAATCAACATGATCATGTAACATTTATACCTAAACTATGCTAGGCACACAGTGTTATCATCCAGCATAAATACAATGGCAGTTTTGTATTAGTGATTACTTCATTAGCTGATGAGCCACGTTATGGACAAAACTGGTGCGACAGAAACAAGGTCATTTTACCGTAAATTACAGAATAAAGTGCATCACTGTTAAAGCATAACAGAATGTTCGAGTTGAGAACTATTCATCTTTGAAACAAGCTACTATGCGTGTGGCCACATTTGCCATAACCCTGTATATTACGGTTTCACCAAGAAAGTCTGCTAAGGAGGCAACAACTTTTGTTGAAAACCTAATTTGTCATGGTAACTTTAAGACATAAAGGTCCAAAGTTTTTGACAGCACCTGCAAGTGCTTAGAAATTGTATATGGATTTTTTTTCTTTTTCACGAGGGGGGGGGGGGGGCACATCTTCTTAAGGAGACATCATCCTAACAGCATATAGCAAAATATACTTGTGCTGACCTGCATTAATAACTGACATAATGACAGAAGTAGATTACGTATGTACATGTACATTAATTAGGCATGTTCATCATGTTTAGCCACTACCAGATTCCCAGAGTTTGTGTTTATGTCTTATGTTGTCCTGGGTTCATCTATGATTAGCATACTTTAAAATTGCTATCCTTCAAAGATTTGGGAGGAGAAAATAAAAAAACACCAGTGACAAATTCTCTGATAAATCACATGATTTCTTCGCAATAAGTCGTAGCCAATACATGCAGTCAGGAGGGAGAGTATAACATTACATAATACATATTAAAGCCATGTACAACAATTAACTCTTTCAGTGCAAAGTTTTGGACTGAGTCAACAGCTTTCCTCTGCATGCTTTGGGTGCACAAAGAGCACCAGGGAAAGCTGTTAACCTGGACCATTATATTCAATGGGAATACAGTGGTACCTGTTGTATGTAACCACTGCCATGAGCAGCCACATTGCTTTTTGTGGTCATTAGGCTCAAACATAAGAGTCAATTTCTTTCTACAGTTTACCTGCAGTGACAGATCACCTGCTGTATGTGGCCACTTTTTCTTGGAAGAAGGGGTGGCCACATACAGCAGGTACCACTGTATAGGTATGCTGGTGATTGAATGCAAGGCATTTTTACAAAGACCATTAAAATAAAATCCATTTGATAATGCAGAGATGAAGTTCTTTTTAAGTAGTTCAACTTAAGTCGTAGATGGCAGTGAAAGAATTAAATCGATCAATTATGGAAGATGCACCTACACCAAATTAAATGCCAACCAGCACCACTTGCTGCTACATATAGCTGAGACAATGTAGCTAAAATCTGCCACATATACACAGCAACTGTGCATGGACTCTCCATGTGGTCCATGGAGACTGCAGGACTCTTCTCTTGTTCATTAATTGAAATTCATTTATTTATTTATTCACAAATGATATGAATTACCCCTATAGATTTTACTTGTTCTTTTTCCACGGTTTCACAGACATGGTTTTTCAGACTCTAGTGAACCGGCCTGCCAATTTAACAATTCATTACTCCGAGGTGTGGAGCCATTAACACAGCGTTTGGTTCATCGATCAACTGCCTGTAATCTGAAATATTCTTGAGAAAAAGCAGTTGGTGGCCTAGTGGATAAAAGCTTATGCTGGGTAGATGATTTTTGGATGTTGTTCATGTAGTTCTTTGCTGGCATGTTAACATGTTTCTCCACTAGTCTGCTGAACAGCAACCCTGCACAAACTGTAGCTTAATAATTTAATACTTAATGTTCCAGGCTGACCACCTTGAGACAGAGTTCTGTATACATATTTGCTCTCCATCATGCACCTACAAATTTCAGATTTCTGAACAAATACTTGCCACCTTCCCATTTCTAAAGCCATCGGGATTGACAAGTATGCCTCTCACTACTTGCATCTTATGCTTGTAACTCTTTCTAATGGAATCCTTTCTTGTGACCCTGTTGACCAGGTCCGTTTGAATTCCATGCCCAAGATACTGCACACCAAATATATAGTCCTCCACTCAAGAAGTGGTCCTAGTTCACTACAAACTTCACAAATGTTGCCATTTTTGCTTTTCGCAAAGCGGAATGCATTTGGATAGGGTGTTCATTCTGTACCCTGGTTACATTATTAATGTGCTCTTGGGCACAGTATGATCCTTGACCAAACTGCATGAAACAAAATATCCAGATTACATGCTGATTTTTTGAATCACATAAAGTAAAATTTAAGCCTAAATTGCTCAGCTAGCTGTTACTCTCAATTTACATGCTAAAGTTCTACATGGGCCATACCATTGCTCAAACTTAGACATGTATTACAGCACTATCATTATTCTGTAAGGTTCCTCTTTGTATATGTCACACACGGTGCTGTCAAGTTGCATGTATGCCTTCCCTTATTTTCACCTTGTACAAACATACGTATACATGTACATGATGTATGTATATCACAATGAGCCATGTAAACCAGTGCAAGTATAACTTACCTTTTTGCAACAGCCCAGTGGTAATCTCAGCTTACTGTGCACAGCAATGTTACAATATTTCAGGTAAGATAGTTTACAATGTTTCGGGACATACCTATTTGTGTTAACCACGCTCCACTGTTCCCAACGGAACCACACTGTTAAATGCACACCTCAGAGATGGATGTTAATATCGTCGATGTAGTATCCATGCAACCACAGCCATATGACAAAGGACCAGATAGACCATGTCAACACATTGTATGTATCTTTCGAGCATGAATACCCACGTACTGACCAAATGAAATGCTAAATCATGAATTTTGTGTTTCCTGATGCAACCACACACTTTTTACATATATACTGTCATTTTTTTTACCTGCTGGTCCTTTTCCATCACTAGATTGCCCTGAAAACATCATCCAGTAACAATAAATACTATGTAGATGCATGATACAGAGCACTTACAGTACAATGTATAGTACTTCCCTTTAGAACACCCTTCACTGCAACAGTTCATCCAGGTGCATATATACAATGTGCATATTCAAGAATAATCAGTTTTTTTTACTGTTGAAGCCCACTTCATGTTTTACCATTTTCTATTCAAACTGTCCAACAGCATAAGGACTACTTCAATGTATTCTGCTGTCATGCTTTTATCAAAATGTCTGAACAGAAAACATTTAGAACTAGAATAGAAGATTTGCTTCACAGCAAATCTGTCTGGGTGCCTTCAAAATGAGAACAGTTTGAAATGCTCCACTTTGCCATTGCTCAACATAATCTAAATTTTGTGTATTAGCCTAATTTTTTAAAAGTAAAATGCTACAACTTTGGTTCTTGGTTCATTAAATGTGGCCATGTCACACTTCCAAACCTATAAATTGAAGTTGAAATGGCATGTCTATATATAATAGTTTTGGAAATATTCAACTTTGAAATTTTTCAAAGCCCCTTATCGGCATAATTTGAAATTCTATAACTTATACTGTCCATTATGTTGGCACGTGTCTCAAACCTATATATGCACATTGAAATTTTGAGTATCTGCAATATTTTGGAAGATATGGAGCTTTTAATGTGTGCATGTTTATGTACATTATTCCTACATGCACATATATATGTACAGTGTATACATATTATAATTCAAGGGGATGTGTATACATGCAATACAAAACTGTCTTTCTTCCTTTATTACATAAACAAATGTTAACAGAAGCTGTCAAGAAACTACATATACATGTACCTGTGAACCAAGACAAGCACTATACTGTATCAATATTCGCTATGAAGAGCAGGTTTCATCTCACTGGTTACAAGAAAACAAAGACATGAAAGTGTCCACTGAGATGATACAAAAATTACCCTCCTTGGTCTGGCCGAATCAGCTCTGTATGTAGTCTATTTTTAACAGAGGGTACACTCAGGCTTGTTCTGCCTAGAAGTCTGGAGCCTGTGTTCCCTTGGGACTGATAAGCTCAGCAGACTGACATTGCCTCAGGCAAAAACAGGCCAGCTAGAACACAAATTTCAGTCATGGTGCACTGACAGGTCTGTGCAACTCTAGTGGAAACTATAGCCTTCCTGGTACATATGGCTGCATGGAGTCGATTTGTTCTTATATGAACAGAAAGAGATAATCAGTATTTTATCGAGATCCTCATTACACAGTTGTTGGGAGTCCCCCCCCCCCCTTTTTTTTTTTTTGTTTGTTTGTTTTTTGCCACAAGACCCAAACCTTCCAAAGCATACACCTAGCATGCATGGATAGAAAAGCTGGCTGTGAGACAGGTTCAAGCTAATTAATTACGAATGCAAAATGGTTGCCTGGCACCATAGAGGTCAAGCAATAGGTCATACAGCAGGCAGTTGAAGGCCTGCATGTTGATTGGGGAGAAATTCGGTGAATTTAGCACATATTAAATTTTGTTTTGTGTGCTATTGGATTTACCAGTTGTCTCAAACCTATATGTGTAAGTTAGAACTTTGTGTCTATCTGCAATAGATTGAAACATATGGAGCTTTTAAAGTTTTAATTGCCCCTAATTTGCATAATTTTGAACATCATGATTATTCCAACCCAGGTGCTTCATTTCACTGGTAGGTGAGTCACCATGGCAAGTTTGGCGATTGTCAGAATAATAGTGTTCGAGTAAAACTCTGGACAAATTTGGTCAGAAAGAAAGAAAGTAAAACTCTGGACAAATTTGGTAAGTAAGTAAGTAAGTAAGTAAGTAAGTAAGAAAGAAAGAAAGAAAGAAAGAAAGAAAGAAAGAAAGAAAGAAAGAAAGAAAGAAAGAAAGAAAGAAAGAAAGAAAGAAAGAAAGAAAGAAAGAAAGAAAGAAAGAAAGAAAGAAAGAAAGAAAGAAAGAAAGAAAGAAAGAAAGAAAGAAAGAAAGAAAGAAAGAAAGAAAGAAAGAAAGAAAGAAAGAAAGAAAGAAAGAAAGAACAAAGTGTATGGGTTTGCACCCAGACATAACAAGACTTAGAGATGAAGCCCATGTGAATGGTATGCATGCACCTCCTGTCAAATGTATTTCTTAGGCATTCAAGGCCAAATTGCACATCAAGGAAAGCTGCCAACTTATGTCTTTTTCTAAGCGCAGAAAGGCCAACTTCTCTCTAATATCCTGTTTTGAAATAACTTCATCTTCTCTGTAGATTTAACTCTTTCAGTGCCAAATTTTGGACTGAGTCAATAGCTTTTCCCAGCGTGCATTGGGCGCACTGTGCCGAGAAAAGCTCTTGACCTGGGATATTTTCTCTGGAACTAGAGGCAAGCTGGTCCTTGAATGAAAGCTCTTTTTACGAGGAATATGAATCTGAGATCCTAATGACGATTCAGACTAGTTTCACTTCAGTAGATTGACTTTGGATGTGATTGGCATTGAAAGAGTTAGTAATCGCAGTAAAAACGCCAGACAGAAGAAAGACTTAAATATTAAATCCCACTTAAAACCAAATGGAATGGAACTTGTACAGTTTCCTGGGCAATTTCCAAAGCTTTTTAATGCAGTAACAATACCACTTGAAGCAGTACACCATGCATCACTTTAGCTGCTTGTTATTGATCACTGCTTTACTGTTATGTTGCCTCGAGAAGAAAATAATGGCAGTGTCTCTGTTAACCCTTTTCTGGTTAGCATCAGATAAAGAGACATGGACTTTGCTCAGTGTTTGACTGGGCCCTCAGCACCCAACCTGTGCCAAAGAAAGCTGTTGACCTGATGAGACATTCTGTCCTCACAGATCTCATCAATTTACATTCAAGATGTTTTCCATCAATGTAAAAAAATATATAATGACATCGAAAGAGACAACATCCTGGGGTGCCTTCAGGCATTTTTAGTGAGTAAAGGTTGACTCTTTACTGTTCCACAAATGCCCGGGTTTGCACATTCCCTTTCCCTCAACACTTCACAGCTCAAACTGAAGTGGTCAATAGTTTCCATCTATTTACCACTCAAAAGATGCAAAATAAGGCCCAGTTTAAAAAAAACAAAAAAAAAAAAAAAAAACTTGGTTCAAAGTTTTTCTCTGAACCAAGGTCCAAGGTGACAACAATTCTTTTAATCCTGCCTGCTTTATGTGACTTCACAAATCAGTTCTGCACACAAGGCTGTGGGTAGAAAGTATTGGGGGTCCTATGCTTTTAGTGGATACTGAACACCAAGATGTTGAGCTCATTGTGACAAGCTTTATGGCCCAGGCATACTGCAAATGAGAAGTGGTCTTTCAAATCAGATCGTATAAAATTGACTCAATGATCTGGTTTGAAAGACTCAATCATTTCTCAACTCTTGATATTAGCCTGCATGACTGACCTTGTTCTTCATAACAGCATTGACATCAGCCCCGTGGTCTATGAGCATATTACATAAGTCTTTGTTATTGGTTAAAGCAGCTATGTGTAAGCACGTCCTGCCTTCCGTGTTCCCCACATTCACTATGTCTGGGTCATCCTTTTTGTCTTCCAACAGCAAGTCCACAGTGTCTGCAATGAACAAACATAATGACTGAAATATTATGTTTGACCTTCCCCAGTGTACACCGATGTACACCACTTTATTTTTGTCTTTAATTTTACATATATTTTCCTTAATTTCGAGGATACAATTTTTTTAAAAATTGTCTGTAATCTCTGAACCACTAAGATATTTCTTGCTGCCACACATAGTGATAAGTGCAATACATTTACTTTTATATGTAACTAGACATGTAAAAGCATGGTCACTTCCTTTCATATACAAATATACATGTAAATGCATAGCCAGTTCTACTTTAAATGCAATATTTGGAATAAACTGCAACTCACTTTCTGTATTATATAAGCTGTACTCGCTGCATAAATCAATGATACGAGCATGTCAACGTAAAAAGGTTTCATTTCTGTGAAACATCATGTGATATCAATTAATTTATCAAGATCGAAAAATCTATATTACAACTCTCATAACTTTACTGCCCCAAAGTATCTCAATTTTTTGACGGATTGGTGGCAGCCATGAAGATTGTATGCACATCAGAGTACCCTAAACTATGAGAAATCTAAGTGTCAGTATATCCATCAGCATGCACCTTTTTTTCTCACATAAAATTTACTGGATACTGTCCAGGGTCATTAATATGTTGACTGTTTCTCATTTCAGTTTTAAGGCCACACAAAGTAAATGATTGTGTACTTTCTCTGGTAAGTCATTTTAAAAAGAATGGTCCCATGGGTCCAATGCTTTGATGGTGTCCTCTAAACCTTAAACGTATCGGTCAGGGTCTCTCAAGTCATCAAAAATTGAACCTGGATCTGATGTACATTTGTATAAATTTCAGAGTGCTGGTTCAACTCGTTTTCCAGATAATGAATTTAATGCATTTTCCATCTGTTTTGTTTTAGTTCTCAAAAAATGCAACAGGTGGTACCACCACCAATCTCCATGTCACCGAGTTTGTTTCCATGTGCTCATGATGTTATGTTTTCCTTCCTTCCTTTCATTTGTTCTTTCTTTCTTGCCTATCTTTCCACTTTATTTTTGTCTCAGCTTAAACTCTGACACCATTCAAGCCAGAAACTTCAAATTCGACATGGATATAGCTTCTATGGTGACACCTTATATATCGCTCAACATTGTCAACCAGTTCAAAATTATGCAAATTTGGGCTAACTGAAAATTTCAATTCCCTTTTGGCTACCAAATGTTTGTTCTATTGGTACATTTGTTGGGGTTGGGCATCTACTGGAAACAAAACAACAATCATAGAATTTAAATTAATGTTAATTATGAACGCTTCAAAACTTGAAAGTTGAATATCTTCAAAACTATTGTAGGTAGAGGTGCCATTCCATCTTTAATTTAAAGGTTTGTGCTGTAGGTACATACAATGAACCCAAACAAAAGTTGTGGAATTGTAATTTATGCTCACTAGAGGCACTTCAAAGTTTAAATGTTGAATAGCTTCAAAACTATTACAGGTAGAGGTGCCATTCCCAATTAAATTCACTGGTTTATGCTGAGGTTCATCCAATAAACCACAAACAAAAGTTGTAGTAGTTGCAGAATTGAAATTTATGCTAATTATGGCCATTTCAAAACTTAAAAGTTGAATGTCTTTAACATAATTATATGTAGAGGTGCCATTCCAACTCCAATTCATATGAACCATAAACTAAAGTTGTAAATTTAAATTTGTGCTAATTAGGGTCATATTAGAATGTTGAAGTTGAGTATAATCAAAACTATTGTAGATAGAGGTAGAGGTATCATTCCAACTTTAATTCATAGGTTTCAGCTATAGGTGCATCAAACAAACCACAAACTAAAGCTGCAACATTTTAATTTATGTTAATTAGGGTCATATGAAAATTTTTAAGTTGAATATCTTCATACCTATTACAGATAGAGGTGTTATTCTCAGTTTAATATCTGGGTTTGTGTTATAGGCAACTCCTATGGTACACAAACAAAAGATGAGGAATTTCAATTTATGCTTAATTAATTGAACTTCCCTAAAATACACATCCCGGCTTCTACCACAAAATGTACAAGTTGGTTGCTGTTATCTATCTCAATGCTGTTATGCACACATTTGCCATGCATAATAAATCAGCTCAGGCTATCAGAACCTGTCTCCTGGGCAACTTACCCCACAGTATGATTAACTGTCTGCTTTAAAAGGCCTCTTATAATGCCAATCAAAAATACAGTCCAAAAGTGGCCTTTTATGATAGGCAGTCTCTTTAGAGGGGCACAATATAGTAGGAAGGTCACACCTTGTGCTTAGGAATAGTGGTCTTTCAAGAGAGACTGTCTGTGGTGAGAGGGGCCTTACAAGCTGAGAACCACTGTACATGTATTTATATATGCCCGGTGTTACTGCAGTTCTAAGTATTGTACCTCACTGCCTGCAGCTTTTCTGAGCCTGTGACTAAAGTCTGATTTATAATGACAGTCAGAAGCCTAATGATTACATGCTTTATTCACTTTAGTAATTTGGTTGAGATTCCATCATGACCACAGCTGTCAGCTGGTTTATGTTTCAAGAGAGTCAATGTTTTAGCAACATCATTCTCGGATACAGCTTTGAA
This sequence comes from Hermodice carunculata, assembly GCA_964020975.1. Taxonomy (NCBI): domain Eukaryota; kingdom Metazoa; phylum Annelida; class Polychaeta; order Eunicida; family Amphinomidae; genus Hermodice; species Hermodice carunculata. The sequence continues at coordinate 46,585,651 of OZ026615.1, read as the reverse complement.
AGTAAAATTGTGTCTACTTGGTGTTTAAGTAATCATTAAGATTTGTGTTTTGAAAATGATCTCTTTTGAGCCAGTCAGTCCTACTTCAATGAAATATTTATTAAAGCCATCTGCCATTTTTTGCTTGGCCATAGTTGTTTTGTCATCAATTCTACACGAATCTGGGAGATTTGACTTCTTATTTGTTTTGTTTAAAACTTCCTCAATAGTTTTCCAGCCTAAAAGTCATCCATATAAAATTTGACCCTTTCATAACCATAATACAATTCAATGTCCAAGTAACCAGCCGTGTCAGTTTCCCCATGATAAATAATGTACTGAAGTCCAGTTCTATTTTGTGACATACTTGCAGCAATTAACACCTCAGACCTTTGCTGGTGCTTTTGCAATACAGTATAAGGATTTCAAATGCTCCTGAGTATTAATGACATCATGGCTTGGCACTTGGCAAGACTTCATATTTTGGCACAGGTAGCAGTACTTGGGAAACTGAACATTAATTTTTCATAGCCAAATTTTTGCATTCTTTTCCCTCTGTCATTAGTCCACACCTTACCTCATTGAACTTGTAGTGCAATGTGCCCAAAGCACCCAAATGAAAGCTGTTGACTAATTCCTCAAAGGGTATAAGTAAATCATATCAGTTGTGCAGACAGATACATTAACTCTTACCATTCTGTGAAGCCAGAGCTGCCTCGTGTATAGGATATTCCCCCTTGGCATTCCTCAACCACAAGTTGCCCTTTTTCTCCATCAGGAGATCCAGGCTTGTCTTGGACCCCTTTGCTGCTCCACAATGAGCCGGGCTGCAAGTACAGCGGGACACAGTTCACGGAGGTCTGCGGCCATTGACTGAAGTCCATGTTGCCATATGTTTACCACACAAACTATACATGTAAATTTTTACAACTTGGCAAGAACCAGACAGTTCGGCTGCACTGAAGCCTAGTCATTAATAAAAGCAGTGGCCCATCTCTAGAGAGAACTATATTGCAGCTAAACCTGATATTCAGGTGGTAAAATGTCACTCTGGGCTTGCTAGTGGCAGGGTGGTGGTGGGAGTTTTCATATTTCTTTAATTTTGCATGGGTTTTTAATTTTACCTTTCTTAACACTTGGGAAAAAATGCAAAATCAATTACTATGTGACATTTAGTACCTTTGCAGTAATCTGTCCTAAGAAAATGAATTTTTAGTCTCAGTTACATTGTAAATGCAAAGTCTCTCTCCTATTGGGAAAAGACAAGAAAAGTCAAACAGATTGCCATGCGACACAAATATAATACAGCAGTGTAGGAAAGTGAATATGCAATCATATACATAGATCTAATACAGATTTTAATTATGTGACAGCAATGGACTGTTTTACTATGGCACTCTTGTCAATGTTGAAGTCAGGAATTTTGGACATGTGTATGTGTGAAAAAATTGTAGTTTTCCAACAAAGTTTCAGCTCAAATCTGTGTCTTTTCTTTCAAAATTAATCAAAACCCAAATAAATTCTTCTCAAAACCATTTTTTGTGAATCATTCCATGATCTTTCACATTGACTACCCACAAAAATTGCTAGTTCTTTTGTCTTGGCTTTGGTGTCCCAAATGAACCGAGGAATTAAAACTGGTTATTTCCACCACCAGGTGTCAGCACTTTATGGCATGCTAAGTTTTTACATTTTTAAATATCAAAGTGGCCCAAGGTGGCTCTTTTTTATAACTGAATAATGTATCATAGACATGGGGAAACATACTACAGTGATTAACTCTTTTATTGCAAAACTCTGATTTTTGTGGATTTTCTGGTCATGTGCTGCAATTATACATGATGTGAAACAGATTTTCATTACTGTAAAAGTGCTCCATTGTACATTTCTGTATTTTTGCATAAACATAAAGGTAAATATGTCTTTTGGTGTTTATACTTTCAAGCATGGTTATCCATTACCTTAATTTTGATTAAAAATCTTTTGATAAATTATTTTTATTCCATTAACCACCTATCTTCATTTTTATTTGGAGATTTTTTTATGTGCTTATAAACAGAAAGTACCAATTCCACAACTTTCAAGACTCTTTAGTCAAAACTGACATTATACTGTCACAGTGATAAGATTTTGAATTCATACATATTTGTACTCATGGTTGTGATTGGTCCTTACCTTCTGCCTTTCTTGTCCTGATGGCTAGCATTGGCTCCCCTATCAAGCAGCAGACTAGCACACTGTGTGTGCCCCAGGGTAACTGCATAGAACAACGGAGTACAGCCATTCTTGTCTTGACTGTCCACCTTGGCCTTGTTCTGCAGTAACACCTGGATTGTGTTGGCATGACCTCGTGATGCTGCACAGTGTAAAGCTGAGGAAAAATACATATTGTGTAAGACTGGCTCTTTCTGCATTCCATTGATGTGCTGCTTTAACATTTCTTCTTTTTTTGACACAAAATATGATTCACAGATTTATTTGCAATTGAAATATCACTCAAAAACAAAGCTTATTGAACGACCATTATGTTAAGGAAAGTATGCGTTTAACAAAGTTAACATTTGGCTCAACAGTCCACTAGTTCTCAATGCAGCCAGCAGAGGGCACTACCCATTTGCAAGGCTGATTTTGCAGGTGGCACCACTAAATTGAATTTCCCATAGGCGGCCATTATAACACATCCTGGCGTATCTCAGAGTAAGAGCTTTAACTTTAATGAAGACTATGCTCACCAATTAAGTTCAAGTCTGCCTCACAAAATAAGAGGCATTAACATATATGATGACCACCAAACTTTTGACTTTGCCCCACCTGAACGCGATCATGTTGGATTTTCACTTGTCCGCACCCAATATCAGCTTTAAATTTCCGACCACCCCGGAAAAAAATTATGCCCAAAATTAATTATTCAAATCACTCTATTTTGTGATGGCAAAATCTGAATTAAAATTATATGTAACAGATTTGAGCCTGCCACAAATTCCACCACTCTGGTCAAGCCAAATCCTACAGTGCTGGTCATTAGACATTATACCTTTGTGCTGCCCTCTGTGGCCAATTTAGGGGTGCAACCTAAAGGGGACCTCTATTTTTTGCAAGAGTTATCTAATTATTCATATACAATGTACTATCACATATAAGTATTTCTGTGGAAAAATAATCTCCTGACTGCTTCTGTTCTTGAATTATCAAGCATTTACAATGTTATGCCACAGTGGATTTTCATGCAATTTTTGACATTTTCCGCTTACCCTCCCAAAACACTAAAAAACATTATTTTTTGCTTAGATATCATTTCATTTCTTTTCTTTTTCACTTGCATGGTGCAAATGATGTTTGTTTGTGGCAATGAACTATTTTTTGACACAAAACCTCTGGTGAGTGTAGCTTTATTGAACCCCGTGGTACCCCCTACCCCTAAAAATGAAGCTTCTTAGGTTGAAATACATGTCCTTGTGCTGCTCTCATAAAACAAATATTTTTGATGACAAGTACTTGTTGTTATCCCTATTTCACTAACTCAATGCCTTTATGAAATAACATAAAGGTCGTTGTGGTGAGCTTGCTACTTCCCTCAGTTTTGATCTTCAAACTTGACCATTTAGGCTGCATTTCTGTTGTTTTGAAAGGTGCGAGGTGAGAAGTTAGAGTTGAGCACATTTTTATTTGGAAATCATTTTAATGTAATTGCAACATCTTCCAGCTGAATCAATTGTACCTGCATACCAATTAAACGTCACTCATTCTATCGTCTGGTCGAAATTATAAAGAAAAATCACGTATTTCAGTGAATACATCAAATGCCGTCATTATAGCCCATTGTACATCATAGACGTAAATTTATTTTGTTCTGGTGTCCTAACATACAAAGATAGCCATGTTAGAATTTCTGTAATTACAAAGTCAGGTGACAAGGTGATCTTTGGTGGCATAAATTGTAACTTGAAGGCCTCATTTAAAAATTCACCTCTGAGCACCAGTTTCCGTTTAGGTGGCACCACTAAATTGAATTTCCCATAGGCGGCCATTATAACACATCCTGGCGTATCTCAGAGTAAGAGCTTTAACTTTAATGAAGACTATGCTCACCAATTAAGTTCAAGTCTGCCTCACAAAATAAGAGGCATTAACATATATGATGACCACCAAACTTTTGACTTTGCCCCACCTGAACGCGATCATGTTGGATTTTCACTTGTCCGCACCCAATATCAGCTTTAAATTTCCGACCACCCCGGAAAAAAATTATGCCCAAAATTAATTATTCAAATCACTCTATTTTGTGATGGCAAAATCTGAATTAAAATTATATGTAACAGATTTGAGCCTGCCACAAATTCCACCACTCTGGTCAAGCCAAATCCTACAGTGCTGGTCATTAGACATTATACCTTTGTGCTGCCCTCTGTGGCCAATTTAGGGGTGCAACCTAAAGGGGACCTCTATTTTTTGCAAGAGTTATCTAATTATTCATATACAATGTACTATCACATATAAGTATTTCTGTGGAAAAATAATCTCCTGACTGCTTCTGTTCTTGAATTATCAAGCATTTACAATGTTATGCCACAGTGGATTTTCATGCAATTTTTGACATTTTCCGCTTACCCTCCCAAAACACTAAAAAACATTATTTTTTGCTTAGATATCATTTCATTTCTTTTCTTTTTCACTTGCATGGTGCAAATGATGTTTGTTTGTGGCAATGAACTATTTTTTGACACAAAACCTCTGGTGAGTGTAGCTTTATTGAACCCCGTGGTACCCCCTACCCCTAAAAATGAAGCTTCTTAGGTTGAAATACATGTCCTTGTGCTGCTCTCATAAAACAAATATTTTTGATGACAAGTACTTGTTGTTATCCCTATTTCACTAACTCAATGCCTTTATGAAATAACATAAAGGTCGTTGTGGTGAGCTTGCTACTTCCCTCAGTTTTGATCTTCAAACTTGACCATTTAGGCTGCATTTCTGTTGTTTTGAAAGGTGCGAGGTGAGAAGTTAGAGTTGAGCACATTTTTATTTGGAAATCATTTTAATGTAATTGCAACATCTTCCAGCTGAATCAATTGTACCTGCATACCAATTAAACGTCACTCATTCTATCGTCTGGTCGAAATTATAAAGAAAAATCACGTATTTCAGTGAATACATCAAATGCCGTCATTATAGCCCATTGTACATCATAGACGTAAATTTATTTTGTTCTGGTGTCCTAACATACAAAGATAGCCATGTTAGAATTTCTGTAATTACAAAGTCAGGTGACAAGGTGATCTTTGGTGGCATAAATTGTAACTTGAAGGCCTCATTTAAAAATTCACCTCTGAGCACCAGTTTCCGTTTAGGTGGCACCACTAAATTGAATTTCCCATAGGCGGCCATTATAACACATCCTGGCGTATCTCAGAGTAAGAGCTTTAACTTTAATGAAGACTATGCTCACCAATTAAGTTCAAGTCTGCCTCACAAAATAAGAGGCATTAACATATATGATGACCACCAAACTTTTGACTTTGCCCCACCTGAACGCGATCATGTTGGATTTTCACTTGTCCGCACCCAATATCAGCTTTAAATTTCCGACCACCCCGGAAAAAAATTATGCCCAAAATTAATTATTCAAATCACTCTATTTTGTGATGGCAAAATCTGAATTAAAATTATATGTAACAGATTTGAGCCTGCCACAAATTCCACCACTCTGGTCAAGCCAAATCCTACAGTGCTGGTCATTAGACATTATACCTTTGTGCTGCCCTCTGTGGCCAATTTAGGGGTGCAACCTAAAGGGGACCTCTATTTTTTGCAAGAGTTATCTAATTATTCATATACAATGTACTATCACATATAAGTATTTCTGTGGAAAAATAATCTCCTGACTGCTTCTGTTCTTGAATTATCAAGCATTTACAATGTTATGCCACAGTGGATTTTCATGCAATTTTTGACATTTTCCGCTTACCCTCCCAAAACACTAAAAAACATTATTTTTTGCTTAGATATCATTTCATTTCTTTTCTTTTTCACTTGCATGGTGCAAATGATGTTTGTTTGTGGCAATGAACTATTTTTTGACACAAAACCTCTGGTGAGTGTAGCTTTATTGAACCCCGTGGTACCCCCTACCCCTAAAAATGAAGCTTCTTAGGTTGAAATACATGTCCTTGTGCTGCTCTCATAAAACAAATATTTTTGATGACAAGTACTTGTTGTTATCCCTATTTCACTAACTCAATGCCTTTATGAAATAACATAAAGGTCGTTGTGGTGAGCTTGCTACTTCCCTCAGTTTTGATCTTCAAACTTGACCATTTAGGCTGCATTTCTGTTGTTTTGAAAGGTGCGAGGTGAGAAGTTAGAGTTGAGCACATTTTTATTTGGAAATCATTTTAATGTAATTGCAACATCTTCCAGCTGAATCAATTGTACCTGCATACCAATTAAACGTCACTCATTCTATCGTCTGGTCGAAATTATAAAGAAAAATCACGTATTTCAGTGAATACATCAAATGCCGTCATTATAGCCCATTGTACATCATAGACGTAAATTTATTTTGTTCTGGTGTCCTAACATACAAAGATAGCCATGTTAGAATTTCTGTAATTACAAAGTCAGGTGACAAGGTGATCTTTGGTGGCATAAATTGTAACTTGAAGGCCTCATTTAAAAATTCACCTCTGAGCACCAGTTTCCGTTTAGGTGGCACCACTAAATTGAATTTCCCATAGGCGGCCATTATAACACATCCTGGCGTATCTCAGAGTAAGAGCTTTAACTTTAATGAAGACTATGCTCACCAATTAAGTTCAAGTCTGCCTCACAAAATAAGAGGCATTAACATATATGATGACCACCAAACTTTTGACTTTGCCCCACCTGAACGCGATCATGTTGGATTTTCACTTGTCCGCACCCAATATCAGCTTTAAATTTCCGACCACCCCGGAAAAAAATTATGCCCAAAATTAATTATTCAAATCACTCTATTTTGTGATGGCAAAATCTGAATTAAAATTATATGTAACAGATTTGAGCCTGCCACAAATTCCACCACTCTGGTCAAGCCAAATCCTACAGTGCTGGTCATTAGACATTATACCTTTGTGCTGCCCTCTGTGGCCAATTTAGGGGTGCAACCTAAAGGGGACCTCTATTTTTTGCAAGAGTTATCTAATTATTCATATACAATGTACTATCACATATAAGTATTTCTGTGGAAAAATAATCTCCTGACTGCTTCTGTTCTTGAATTATCAAGCATTTACAATGTTATGCCACAGTGGATTTTCATGCAATTTTTGACATTTTCCGCTTACCCTCCCAAAACACTAAAAAACATTATTTTTTGCTTAGATATCATTTCATTTCTTTTCTTTTTCACTTGCATGGTGCAAATGATGTTTGTTTGTGGCAATGAACTATTTTTTGACACAAAACCTCTGGTGAGTGTAGCTTTATTGAACCCCGTGGTACCCCCTACCCCTAAAAATGAAGCTTCTTAGGTTGAAATACATGTCCTTGTGCTGCTCTCATAAAACAAATATTTTTGATGACAAGTACTTGTTGTTATCCCTATTTCACTAACTCAATGCCTTTATGAAATAACATAAAGGTCGTTGTGGTGAGCTTGCTACTTCCCTCAGTTTTGATCTTCAAACTTGACCATTTAGGCTGCATTTCTGTTGTTTTGAAAGGTGCGAGGTGAGAAGTTAGAGTTGAGCACATTTTTATTTGGAAATCATTTTAATGTAATTGCAACATCTTCCAGCTGAATCAATTGTACCTGCATACCAATTAAACGTCACTCATTCTATCGTCTGGTCGAAATTATAAAGAAAAATCACGTATTTCAGTGAATACATCAAATGCCGTCATTATAGCCCATTGTACATCATAGACGTAAATTTATTTTGTTCTGGTGTCCTAACATACAAAGATAGCCATGTTAGAATTTCTGTAATTACAAAGTCAGGTGACAAGGTGATCTTTGGTGGCATAAATTGTAACTTGAAGGCCTCATTTAAAAATTCACCTCTGAGCACCAGTTTCCGTTTAGGTGGCACCACTAAATTGAATTTCCCATAGGCGGCCATTATAACACATCCTGGCGTATCTCAGAGTAAGAGCTTTAACTTTAATGAAGACTATGCTCACCAATTAAGTTCAAGTCTGCCTCACAAAATAAGAGGCATTAACATATATGATGACCACCAAACTTTTGACTTTGCCCCACCTGAACGCGATCATGTTGGATTTTCACTTGTCCGCACCCAATATCAGCTTTAAATTTCCGACCACCCCGGAAAAAAATTATGCCCAAAATTAATTATTCAAATCACTCTATTTTGTGATGGCAAAATCTGAATTAAAATTATATGTAACAGATTTGAGCCTGCCACAAATTCCACCACTCTGGTCAAGCCAAATCCTACAGTGCTGGTCATTAGACATTATACCTTTGTGCTGCCCTCTGTGGCCAATTTAGGGGTGCAACCTAAAGGGGACCTCTATTTTTTGCAAGAGTTATCTAATTATTCATATACAATGTACTATCACATATAAGTATTTCTGTGGAAAAATAATCTCCTGACTGCTTCTGTTCTTGAATTATCAAGCATTTACAATGTTATGCCACAGTGGATTTTCATGCAATTTTTGACATTTTCCGCTTACCCTCCCAAAACACTAAAAAACATTATTTTTTGCTTAGATATCATTTCATTTCTTTTCTTTTTCACTTGCATGGTGCAAATGATGTTTGTTTGTGGCAATGAACTATTTTTTGACACAAAACCTCTGGTGAGTGTAGCTTTATTGAACCCCGTGGTACCCCCTACCCCTAAAAATGAAGCTTCTTAGGTTGAAATACATGTCCTTGTGCTGCTCTCATAAAACAAATATTTTTGATGACAAGTACTTGTTGTTATCCCTATTTCACTAACTCAATGCCTTTATGAAATAACATAAAGGTCGTTGTGGTGAGCTTGCTACTTCCCTCAGTTTTGATCTTCAAACTTGACCATTTAGGCTGCATTTCTGTTGTTTTGAAAGGTGCGAGGTGAGAAGTTAGAGTTGAGCACATTTTTATTTGGAAATCATTTTAATGTAATTGCAACATCTTCCAGCTGAATCAATTGTACCTGCATACCAATTAAACGTCACTCATTCTATCGTCTGGTCGAAATTATAAAGAAAAATCACGTATTTCAGTGAATACATCAAATGCCGTCATTATAGCCCATTGTACATCATAGACGTAAATTTATTTTGTTCTGGTGTCCTAACATACAAAGATAGCCATGTTAGAATTTCTGTAATTACAAAGTCAGGTGACAAGGTGATCTTTGGTGGCATAAATTGTAACTTGAAGGCCTCATTTAAAAATTCACCTCTGAGCACCAGTTTCCGTTTAGGTGGCACCACTAAATTGAATTTCCCATAGGCGGCCATTATAACACATCCTGGCGTATCTCAGAGTAAGAGCTTTAACTTTAATGAAGACTATGCTCACCAATTAAGTTCAAGTCTGCCTCACAAAATAAGAGGCATTAACATATATGATGACCACCAAACTTTTGACTTTGCCCCACCTGAACGCGATCATGTTGGATTTTCACTTGTCCGCACCCAATATCAGCTTTAAATTTCCGACCACCCCGGAAAAAAATTATGCCCAAAATTAATTATTCAAATCACTCTATTTTGTGATGGCAAAATCTGAATTAAAATTATATGTAACAGATTTGAGCCTGCCACAAATTCCACCACTCTGGTCAAGCCAAATCCTACAGTGCTGGTCATTAGACATTATACCTTTGTGCTGCCCTCTGTGGCCAATTTAGGGGTGCAACCTAAAGGGGACCTCTATTTTTTGCAAGAGTTATCTAATTATTCATATACAATGTACTATCACATATAAGTATTTCTGTGGAAAAATAATCTCCTGACTGCTTCTGTTCTTGAATTATCAAGCATTTACAATGTTATGCCACAGTGGATTTTCATGCAATTTTTGACATTTTCCGCTTACCCTCCCAAAACACTAAAAAACATTATTTTTTGCTTAGATATCATTTCATTTCTTTTCTTTTTCACTTGCATGGTGCAAATGATGTTTGTTTGTGGCAATGAACTATTTTTTGACACAAAACCTCTGGTGAGTGTAGCTTTATTGAACCCCGTGGTACCCCCTACCCCTAAAAATGAAGCTTCTTAGGTTGAAATACATGTCCTTGTGCTGCTCTCATAAAACAAATATTTTTGATGACAAGTACTTGTTGTTATCCCTATTTCACTAACTCAATGCCTTTATGAAATAACATAAAGGTCGTTGTGGTGAGCTTGCTACTTCCCTCAGTTTTGATCTTCAAACTTGACCATTTAGGCTGCATTTCTGTTGTTTTGAAAGGTGCGAGGTGAGAAGTTAGAGTTGAGCACATTTTTATTTGGAAATCATTTTAATGTAATTGCAACATCTTCCAGCTGAATCAATTGTACCTGCATACCAATTAAACGTCACTCATTCTATCGTCTGGTCGAAATTATAAAGAAAAATCACGTATTTCAGTGAATACATCAAATGCCGTCATTATAGCCCATTGTACATCATAGACGTAAATTTATTTTGTTCTGGTGTCCTAACATACAAAGATAGCCATGTTAGAATTTCTGTAATTACAAAGTCAGGTGACAAGGTGATCTTTGGTGGCATAAATTGTAACTTGAAGGCCTCATTTAAAAATTCACCTCTGAGCACCAGTTTCCGTTTAGGTGGCACCACTAAATTGAATTTCCCATAGGCGGCCATTATAACACATCCTGGCGTATCTCAGAGTAAGAGCTTTAACTTTAATGAAGACTATGCTCACCAATTAAGTTCAAGTCTGCCTCACAAAATAAGAGGCATTAACATATATGATGACCACCAAACTTTTGACTTTGCCCCACCTGAACGCGATCATGTTGGATTTTCACTTGTCCGCACCCAATATCAGCTTTAAATTTCCGACCACCCCGGAAAAAAATTATGCCCAAAATTAATTATTCAAATCACTCTATTTTGTGATGGCAAAATCTGAATTAAAATTATATGTAACAGATTTGAGCCTGCCACAAATTCCACCACTCTGGTCAAGCCAAATCCTACAGTGCTGGTCATTAGACATTATACCTTTGTGCTGCCCTCTGTGGCCAATTTAGGGGTGCAACCTAAAGGGGACCTCTATTTTTTGCAAGAGTTATCTAATTATTCATATACAATGTACTATCACATATAAGTATTTCTGTGGAAAAATAATCTCCTGACTGCTTCTGTTCTTGAATTATCAAGCATTTACAATGTTATGCCACAGTGGATTTTCATGCAATTTTTGACATTTTCCGCTTACCCTCCCAAAACACTAAAAAACATTATTTTTTGCTTAGATATCATTTCATTTCTTTTCTTTTTCACTTGCATGGTGCAAATGATGTTTGTTTGTGGCAATGAACTATTTTTTGACACAAAACCTCTGGTGAGTGTAGCTTTATTGAACCCCGTGGTACCCCCTACCCCTAAAAATGAAGCTTCTTAGGTTGAAATACATGTCCTTGTGCTGCTCTCATAAAACAAATATTTTTGATGACAAGTACTTGTTGTTATCCCTATTTCACTAACTCAATGCCTTTATGAAATAACATAAAGGTCGTTGTGGTGAGCTTGCTACTTCCCTCAGTTTTGATCTTCAAACTTGACCATTTAGGCTGCATTTCTGTTGTTTTGAAAGGTGCGAGGTGAGAAGTTAGAGTTGAGCACATTTTTATTTGGAAATCATTTTAATGTAATTGCAACATCTTCCAGCTGAATCAATTGTACCTGCATACCAATTAAACGTCACTCATTCTATCGTCTGGTCGAAATTATAAAGAAAAATCACGTATTTCAGTGAATACATCAAATGCCGTCATTATAGCCCATTGTACATCATAGACGTAAATTTATTTTGTTCTGGTGTCCTAACATACAAAGATAGCCATGTTAGAATTTCTGTAATTACAAAGTCAGGTGACAAGGTGATCTTTGGTGGCATAAATTGTAACTTGAAGGCCTCATTTAAAAATTCACCTCTGAGCACCAGTTTCCGTTTAGGTGGCACCACTAAATTGAATTTCCCATAGGCGGCCATTATAACACATCCTGGCGTATCTCAGAGTAAGAGCTTTAACTTTAATGAAGACTATGCTCACCAATTAAGTTCAAGTCTGCCTCACAAAATAAGAGGCATTAACATATATGATGACCACCAAACTTTTGACTTTGCCCCACCTGAACGCGATCATGTTGGATTTTCACTTGTCCGCACCCAATATCAGCTTTAAATTTCCGACCACCCCGGAAAAAAATTATGCCCAAAATTAATTATTCAAATCACTCTATTTTGTGATGGCAAAATCTGAATTAAAATTATATGTAACAGATTTGAGCCTGCCACAAATTCCACCACTCTGGTCAAGCCAAATCCTACAGTGCTGGTCATTAGACATTATACCTTTGTGCTGCCCTCTGTGGCCAATTTAGGGGTGCAACCTAAAGGGGACCTCTATTTTTTGCAAGAGTTATCTAATTATTCATATACAATGTACTATCACATATAAGTATTTCTGTGGAAAAATAATCTCCTGACTGCTTCTGTTCTTGAATTATCAAGCATTTACAATGTTATGCCACAGTGGATTTTCATGCAATTTTTGACATTTTCCGCTTACCCTCCCAAAACACTAAAAAACATTATTTTTTGCTTAGATATCATTTCATTTCTTTTCTTTTTCACTTGCATGGTGCAAATGATGTTTGTTTGTGGCAATGAACTATTTTTTGACACAAAACCTCTGGTGAGTGTAGCTTTATTGAACCCCGTGGTACCCCCTACCCCTAAAAATGAAGCTTCTTAGGTTGAAATACATGTCCTTGTGCTGCTCTCATAAAACAAATATTTTTGATGACAAGTACTTGTTGTTATCCCTATTTCACTAACTCAATGCCTTTATGAAATAACATAAAGGTCGTTGTGGTGAGCTTGCTACTTCCCTCAGTTTTGATCTTCAAACTTGACCATTTAGGCTGCATTTCTGTTGTTTTGAAAGGTGCGAGGTGAGAAGTTAGAGTTGAGCACATTTTTATTTGGAAATCATTTTAATGTAATTGCAACATCTTCCAGCTGAATCAATTGTACCTGCATACCAATTAAACGTCACTCATTCTATCGTCTGGTCGAAATTATAAAGAAAAATCACGTATTTCAGTGAATACATCAAATGCCGTCATTATAGCCCATTGTACATCATAGACGTAAATTTATTTTGTTCTGGTGTCCTAACATACAAAGATAGCCATGTTAGAATTTCTGTAATTACAAAGTCAGGTGACAAGGTGATCTTTGGTGGCATAAATTGTAACTTGAAGGCCTCATTTAAAAATTCACCTCTGAGCACCAGTTTCCGTTTAGGTGGCACCACTAAATTGAATTTCCCATAGGCGGCCATTATAACACATCCTGGCGTATCTCAGAGTAAGAGCTTTAACTTTAATGAAGACTATGCTCACCAATTAAGTTCAAGTCTGCCTCACAAAATAAGAGGCATTAACATATATGATGACCACCAAACTTTTGACTTTGCCCCACCTGAACGCGATCATGTTGGATTTTCACTTGTCCGCACCCAATATCAGCTTTAAATTTCCGACCACCCCGGAAAAAAATTATGCCCAAAATTAATTATTCAAATCACTCTATTTTGTGATGGCAAAATCTGAATTAAAATTATATGTAACAGATTTGAGCCTGCCACAAATTCCACCACTCTGGTCAAGCCAAATCCTACAGTGCTGGTCATTAGACATTATACCTTTGTGCTGCCCTCTGTGGCCAATTTAGGGGTGCAACCTAAAGGGGACCTCTATTTTTTGCAAGAGTTATCTAATTATTCATATACAATGTACTATCACATATAAGTATTTCTGTGGAAAAATAATCTCCTGACTGCTTCTGTTCTTGAATTATCAAGCATTTACAATGTTATGCCACAGTGGATTTTCATGCAATTTTTGACATTTTCCGCTTACCCTCCCAAAACACTAAAAAACATTATTTTTTGCTTAGATATCATTTCATTTCTTTTCTTTTTCACTTGCATGGTGCAAATGATGTTTGTTTGTGGCAATGAACTATTTTTTGACACAAAACCTCTGGTGAGTGTAGCTTTATTGAACCCCGTGGTACCCCCTACCCCTAAAAATGAAGCTTCTTAGGTTGAAATACATGTCCTTGTGCTGCTCTCATAAAACAAATATTTTTGATGACAAGTACTTGTTGTTATCCCTATTTCACTAACTCAATGCCTTTATGAAATAACATAAAGGTCGTTGTGGTGAGCTTGCTACTTCCCTCAGTTTTGATCTTCAAACTTGACCATTTAGGCTGCATTTCTGTTGTTTTGAAAGGTGCGAGGTGAGAAGTTAGAGTTGAGCACATTTTTATTTGGAAATCATTTTAATGTAATTGCAACATCTTCCAGCTGAATCAATTGTACCTGCATACCAATTAAACGTCACTCATTCTATCGTCTGGTCGAAATTATAAAGAAAAATCACGTATTTCAGTGAATACATCAAATGCCGTCATTATAGCCCATTGTACATCATAGACGTAAATTTATTTTGTTCTGGTGTCCTAACATACAAAGATAGCCATGTTAGAATTTCTGTAATTACAAAGTCAGGTGACAAGGTGATCTTTGGTGGCATAAATTGTAACTTGAAGGCCTCATTTAAAAATTCACCTCTGAGCACCAGTTTCCGTTTAGGTGGCACCACTAAATTGAATTTCCCATAGGCGGCCATTATAACACATCCTGGCGTATCTCAGAGTAAGAGCTTTAACTTTAATGAAGACTATGCTCACCAATTAAGTTCAAGTCTGCCTCACAAAATAAGAGGCATTAACATATATGATGACCACCAAACTTTTGACTTTGCCCCACCTGAACGCGATCATGTTGGATTTTCACTTGTCCGCACCCAATATCAGCTTTAAATTTCCGACCACCCCGGAAAAAAATTATGCCCAAAATTAATTATTCAAATCACTCTATTTTGTGATGGCAAAATCTGAATTAAAATTATATGTAACAGATTTGAGCCTGCCACAAATTCCACCACTCTGGTCAAGCCAAATCCTACAGTGCTGGTCATTAGACATTATACCTTTGTGCTGCCCTCTGTGGCCAATTTAGGGGTGCAACCTAAAGGGGACCTCTATTTTTTGCAAGAGTTATCTAATTATTCATATACAATGTACTATCACATATAAGTATTTCTGTGGAAAAATAATCTCCTGACTGCTTCTGTTCTTGAATTATCAAGCATTTACAATGTTATGCCACAGTGGATTTTCATGCAATTTTTGACATTTTCCGCTTACCCTCCCAAAACACTAAAAAACATTATTTTTTGCTTAGATATCATTTCATTTCTTTTCTTTTTCACTTGCATGGTGCAAATGATGTTTGTTTGTGGCAATGAACTATTTTTTGACACAAAACCTCTGGTGAGTGTAGCTTTATTGAACCCCGTGGTACCCCCTACCCCTAAAAATGAAGCTTCTTAGGTTGAAATACATGTCCTTGTGCTGCTCTCATAAAACAAATATTTTTGATGACAAGTACTTGTTGTTATCCCTATTTCACTAACTCAATGCCTTTATGAAATAACATAAAGGTCGTTGTGGTGAGCTTGCTACTTCCCTCAGTTTTGATCTTCAAACTTGACCATTTAGGCTGCATTTCTGTTGTTTTGAAAGGTGCGAGGTGAGAAGTTAGAGTTGAGCACATTTTTATTTGGAAATCATTTTAATGTAATTGCAACATCTTCCAGCTGAATCAATTGTACCTGCATACCAATTAAACGTCACTCATTCTATCGTCTGGTCGAAATTATAAAGAAAAATCACGTATTTCAGTGAATACATCAAATGCCGTCATTATAGCCCATTGTACATCATAGACGTAAATTTATTTTGTTCTGGTGTCCTAACATACAAAGATAGCCATGTTAGAATTTCTGTAATTACAAAGTCAGGTGACAAGGTGATCTTTGGTGGCATAAATTGTAACTTGAAGGCCTCATTTAAAAATTCACCTCTGAGCACCAGTTTCCGTTTAGGTGGCACCACTAAATTGAATTTCCCATAGGCGGCCATTATAACACATCCTGGCGTATCTCAGAGTAAGAGCTTTAACTTTAATGAAGACTATGCTCACCAATTAAGTTCAAGTCTGCCTCACAAAATAAGAGGCATTAACATATATGATGACCACCAAACTTTTGACTTTGCCCCACCTGAACGCGATCATGTTGGATTTTCACTTGTCCGCACCCAATATCAGCTTTAAATTTCCGACCACCCCGGAAAAAAATTATGCCCAAAATTAATTATTCAAATCACTCTATTTTGTGATGGCAAAATCTGAATTAAAATTATATGTAACAGATTTGAGCCTGCCACAAATTCCACCACTCTGGTCAAGCCAAATCCTACAGTGCTGGTCATTAGACATTATACCTTTGTGCTGCCCTCTGTGGCCAATTTAGGGGTGCAACCTAAAGGGGACCTCTATTTTTTGCAAGAGTTATCTAATTATTCATATACAATGTACTATCACATATAAGTATTTCTGTGGAAAAATAATCTCCTGACTGCTTCTGTTCTTGAATTATCAAGCATTTACAATGTTATGCCACAGTGGATTTTCATGCAATTTTTGACATTTTCCGCTTACCCTCCCAAAACACTAAAAAACATTATTTTTTGCTTAGATATCATTTCATTTCTTTTCTTTTTCACTTGCATGGTGCAAATGATGTTTGTTTGTGGCAATGAACTATTTTTTGACACAAAACCTCTGGTGAGTGTAGCTTTATTGAACCCCGTGGTACCCCCTACCCCTAAAAATGAAGCTTCTTAGGTTGAAATACATGTCCTTGTGCTGCTCTCATAAAACAAATATTTTTGATGACAAGTACTTGTTGTTATCCCTATTTCACTAACTCAATGCCTTTATGAAATAACATAAAGGTCGTTGTGGTGAGCTTGCTACTTCCCTCAGTTTTGATCTTCAAACTTGACCATTTAGGCTGCATTTCTGTTGTTTTGAAAGGTGCGAGGTGAGAAGTTAGAGTTGAGCACATTTTTATTTGGAAATCATTTTAATGTAATTGCAACATCTTCCAGCTGAATCAATTGTACCTGCATACCAATTAAACGTCACTCATTCTATCGTCTGGTCGAAATTATAAAGAAAAATCACGTATTTCAGTGAATACATCAAATGCCGTCATTATAGCCCATTGTACATCATAGACGTAAATTTATTTTGTTCTGGTGTCCTAACATACAAAGATAGCCATGTTAGAATTTCTGTAATTACAAAGTCAGGTGACAAGGTGATCTTTGGTGGCATAAATTGTAACTTGAAGGCCTCATTTAAAAATTCACCTCTGAGCACCAGTTTCCGTTTAGGTGGCACCACTAAATTGAATTTCCCATAGGCGGCCATTATAACACATCCTGGCGTATCTCAGAGTAAGAGCTTTAACTTTAATGAAGACTATGCTCACCAATTAAGTTCAAGTCTGCCTCACAAAATAAGAGGCATTAACATATATGATGACCACCAAACTTTTGACTTTGCCCCACCTGAACGCGATCATGTTGGATTTTCACTTGTCCGCACCCAATATCAGCTTTAAATTTCCGACCACCCCGGAAAAAAATTATGCCCAAAATTAATTATTCAAATCACTCTATTTTGTGATGGCAAAATCTGAATTAAAATTATATGTAACAGATTTGAGCCTGCCACAAATTCCACCACTCTGGTCAAGCCAAATCCTACAGTGCTGGTCATTAGACATTATACCTTTGTGCTGCCCTCTGTGGCCAATTTAGGGGTGCAACCTAAAGGGGACCTCTATTTTTTGCAAGAGTTATCTAATTATTCATATACAATGTACTATCACATATAAGTATTTCTGTGGAAAAATAATCTCCTGACTGCTTCTGTTCTTGAATTATCAAGCATTTACAATGTTATGCCACAGTGGATTTTCATGCAATTTTTGACATTTTCCGCTTACCCTCCCAAAACACTAAAAAACATTATTTTTTGCTTAGATATCATTTCATTTCTTTTCTTTTTCACTTGCATGGTGCAAATGATGTTTGTTTGTGGCAATGAACTATTTTTTGACACAAAACCTCTGGTGAGTGTAGCTTTATTGAACCCCGTGGTACCCCCTACCCCTAAAAATGAAGCTTCTTAGGTTGAAATACATGTCCTTGTGCTGCTCTCATAAAACAAATATTTTTGATGACAAGTACTTGTTGTTATCCCTATTTCACTAACTCAATGCCTTTATGAAATAACATAAAGGTCGTTGTGGTGAGCTTGCTACTTCCCTCAGTTTTGATCTTCAAACTTGACCATTTAGGCTGCATTTCTGTTGTTTTGAAAGGTGCGAGGTGAGAAGTTAGAGTTGAGCACATTTTTATTTGGAAATCATTTTAATGTAATTGCAACATCTTCCAGCTGAATCAATTGTACCTGCATACCAATTAAACGTCACTCATTCTATCGTCTGGTCGAAATTATAAAGAAAAATCACGTATTTCAGTGAATACATCAAATGCCGTCATTATAGCCCATTGTACATCATAGACGTAAATTTATTTTGTTCTGGTGTCCTAACATACAAAGATAGCCATGTTAGAATTTCTGTAATTACAAAGTCAGGTGACAAGGTGATCTTTGGTGGCATAAATTGTAACTTGAAGGCCTCATTTAAAAATTCACCTCTGAGCACCAGTTTCCGTTTAGGTGGCACCACTAAATTGAATTTCCCATAGGCGGCCATTATAACACATCCTGGCGTATCTCAGAGTAAGAGCTTTAACTTTAATGAAGACTATGCTCACCAATTAAGTTCAAGTCTGCCTCACAAAATAAGAGGCATTAACATATATGATGACCACCAAACTTTTGACTTTGCCCCACCTGAACGCGATCATGTTGGATTTTCACTTGTCCGCACCCAATATCAGCTTTAAATTTCCGACCACCCCGGAAAAAAATTATGCCCAAAATTAATTATTCAAATCACTCTATTTTGTGATGGCAAAATCTGAATTAAAATTATATGTAACAGATTTGAGCCTGCCACAAATTCCACCACTCTGGTCAAGCCAAATCCTACAGTGCTGGTCATTAGACATTATACCTTTGTGCTGCCCTCTGTGGCCAATTTAGGGGTGCAACCTAAAGGGGACCTCTATTTTTTGCAAGAGTTATCTAATTATTCATATACAATGTACTATCACATATAAGTATTTCTGTGGAAAAATAATCTCCTGACTGCTTCTGTTCTTGAATTATCAAGCATTTACAATGTTATGCCACAGTGGATTTTCATGCAATTTTTGACATTTTCCGCTTACCCTCCCAAAACACTAAAAAACATTATTTTTTGCTTAGATATCATTTCATTTCTTTTCTTTTTCACTTGCATGGTGCAAATGATGTTTGTTTGTGGCAATGAACTATTTTTTGACACAAAACCTCTGGTGAGTGTAGCTTTATTGAACCCCGTGGTACCCCCTACCCCTAAAAATGAAGCTTCTTAGGTTGAAATACATGTCCTTGTGCTGCTCTCATAAAACAAATATTTTTGATGACAAGTACTTGTTGTTATCCCTATTTCACTAACTCAATGCCTTTATGAAATAACATAAAGGTCGTTGTGGTGAGCTTGCTACTTCCCTCAGTTTTGATCTTCAAACTTGACCATTTAGGCTGCATTTCTGTTGTTTTGAAAGGTGCGAGGTGAGAAGTTAGAGTTGAGCACATTTTTATTTGGAAATCATTTTAATGTAATTGCAACATCTTCCAGCTGAATCAATTGTACCTGCATACCAATTAAACGTCACTCATTCTATCGTCTGGTCGAAATTATAAAGAAAAATCACGTATTTCAGTGAATACATCAAATGCCGTCATTATAGCCCATTGTACATCATAGACGTAAATTTATTTTGTTCTGGTGTCCTAACATACAAAGATAGCCATGTTAGAATTTCTGTAATTACAAAGTCAGGTGACAAGGTGATCTTTGGTGGCATAAATTGTAACTTGAAGGCCTCATTTAAAAATTCACCTCTGAGCACCAGTTTCCGTTTAGGTGGCACCACTAAATTGAATTTCCCATAGGCGGCCATTATAACACATCCTGGCGTATCTCAGAGTAAGAGCTTTAACTTTAATGAAGACTATGCTCACCAATTAAGTTCAAGTCTGCCTCACAAAATAAGAGGCATTAACATATATGATGACCACCAAACTTTTGACTTTGCCCCACCTGAACGCGATCATGTTGGATTTTCACTTGTCCGCACCCAATATCAGCTTTAAATTTCCGACCACCCCGGAAAAAAATTATGCCCAAAATTAATTATTCAAATCACTCTATTTTGTGATGGCAAAATCTGAATTAAAATTATATGTAACAGATTTGAGCCTGCCACAAATTCCACCACTCTGGTCAAGCCAAATCCTACAGTGCTGGTCATTAGACATTATACCTTTGTGCTGCCCTCTGTGGCCAATTTAGGGGTGCAACCTGCAGCTGCCATGGAAAACACTGTTCAGCCTAAAAAATTATGAAGATCAGCTTTTCATTCATATTTGCCAAACTACCAATAATTATATGAAAAAGGCTTTAAAATGGATTCTTGGTACACCTGTTTATACAGTTTCCTGTCCTGGAATCTTCACCTACCTGTGAGTCCATCTTTATCTGCAGCTTCTATGTTTGCTCCCTTCTCTATGAGCACCCGACAAGCTTTACTGCTTCCTGCATTAAAAACAAAATGTCATTTTCTTTATTCATTTCATCATGACAGATCTCTTGTTTTCATGTCAAGCCAGAGTCAAATTGCTCTCACAAAGTGAGTGGAACTAGGATTAACCCTTTTAATTAATCCCACAAGCTATAATTTAAAAGAAATGAACACTAGCTGTCTTCATTGGAAGGCTGAGAACAAAGCAAAGAGAAATGACACCAAAAGCAGAGGTTCTACTCCTTCAGTCTTCTTGACAAGAGAATACCAAAAAGGAAGGTGGGACATTGTATCTCTGTGTGATCTAAAGGGGAAACTCTGTTCAAACACCCTACCATATATGTGTGCTACAAATATATCCAAACTATACTCATCTCAGGATGTATTCAAGAATCTTGTACCATCATCCAAAAATTTAGAGTGTCTATGTCTCCCGCTTTTTTGTACTTTTTACAAAGTTTTCCACTCTCCCACTTTTTATAGAATATCTCCTGATTTTTCGTAAAAAAATGTTAAAAGTAGCATTATTCAATCAGTGGCTGTAAAGTTGCTGTACAATATACGCACGGAATATGTCTATGATGGTGCCTAAAATGGTTCAAAATGCAGGAAATGAAAGTACAAATTTCAAATTTTTTCTGCCAGAGTATGTCCCCAGACCCCTCTAGCTCACCCTCCTGTTTTTCAGTACCTGCAGGAGGGAGATCTCCCACTTTTAACATAGGCTACCTTGGAGGCTCTGAATTTAAATCATAACGCGAGGAATTTTATATTTATGAGTAAAAAGTAAAAATATATTACTATCTACAAACTTATGCCAACTTTGAGCACTTCATATACCACAAGCAGATATATGCATTGAGACCACAATAGATATGGGACTTGAAGTCATCTGATGCAAGACATGCATCATACCTGGCCCTCATCCATTGATAAGGATGTTGTTTTAGAAGTGTAATCAGGGAAATCTGTAATTTTCATTTCTTGCATCCAACAGTGGTTTTCATACAGACGGGTCCTTCTCAGGAACTGAGCAGTGAGATGACTGGAAATGTGGAATATCAAAGCCATTTGTATGTACTCTAATCAGTTACCACTTAAATAAAAACCTGCCGGTACTTTGGGACCTGTATCCACTATCAGGGCAACCTTCTCCACTAAGCTCCATCTTTCACTCTACAGGAGGGCTTGGCAGGTCTGACTAGTGGTGCTATTTAATTCATAGCCTGGTATAAAGTATATATTTTACAAATATATCACACCATCAATGATGGTATGATCAAGGACCCTCTATCTGATAGTTGATAGAGGGTCCTTGGTATGATTTATGTTGTGGCCGTGATTCACTTTGATATCCAAATCAAATGTATTTTTGTTCGACTGTCCTGCCTAGCAAAAGGTACAATCTTGAAATGTCCGCGATGTGTGTGTCGGAGATATTTGTACTGCGGACATTTTCAGGCTTTGGTTTTGTGATTAAAGTGATTGAAACACACCTGTGCACAGTACATCATTATTATTTATCATTTAAATACATGATTAAATGTAAATTTGGACAGTGGTTCCACGATCTTAGGCTCTTGCTTTCCAAGATGAATATGGGCATTTTTTTTCTCTTTCTTTGGTGGTTAGACCCTGCAATTTAGCATGGATGTGAGCATTTTTCTTCCCCTCCCCCTTTTTTTTTTGGGGGGTGGTTAGGCACTGCTTTATCCCGTAATACATTGCACCATGTCACAACAAGTGGTACCAACGTGCATGATTTGTATTGCCAGCTAGGGCATTATGTCGTATTTGGATTTGTAACTAACCATGAGCCCGGGTCAATGAATTTTAGGTAAGGGCAGCTTAACACTTCTTTTCTTTTTTTTTTTTTGACGTTTCATAAAACTTATTTAGGGTTGAGTTTTTCTCAGTAGGGTCGGTCGGGTTACTGGAACCACACATTATATTTCTGTTAGGCCTTAGATAACTTGGAAATTTGTTCAGACATGTTTAAAATGGATGTTCTTTCCCCCTACTACACATTACCTCCATTGACGTCAGTTTACTTGCTTGAAACATTTTTCTTTTCCTTTTTTTGATGTTTCATAAAATTTATTTAGAGTCGGGTTTTTTCAGTAGGGTTGGTCAGGTTACTAGAACTACACATATCTATTTCTGTTAGACCTTACTTAACTTAGAAATCGGTTCAAACATGTTTCAAATGGATGTTCTTTCCCCTTTAATACATTACCTCCATTGACGTCAGTTTAATTTGTTACCTGGGCACAGGTGGAGGAGTCAATACTCGTCAAGCTGGGTGCCTTCTTAAGGGTGTGGTACACTCAAAGACTTTCACATATAAATGTTCAGTTTCTGTCTATGGTTCCCATCTAATACCCTAACAAGAGGCCAACGGGCCTAATTCTCTGATGACCACCATCAACAAAAAATCATTTCCTGAAATGTTTTCTCTCCACGACCTAGAAAAGTCATCCATATTATGCAATGTCAAACTTCTACATGCTACACCTTTGGGGTGCATTTGGATTCATTCACCTTATTTTTCATCAAGATTTTCAATTAAATGTCCTTTTCTTAAGTGCTTAATGACCTTGAAAAAAGGTCAAGGTCATACAATCATTGGGTCCAGGTGACCCCAAAAGTAGGTCACCAAGTAGAATTTTATATACAATGTACTCAAATGCAATTTTGATCTGGAGGCTCTATTCTCTTTGCCACTGATGACCAAGTTATGCCCTGCCATTACAAAATCACCTGTTCCAACTTAACAGGTCTGGTCACCTAATAAAAATAGGTCAAGATAAAGTATCTTAAATAAAATACTAGCATTGGACATGATCTATACATCCTATACATTTGCCACATATAATTTAATTACTTTTTGAGACATGGAATATTGTATCTTTAAACACATTTGGCTCATAATGTCCATGAAATTAAGGTGGTGCCACTAGTATCATATGCAACTGAGAATTTGATGTCCTCCAAAATTCTACTACATTTCATTAAGATCTATCTAACATTAAGGACGCTAGAGCGGTCACAAGATTTTCACATTTGACCCATATATTGCACAATACTGTAGGTTGTGCCACAATTTTGAAATATCAAACTCAGCCTACACTTTCATACACTTGATAAAGACCTGAAAGTTATATGAGGCTATCTTGAAAACTGGACTGTATCACGCTCACAAGCAAAAAGTTTAAAGAAAGACAGACATGAGTGATGCCTTTAGCTTTGCTACCTGTGGTCACCAGAGCTAAAAAAAAAAAAAAACTACATTAGTACCATCAATTTACAATTAATTTGTCATTTAACATTTATGTACATGTATATAAAAATAGTACATGGCTGCATGTCTGGCAATGTTAACACTACAATATTTATGAATGCAGGGAGGAAAAGAAAAAAATACACAACTTTGTTATCGTCTGTTTACAGTAACTTGCTTTCATTCATGTATGCATACTATAAAAAATAGAAAAGTGTACATTGCTTGACAACTAAGTAGTTAACAACACAGTATGAAAATAAACTTATCTACTTGGACATCATTGATCATCGACACCTCTATTGATCTGATACTTTTTGGCTCTTTTTTAAATACATCATTGTTGGCAATTTCCTTAATATTAGTGACATAACGTTTAAATACATCATTGTTGGCAATTTCCTTAATATTAGTGACACAACGTTACCTCTTGACCGCCATTTGCCTAGACCTCTGTGTCTGGGTTGAATAGCCATTAAAATCTAAAAGAGTTCAATCATTTAATTCCTGAAAACCTGACAGTCTTGCGGCGCCAGGTCTCGGTTCCTTCGGAATTGGTGGTGACTCCTGGTGCACATGCTCCCCGTATCATCCTTCCTGTTTTGGGTGCCATTACTTGCTTGCTCTTTCAAGTTGAAGGTCCACAAACTTTCATTCATGCTCACTGTATTAGTGCTTTACGCTCGTTCCTTTCTGTGGAAAAAATTATTTCTTAGCAGTCTGGGACTCCTTGGAGATCTAGATAGCTGCTATCTGTCCTGCGGATACCTCTGAAATAGTGGTAAGTAGAGCTGGCAGATTGGCTTGAAACCTCGACTTTCAAGATGGCGTCTCCACAAACAGATCGCAGAGAATGGGAAGACAGTGCACATCAGGCAATTGCTTCCTTTCAGCAGCAAGCCATTCATGTTGATCCAGTGACCAATCTGTCCTTATCCTTGTTGAATCACGGGCAGATGTTGGATTCCAGGAATCACTATATGGCAGCCTGGGATGATCATCAGAACTGCTCAGTTGTTGCCTCCAGTTGGGTCAAGTTTGCTCTTGCGAGCGAATATGCAAGTACTGTGAGGATTGCAAGGAGAACAAATGGCTGCATGCTCTTCAAGTAGGCATGGAGAAAGTCTCTTTGTATGATGCATAGGCGGCAGGTCGTAGCTACCAAATACCGAACTGTCAAGTCTGACTCCATTGAGTCTTTGCCATCGACTCCACTCGAGAAAGAGCCTAAACTTACCTACACAGTTTTTCTCTTGCACCTTTGGTGGCTCCACCCAAAATGAGCAGTTGGCAATCCTGTTGGCTTATACCTTTGAGCTGGGTACCCTGCATCCTGCCCTGGAGAAGCAAGTAGAGCTCGGGCTCTGTGAGGAACAACACTTGCGGTCAGAAACTTGTCTTCTTCCGCTGTTGCAGCCATTGTTGCAGAGCCCAGTAGCAGACTGTGAGGGCAGAGCAGCTTGCTGCTTCTGCCTCAAATCAGCTTTCTCTCATCCCCCAGGCTCGGGAGTTCCAGGAATTCCTTCAGCCTCCCTCCTGCCAGTAATTTCCTGAGTCGTCGGCGGCTGCGGTCCCTGAGCCAAGTTTCCTGGGGAGCCTGCTGGGTGAAACATCTGGTGCAGCAGAGGACGAGCGTGTTCCACAGGAGCCCTCAAGTACTCAACCTCCAGGCTTGGTGGTTGTCTCACAGCACATCTGCAACACAGGTGTCTCGGAATCGGTCACAGATAGAATTGCCAGAGGAGGGCTTCCATCTTCTTTTCTGGCTGTCTGCCCGGCTCTTTGGAACATGTTCTCCGACTGGTGCACCAGTAATGGAATTCCCCCTTGGTCTTGGTGCATTGCGGACGTTGCCGACTTCCTGCTGCATCAGTGGGGAGTTTCAGGCAAGAGCTTGAGAACAGTGGAGGATTTCTGATCAAACATCTCCTCAACCCTTGCGATGATCCTCGACATTCGCATTGAGAGCGATCCCTATCTGTCGGCACTCATCGCAATCCTTTACTGACAGGTCAGCAGCCAGGCAAGTCCTACCCCGGTGGGACCTTCCGATGGTTTTAGTCATGTTGAAAAAGTGGCCCTTTGAGTGGCTTGAGGCCTCCCGGTGGGTGGACCTCATGAACTGGAGGTGGAAAACTTGTTTTTTTTTAACACTCGCTTCTGGACCACGATAAAGTGAGATCCACACTCTAGTTTATGATCAACTCCAATGGTCACCTGACCACTTCCAGTTGACCCAAGGCCTCACTTGGGCTTCCTTGCAAATGACCAAGTGGCTCAAGATTCGGCTATGACCTTCAAGGGTTTTAGCCTCTGTGCTATGAATACTGCTCTTCCCCTAGAGGAAAGAGCTTTGCAGCCGTGAGATCCCTTCGGTGGTACCTTTCATGCAAGAATATATGCCGGGGACAGAGGTCGGCCCTCTTCCTACCCCGCAGTAACCCTTGCAAGGAGCAAGTTTGCCAAAACATGATTTCTTCGTGCATTTAGCAGACGATCCTTAAGGCCTATGAGATCTTGCTGGAAAAACCTGGTGCCTTGCAGCTTGTCTCAGCAAGAGCTCACGAGGTGTAAACTTCTAATGCCTCCTGGTGCGCCCTGCGGAATGTCATGGTTGTTGACATTCTGCGGGCCAGCTGATGGCGATCCTGTATGACCTTCGCCGAGCACTACTTGTGTAACATGACTGTACTAGAGGAGGGCATGTACGCCTTTGCAGGCATCACAGGCTCTTTTGCTTAGGTTCAGATACTTGTCTGTTAGGCCTATATGATTGTATATCGGCAAATGGTAGTCGAGAGGTAATATCACATAAACAATATGTGAAATTTTGAGTAATTTCAGTAATAGTAAGTATACTTACCTCTCAACCACCAGAGAAGCCCATCTGACCACCCTGCTTCCTCTTTCAGCTGATGTCAACTGACCATGCATTCTCCAAAAGAGGAAGGATGATACAGGGAGCATGTGTGCCAGGAGTCACTTCCAGTTCTAAAGGAACCAAGAGATGGCACCACAGGATCATCGTTTTTTCGGGAATCAATTTAGTCGACTCAACTCCATTTCATGGGCATTAAACAGACACAGAGGTCTCGGCAGGTGGTGGTCAAGAGGTAAGTATATACTTACGGTACTAATACCGAAATAACTTAAAAATTTCACGTATTCCCTGGAAGTTAATTCCACTGAAGAGGTCCCATAAATTTTGTCATATTGTGACCATGACTACAGCTTACTTGAGGTAGATGGAGGTTTTTGTTTTGTCTTGTTTCATGACTATGTACATGTTTTTTTGTGAGAAATAGGATGAGTAGATGTGAGGTACATATAGCTTCACGTGTATCTGTTTATGTACAAAGTTTAAGGTTACATACTCATAAATGTCTTTATAACTTTTAAAACACTTAAATGTCTATTGATGATTGAAATATGTTGGTATTACTGGGTGATAATTTAAAATGATCTTCAAAACTTTATTTTGAAGGGTTTGGATCCTTTTTATGTTTGTTTCAGATGTTTTGCCATATATTCTATGTCATACATATATATACTTGGGTTCCCTTGCTGAGACAGGAGAGACAGGAACTAAGAGGTCAAGTGCCCATTAGTATTCTGGAGGCAATGTGTTATGCCATAATTAAAGCAATTACTACATGTCCCTCCTCCCATAGGAGAAGGGGCATACACATGTCAAGATAAACAATAGCATTACTGCCAGTGAACCATGGACTCTGTGGGGCATATGATTCAGGTCATGAACCTTGCTTTTCAATAACAATGTGTACTCTAAATGATATTGTCTAAAATAAGATATGTAAAATAAAGAAACCTTTTTGGATAAAAAATTAACTTACCAATAAATCCATAAATACTGATATCCTCCATAATTATGCTTTTTTATATTGTACACATCAAATATCAAAAAAAAAAAAAAAATCACAATACTTGTTCTGTTAATTGATTTAGTTGTGGTTGCATTGCTTTGCTAGTAAATAAATCATAGTGCACTACGCCAATAAACACAATATAAGTATATGGTAATATGTGTGCCATACATGTATTAATTATGCATGTGCTGTCATCATGGGCTATTGGTCACAGTGTTTACCCTAGCAATCATATTTCTGGAAAACTTACAATTGCTAATAACATCTAATGTATAACGATATAATGTTGCAAGTTATATTTGTTAGATATGATCGCTCGACATGAATATTTGACATGCCCATTAACCCTTAAAAACATCATTGTCCCACTGACAGTGCAGCATCTGAGTTATGTTCCTCTGAATGTGCCACAGAAATCATGTCTGTTTTGTCTGACACCCTGCCTTTTATACACTCTGACCCATGTTCTGCTGCTTATAATCTTAAAGATGAATCAACAGGTTTCCAGGTGTTGTTTGGATACTAAGTTTCCAACCAACACATAGGAATGCTGTTGAACTGGGGCATGCTATATTCACACATCCCACCTGTATACATGTACTTCAATCATTCAATCAGATTTGTTTTAAATCAAAAAGGACACTATTAAACATAAAATACACAGGTACCACTCAATCATTTGTTTTTCATATCTCACTTTTATTTGAAGCAACTGATCAAGCAGCTGATTACATGCACATGTGCTCCCCCTTTATAATTATAATGAGTATGGTGAGGTCCATGGCATGGACTACACTATAGTGACATGCATGATGTCAGAAACTGCCTTGTAATCAGGGATGTTATGAAGAGGGAGCACTGTAGTTAGCAACAAATATTATGTCACACAATTAACAAAAAGATAGTTAAATATTAATTACCCCAAAACAATACAACTTAGGCCAGCCTTAAAAATATTTCTGTTTTGTATAACAGGGCCTTTAAAAAAATGATGAGGCAGGGAGGATTTTTTATTTTTTTTATTTTCAACTACACATACCTACTACGTATTACTGCAATATGGGCATCATGCCAGTACGGGGACTGATGGACTTACTATTGATACAAGATAAACAAGATTCCAGGTTGCAAATTTTTTATTAAATCTGTATTAAAGCAAGAGACTCTGCCACAGATGAGGTTGTAGGGGGACAATGTATGCTTGAGGCTGGTTTGCTGGTGCTGAGACAGAGTAGCCCTACTCTAAATACACCTCGGCTTGGCTTGAATTGGGGTGGGTCTTTTGCTATTTTAAACATGTACATGTACAGGGCTTCAAGAAACAAAGGATTGGCGTAATTATAAAGTTGCCCTTTTTTTAAATATCACAGAAGAAAAACAGTAAGATATCAAATAGAAATGTGTAGTTTTAATTTTCACTTGACAACAGCAGGGGAGGGGAGGGGTGTATGATGAGGGTTCTGAGTAAATATTTCAAGTCATGAACACGCCTCTTTTGTGTGTGTGTGCAGGGACGTGGATTGTGAGTTTTATTGCTCCATGGTCAAGTCAGATTTAATCTCGGGCAAGTTAAGATTAATAGGTACTTGCCCGGTCGGGCAACAATCTTTTTTTCGCTGGGAACTCTATTCCTCAAATTTTAATGACACAGTTACAAGTTGCAGTTGTTTGCAAGGCTGGGGGGGGGGGAGGTCTAATCACTTCAAAAAATCAGAGCTTTCGGAGCAGGTGCGTGGGGCGCCGATAGGTGATAATAATCGCTAATTGATAAACATTCCAAGTTTCAACAATTACTTGGTCCGCAATTGTATTCATCAGAACTTTATCTCTGTCAACACAAGCAGACATTTTCACTGTCGTACACTACATAAGATTACATTACGATAGCAAAGGTACCGAAAGTAAGTACTGGTTTGCTGAGCGGGGTCACACTACTCACCATCAGTGTGATCTGCCCCAACGATGTTAAAGCAGCGTCAAAATACAATAAAATTTGCATGGCGAATTCATCTGCAAATTAACATCAAATGCCATTTATCGGTGGGTTCTAAAAGTGTTGGAAAAAATAGGTGCCTTGAGATGACTTCCCAGGCAAAAACAGCACGCAACTTCCAGTCACACGCAAGTGACAGCGTGGAGTGGATCTGCGGTGAACTGACCCAGTCTCACGGACTGATTTGGGACACATTCGGCTATTTCCGCTATCCCCTACCTTTGCGTATTTGCCTGTGACTCCAAATAATTGTTGCAATTAACACTGGAATCTTTATTTTCACATGCTGCAATATAAACAAAGCTTCCCGTTTGTGTGTTCCCTCTGTAAATTAAGGCAGATTCACACATGTTCACTGGGCGGAAGCCATGATGAAAACACTGTAACACGAGCTGTGATTGGCTCATTTTTGCATGTGACTCAATTGACCAATCGGGTGATGTGTTGTGCGTCAGACCACATGGCCTAAGCAGCTGTTTGTGTACAGTTGCAGGCAAGATGTCGAAGGTGCGCACACTCGATTTCTGATTTGAAATATTAAAATTTTCGTTGGAATTTGATTTGGGAACACCTTTTATTGCAAGGAACTTGCCAATACTGTTTACGCAAATTTACTACGATGTACCGATAGCATTCATGGTAGGTATGCAAACGATATGCGTTTACAGAACTGCAACACGGGGCGTGCGAGCAACGTTAAATCAAGCCTGAAAAAAAAATTTTTTCGCACTGTTGAAAAAAATATTCCAATCGCATCATTTTGCGTACACCGGGAGCGTTATAGGAAACAGAAATATTTTTAAGGCTGGCCTTAGTCTGCATCATGCAGTGAAGCGAAGAGCTGTATGCCACAGCACTCACCTGAACTGGCCGCCCAGAGAAGTGGCTGTCGCCGATCCTTGTCCATGCTGTCTACGGGCACACCTTTGTCCAGGAGCTTGTTCAGCATCCTGAGGCCCACGTCAGGGTCCCCATTGTCAGTGTTTATCCCACACATCTGAGCTGCGTAGTGTATAGGGTAGGCTTCGTGGATGTCCGCTGAGGCCAGATTGGCACCCTCTGCATGCAGCAGATCTATCATCTCCACATGGCCACACACTGGCACCAAAGGAAAACAGACAAAATCATTGAAAGGAACTTGTAAATAAATATGCTTTCACCTGTGTTTAAAAGTGTGATAAGATTAAAACAAGTGCACAAATGGTCAACCTCTCGATGAAATAATGAACTTGTGAAATGAGCACCTCTTGTTGATGACCATGTTGATTTTAATATTATCTCCGCTAAATGTGGATTAACCTACATCATCATTTAAGTATCTATGCCACAAAATACACAATTTCTTTTCCTACATATGTACATGTACAGAAGTAACATGTCACACACCATAAATTCTCTTGGGAACAGAAACTGCACTCTATCTTTAGACCCAGACCTTAGTAGTAATCACCACTTTTTAGCCACACTTTTAATTTTTGCAGTTTGAATTAACACAAGTTGACTGTTGTGATTGATCTGTAGTAAACAGTTATTCAATCAAAATGAATATCACATTTTAACCTGTTTAATTTATTACTGGAAGGACTCTTCTAAGATAGTTCTGGATAGCAGATATCCATTGTTTAAAAACTGGATGGTATTTGGCTTTAAACAGCATTATGCTTAGCAGACAAAATGTTTGTAAACATTATGTAACTTTTCCTTGTTTGAGAGGAAACACTAGCAAGTATTTTGTAGTGCTGAACTCAGCCCTGGAGCTTTTGTTCTAAAATGGATAAATCTCAGGATTGTGCACAGGCTACTTAGACAGGGTGGCACACCTTGCTGTACTCTGGGGGCCCCCTTGCAATAATTTTTAACCTCCTTCTACAATTTCTACCCCTCCCCCCTGCTAAACATATTTTTCGTTCATAGTAATAGGTAATAATTCTAAACTAATTTCACAAAATTATCATCTTTTTTACCCAAATAATCTTTTTAGGTCTCTAAAGTTATTCCGAACTTTATCCGTGATACTTTCATCAACATAACAATGTCCAATGGAAGAAAATGTTTTGCAGCACAAAAAGTGTTTATTACTATTTCAACATGGTGGTTTTTGACCACCCTGCCAAAATATTTTGTTGTGGAGAACACTCCATCTGTGCTTAACACATTTTCTCACATTGATATTTTGTGTGCATACACCACATTCACTTGATGAAGACTTGATACATGCGCTGTACCCTAAATTTACAGTCTTGGATTCGAAAAGTACAAGATAATTATTCTCAGCAAAGTTGTAGCAACTCCTTATAGAAAACTAATGGTGTTTTTGTTTTACTAATGGTGTTTTTGTTTTTATTTTTATTTTTCCTGTTTCTTTTTTTTTTTTTACTAATGCTCAGACTTCCTCAAAATCAATTTGCACAGTTCATTGACAAATCATCTACATATTTTCAGATCCCCCCCCCCAATAATCTTTATTCACCAGTTTTACAATAATCAGTTGTCCATGTGTCCATACATCCCCCAGGATACATAAAAGCACAATGATACAAAAGGCTCCTGATCCTCTATTTTCGGGCTTGTAAATAATTTGATACTGGTTGACAAGTACACTGTAAGCATGGTTAGGTGTTACGTAAAGTGTTGATACCAAAACATTGATGTAGGAGAAAGTGTCCATGGTTTCCAATGCTCTTGGCCATTGGACAAAAGTTTGACAAACCAACCAATCAGACATTCTCTGTATCTATGCACCAATAAACAGGTTGCAGGTACCAAGACAAAAACAAGAGCAGTTGCACCACCTCAAATCAATCATGAAACAAAGAATGTATATACATATTATGTTGTTGCTTCTTTCCTCAGCAAGGCAACAATGGACACTTGCCCAGTGCCATTGATTGGGCTTCTGGCTTTTTATCTGCGAAGGTTCAGAAACAATTTTCACAATTCATATCTTTTATTTCAGCTCTGGTGTGTAACATCAATGTTGCATGAGATGAACCAACAGGGTACATTGTCATTGAGGTAATGTAGCTTGTCTACTCTGGAGCCATTTTTTCATCTTTTTGTAACATACAAATGTGCTACAATGACTAAGCCACAATTATTCAATGCACACGTATACATCGACCTGTTATGGCCAAGATTACAGCCTCATTATAGCAGATGTTTAAGAACCGAAAATTCTGAGCTTCAAACTTCTATAAGACCAAAATTTCATTCTTTACTAAATTTTACATTTTCTCTCTCTCTCTCTCCCTCCCTCCCTCCCTCTCTCTCTCTCTCTCTCTCTCTCTGTGTGCAGTATTTTTTCCTATACAATGTACATGTATTTCATTTTTAAAGTTATTTAATGTTACAGTTGCTATCATTACTTTCATTTATTTTACTTCACTATAATCATTATTGTAATTCTCTGAACACCACTTTGCTCGGACCTCACCTGTGGCCCAGTGAACGGCTGTGTGTTTCTCATTGTCCTGGCAGTTAATATCTGCTCCATGCATAAGCAGGAACTTGATGAGCCTGAGATTGCCGGCAGTGACAGCCAACTGTATGGCACTGTATCCTTCTTTGTCCTGTAAGTTGACCAGAGACTTGTCCTCACTTAGCAGCTTCTCTGCTATCCTCGTACTTTCATTCTCTGCACAGTAGTGCAGGGCTGTTTTTCCACTGTAGTCCGTAGTTGTAACAGACACCTGGAATGAGATCATATTTATTGGTTCAAAGGTCACAAATAAAATTGTGACTGCCTACTTTCATTTCTAACCTGTCATCTATGAAAGAGAAAAGAGATGGCACTCCCCTAGTGTAGATCATAAATTTTTCTACACATTTCCACTGATGTTTTGAAGAGTATCTGCAATATTCCTGCTGGCTTTCAGAAAAACTGTTACTGCCTGAAGAATATACATGTACCTTAATGTTCTATTGATTAGTGATTGTTTCATCTGATGGATAAGATTGCCAAGCTGAGAGCCAACATTACTTCAGTGCAGAGACATCATAGGACAGAAGGGAAAGGGAACAAAGTAGAAGTAGAAATCATGTCTAATAGCACCATACAGTATCACCTCTTATTACCTCTGCTTGATCTCTTCAGATGAAAAGCTCAACCATCTGATGAAGTAACCAAGGACAGCTACACTACATTTAGCTTCTGTTACCCCCCCCCCCCCAAACCAATCAACCAAAAGTATCCAGATGGTTGTGGTATGCTTGCAAACTCATCATAGCCTTTACTTGCTGCCATCTAGTGTGAGCTTGCTGTAAGTTTACGGCCATGTTTTGCAAGCTTACTGCAATCTATCATGAGCATGTAGCAATTTTCTGCAAGCATGCATGCTTGCAGGTATCTTGTGCAAGCATGCATGCTTGCAGGTATCTTGTGCAAGCATGCATGCTTGCAGGTATCTTATGTGTGCTTGCAGCAACCCTGCCCTTACAGAAATTTAAGCTTGCCATAATTGATTGCAGGATTGTTACAATATGCTTGCAAGCTTTCCATAAACTTGCTGCCATCTGGTGCAAGCTCACAGTAAGTTTGCAGTCATGCATTGCCAGCTTGCAGACACTGGCGCTTCAAGCAACTTGATCACTGTTAGCTGGCAGAGACCAAGTTATCCTGACTAATCAGAGATGGCACTTGCAGTCTTAAAGAGAAAATGCCTTGGGATCATATATATTCTGCAAACTTCTTGTACTTTACCCCAGCATCATCTTTGATGCTCCAAGCTAAACAGCTAGGCTGCTCATCTTAAATGGCAAACAGCAGGCCCATATGGACAGCTCTTGAGAATCAAGAGAATCTAGTGCACCTACCAACAGGACTTTGAAGACTTTTCCTCAAAGATCCTCCAGTATTATGCACTAAGGGGCTATCCAACCCAGCTCCTTCATGACACCTTCATCAAAATAAAAAAAAATAAAGAATATCGACAGGAATACTCTTTTAGAACCGAGAACTACTCAGAGTCACCGTGGTTCAGACACAAACAAATTGTTTCTAATCACTAAGTTCCATCCAACCCTACCACCCCTCAAACAAATCATCCAGGACAATTGGGGCACCATACAGGCCTCAAAATATGGTCAAGTCCTTGGAGACAAAGAGATTATTCTAGGATACCGGAGAGCAACAAATCTCAAGGATCTTTTGGTAAAATCCCGTACCAAATATCCTCCTATCCCACACACCACACCCACAGGGACCACCATAGAACAGAACCCCTGCAACTTTAATAATTGCAGATATTGTCCCAAGATGGATGTATCTGGTGTGGCGACCAGCACACACACAGGACGCACATATAAAACTCCGGAAGGTGGCTCCTGCAAGCACAACAATTTGATCTATCTTTTGACTTGTCTCACTTGTCAAAAACAATATGTAGGTCAAACTTCTGGAGCCCTTATGGATAGACTTAGGGAACATTTCTATTATATCAACAAGAGAGATGTCCAACAGCCTCTTGGCAGACATTTTGCCAAGGCGGATCATGGACAACTCCAATTAAAAGTCTAAATTCTTGAGCACATTCCCACACCCCCTAAACTGAAAAAAACCCAGAGGTTTTCAGACTGAAAAGGGAGTATTTTTGGATACATCAGCTCTGCACAATGGAACCCTTTGGTCTCAATGTTATGGGAAAATAAGCACACTTGCCTTGTATTATGCTAAATTTTTAACCAGTTCTGTACTTATTTTCCCATACAGTGTCAACACCCCCAGGGGAGACACCGGATTTTAAATCTCCCTCCATTTAACAGCTGCAAACAATTTTAGGGATAACTTTCTCCCACTGCTCAAACGGATATATATTGCACTTTATTAAATATATTTCCTGTAAATAAAAAATAAATAAATAACTATAATTTCTCAACACAGATTGAGAAATTGATTTATTTATTCATTCTCAAATTTCTATTACTCAGTAAAATGAGAGGAGAGAGACCATCACTAGGATTTCCTATGATTTTCTATAGGTACTCTCATTCATGAGAGAGACAATCACCTATCCCCACACGTGCATCCAGCACGTCACATACACCTCATCACAATGGAGAGGTGCTGACGTCATACGTATTGTGAATACACTTGACGTGTATTCCAAACGTTGAGCAACTCGGCCCTAGCAACGTTGCTTATTTACACCGTACTATATAAGACGTTGCAACTCGTGCAACGTCCACCCACGTACGGCGTTAGCAGCCGTTAAATCAGTACCTGACGAGTCCCTCCACAGGACAAAACCGGTCGTACTTTGCTAAAGTTGGAAGGCCAAACAATCCGCCTTTGTTTTGTTTACACATTGCTCATCTTAAATGGCAAAGCCAAATATTCCTTGGAATTTCTTCAT
The DNA here is from genome assembly GCA_964020975.1 of Hermodice carunculata. NCBI lineage: Eukaryota > Metazoa > Annelida > Polychaeta > Eunicida > Amphinomidae > Hermodice > Hermodice carunculata. Next base: position 46,549,229 of record OZ026615.1, on the reverse strand, counting down.
CACATTGAATTTGCAGTAATACTAACATTCTACAATTGCATGCCTCTCACACGTAAAGAGAAAATCATATTTCTACACATTATCTACACTTTTAAAATTTGATAGTATAAAAAGAAAAAATCAAATTCAGAATATGGCATATTAATTTTACAAACCATTGATGATAAATATTCTGCCTTTCTGATGCAAATAGTACTTACAAAATTATTGATTTTAAAGCTGTAGATACTTATGTATGATACCATTGTATTTGTGTCTTTTTGCCCAGAACCACTTCCTAGTAGTCAATATCCTATTCTGCAGTTCGAACTCTTTACTCTCCATAAGCTAACCTGTCCCTGTCTAACCTGTATATATATGGAATTACTATTGTCTATATTGCACACGTTCCTCTGTAAAATTTTTGACATAGGCTGTATCAGCCCAAATAAATTAAAGGGTCTTCAGCGGGTAACTACTCAACATGTTTCGGAGCCTTTTACCCGTACATGTCTCTCTGAGTAGCGGCTCCTTGCCTAAGCTAAATATTCAGCAAAGACAACCCACATAATAATGAATAAATATGAACGTGGCAATTGATGAATTAGCTAAATATGTGAAGTTTTGCTTGTAAATGCAGAGCTTCATATCAAAGAAGAATACCTGTCAAACAAACCATAATTACCAAATTTTCATAGTACAGGTTCAGATAAGAACAATTTGACTTAGCCCTGAACCAAAATGTACCCTTTCTAGCTGGACAGCTTTTCCTAGTTCAACCATCCACCAATGTTTACTAAGGTTGCAGGATGTCATTACTTTTGACATCCTGCAACCTTAGTAACAGGCAATGAAACACCACTGACTCACAGCATGAATGCAGAACTGCTAGCTCGCTCACACTCACATGTGCAGAGATATTAGATTAGCTGCTAGTTTACACATGCTTACAAGTAGAAAATACAAGCTTGTGTGCATTCTCTAAGCAGAGGTGTTAGCCAGTGCAAGGTTGCCATGTTTTAAATGCAAGCTTGTGGCAAGCATGTCATCTTATGTAGATTGCAGATGATAACCCTGCAATGTTCCTGCAAGCTAACAGCCAATCTGTAAGCTTACCCTACAAGCCAGCAGCAAATTTGCAAGGTAACCCTGAAAGCTACTGCAACCTAAATCTGCAATCATGTGCAACCCAGACGCAAGCATGTGCCATCTGGATATGACCCTCAGAAGGTTGCAATGTTTCAAATGCAAGCTTGTGGTCACCTTACTGCAATCATATTTAAGATGTCCATGGTAAGCTTGCAGCAAACATGCAGTGTTAGCTTACTGCAAGCTAAGATTTCCATAAGGGGTGTCATCAGCTGGTATGGAGTCTATAGAAGGGCTAAAGGAGCGTTCTGTCCAGACATACTGAGCATTTTTTATTTAATACCACAGTTGCATACCGGAAGCCTACTTACATTCCATATTCTGTACAGTCATAATTTCTAAATTTGGTTGTTTTCTGTACCCTCTACCAAGGCAGAATTATTACCTGTACCAGTGTACTGAGACCCTCTCTCCTTACCCCTTCTCTGTAACATCCTTAACTCATTCCACCCTGATGACGCTTTTTCCAGCTAATATCTAAATATCTTCTGCTAATTGTATTTTGCTAACTTAGGGATAATTTTTCAACATGTTGGATGAAACTTGCATGGAAGATCATTCCAAATTGTATGCCCTTGGTCAACAGCTTTCCTTGGCACGCTCTGAGCACATTGCACCCAGAGGGCACCAAGGAAGGCTGTTGACTTGATCTTCTATCAGGGTGGAATGAGTTAAAAGAATCCCACAACCATAACCAGCCACTTTAAGGCATACAGGTCTCATATGAAGGGGGGTAAGGGGGGGTTTCAGTATGCTGGTACAGGTAATTATTTTTCTAGAGTACACAGTACGGAAAATAAAAATCTTTCAAAATTTTGGATAGTACGAAGTATGTAAAATAAGAGGGCTTCCAGTATGCCAGTACGGTAAATAAAAAGCCCCAGTACGCCAGTATGGGAAACCCGTTACCCACCCTCTCATATCTTGCCTCTGATACATCACCTGGTCATTATTACTTGCTGTTGACATTTATTTGCATCAATAGCCTTTTCTCTCGTAATCATTTTATTGCCCTTTGTAAATTATTCAATACCTACGTGTAAACAGTACTCATTATGTAAAAAGGTGTAAGGTAGATCAGCAATGGACAGTCAAGCATGTGAATATGAGACTACTAATGCCTTTGAATACACCAGTTCAACTTGTCATAGATTTTACATGCACTGACATCTAGAAATATTTTGAGAATGACACCGAGACCTTTAAAAATTATCAATCCCTTATTAAAAAGGAACCAATATTTGAAAATTTCATTCTTTGCTCAATATCAAAAGTATCTGAAGCTTGTGTATGGAAAAAAGTTGTACAAATATTTAACAGAAAATAATCTACTGATCCATTATAACTTGTGCTTCAACTCATTCCATACTATGGTCACAGGCCTTGGTCAGTGGTTCTGGCACTCCCTGGCAAGTCATGCTACAGCTGCCCTTGTGGCAGCTGCAGTATGACTTGTCAGGCAGTGCCAGAACCAGTGACATAAGAAGATAGGCATGTTGGTATTTGAATGAAAGCTCTTTTCATGAAGAATTTAAATTTGCAATTGTCATCTTAAATCTTGGTAAATATACGTAAATATCAGGGACTGGTATGGAATGAGTTAAAAAGTTGGACAGTATGGTGAACCAACTAATCAACATTGTTTATGAGATCTGCTCAGCAACAGCTACAGGAAAGTAAGTACGCTTGATATTTTTAGATCTTTCAAAAGCCTTTGATCCTGTTTGGCATATCAGGGATTGTTACTAAAATTGAAACAAGTTGACGCACATGACCATTACTCTCATAAATTCATTCATATTTGAGAAGGAAATGCCCATTCCTCAACAACAATTTTCAAGTTGGGTGAATATTGAATTTGGTATCCCATAAAATGGTGTGTTAGGCCCCTTGCACTCTTTAGTCTTTATCAATGAGTTAATTGAAGACATTAAGTGTAAAGTTGATCTATTCCCTGATGACACTACGTTACCAAAAATTTTTAACAGCCCTGAAGTTACTATTATAAATTTCACTGCTAATTTACCTGTTGCTGAAGAGTGGGGTAATAATTAGACAGTGGATTTTAATCCAGATAGGACAGTAGAAATGATGGTATCTTTGAAAAAGAATAAACCAGTTCAATATCAGTTGACCTCTTTGAACAACCAGTCTCACATATGTGAGAACATAAGCACATGCAGCTACTTCAATGGACAGCAGTTACTAGCTATAGGTGCATCACATACACCATTCTGACGGACAGTTTGTGTTATGACAACCACATCAAAATATTTTCAGTACTATGGCAGCTTCCAGAAGAGGTAATGTCAGATTCTGCATGCACTTGTCACCTTGCTATGCACTTGAATGTGTTTATACTCTTTTATATGCCCTAGTCTTGAACATGTTTCACCTGCACTTGATATGCATGGTTCTTCTTCCAAGACAAGTGCCTCTGGCTGTGCCCGGATAACAAATTAAACTGACATCAAAGGAGGTAATGTGTAAAAATGGGAAAGCACATCCATTTTAAACATGTTTCAACACATGTCCAAGTTATCTAAGGCCTAACAAAAGTATATGTGTGGTTCTGATAACCTGACCAACCCTACTGAAAAGGCCCGACCCTAAATAAATTTTATGAAACATAAAAAAAATAGTTTCATGCTGCCCTTCCCTAATAAAAATTGATCAACCTTGGCTGAAACATTTTATTGAGAAAGAAGCCATCAAGTGCAGGAAAGTCAACTCAAACACAGCATTTTATTTAAACTTATCTGGAGGGTTAACTTGGGCTGGGAAAACAGCATAGCTGCATAGCCACAGTTGTTCAGTGAAACAGCATAGCTTCGGTTGAAAGATTTTAATGAGAAAGAGGCCATCGTGTGGCGTTAGTTTGCAGTAAAGTCAACTGACACACAGCATTTTATGTCAATTTGTCTGGAGGTTTAACTTGGGCTAGGGGAAGAGCATAGCCCCAGTTGTTTGGTGATCATTATCATAATATTTTGCTAGGTTCAAGTTGTTCGTTTCCGAGTTACCCGAGCAAATGGTTGTTAAAGTACTTTTAAAACATGATTTACAATCTTAACTTTAATCTGCCTGCTCGGTTGTGTCTGAACCAGTTATCATGGTTAGCTACGAATCCAAATGCGACAGGATGCCTTGAGCCAGCAAATCATGCATGTTGGAGAGTGCCATTTTGAACATGGCGCATTTGATTTGGATATCTAAGTGAATCTCTGCCACAACATATACATGTATTATACCATTATTGATGCTCTGAAATATTTGCAAAATATATGCTTTCAGTTTCATATATTATACCCCCCCCCCCCATATAGTCCCATTACTATCCTCATTTACAAACCACTGGGTACTGAATCCACAATTTTCAAAATGGCAGCCAAGTCCATGGGTTAGTCCCAATTGGATATTATGAAGAGGTAGTATCCAAAATATATGTGAGATTAGTGTTTACGGAAGGTTAATTTGTTGAATGAATGACATGTAAAGTATATAATGGGACTTTTCCAGTGTGAGCAATACCTAAAAATGTAAATACAATGAATGCCTTAGAGTCACCAGTTGTTGGTGGCGATGCGCCCCAGATTAAGAATATTGTATCAGACACTGAAGTTGACCCCAGGCTATGAATTAAGTGGCAGCACTGGGCACAAGAGCGAAGAGCCCCCACTGAGTCAAAGATGGAGGCTAGAAGAGAAGGTTGCCCTAATAGTGGATACAGGTCTGAAAGTACTGGCGGGTTTTTATATGGTTGGTAACAACTGGTCATTTTTGTTACTGCAGTGTCCACTTGGTATCTTGCCTCCAAAGCAGACCAAGTTCCATGTTATCCCTGCCACATTCACAGCAGAGTACACATAACACACAGCTTGGGTCTGATTCAGACACAGCCTTGTAACACTTCTTGACTAACTTTTATGGCAAGGATTTCTAAAATTACCAGGACTGAAAATTTGAAAATTGACTTAAATGAACCACAAAATTTTGGAAAAGTCCATTTACTATGATTGGACACATCTGTTGCTTCTTGTGGCAGTAACTGCATGTTTATTGATAGTGATGGTTTCAGTGTAGTTAATAATGATGGTTACGGTATGGTTAATATAACAAAACATGATTTTGGAGGGCATTACACCCGACAAAATCATGTTATTACTGTTATTACTACTTCCATGGAGTTTATTCCTCCATGCTACTTCTAACAAAAGTAGCGGGCTGCTAATGCATAAGCACATGGGTCGAACGGGTAGTGCCTAGTGTTACTGGGTTTTTAACCATGTGAGCAAAATCAAACTAATCTACTAGAGAACGTTCTAGTATTAAAGTAGTTATAATGATCGTTTCAGTATAGTGGAAGTTTTATCCCGAGTAATTAAAAGGCCTAGTTATAATGATCGTTTCAGTATAGTGGAAGTTTTATCCCGAGTAATTAAAAGGCCTACCAGGGTGTAGGCAACACCTTTTAAATTTTATTCTTGTGTGTTTATTAACCTGATTAGGAAATTAATTTTCCCAGCTGGGGGCCTTACGATTGCTTTGGCACACCCAGTGCAGAATAGACCATATGAGACCATCCTGGAACAATGGCTTTGAGCATTAGCTAAATACACAAGTCATGCTCTGGTGCATCTGCCTGAAGTCCTGCAAGGGTTGAGGTATTTTAGAAAGAGATGTACTGAAACCACAGAACTAGTTCAACATAATCTTGTCATAGATACCAAAGTAATGATTAACTTGAACCATATTAAAAAGAAAGTTTTTCAGTAAAGCTTATTGCTTCACAAGCCTAAATTTGGAAGTGCTCGACCACTTGTGTAATGTACATTTTATTCAAATTTGGCAGAGTTTGGGGAACCTAGTATTGTTCTCTGTGTTCACTAAAGCTTATCTCACACAGACAATATTACAATGCATTGCTCACTTGTACTTTGGTGATTATGTGGCTCATTAGTTTGACTGGAAATCAGTGGTGGGAGGGTCCCACAGGGAATTAAATATTGCACATAAAGTACCAAGTTCTTTTTCTGAACTTAAACAGAATGTCACCAGCATGAAAGACACTGACCCGAGATTTATTGGCAACTTAAAGAAATTCAGACAATACAATCTGTTGACATGAGCACTGTCTGCCCTGTAAAATATTTATCACTTTTACTTACAATTTGCCTCTGTTGACGTGATGAACTATTGAATTGTATTGGTCTGCTTTACTTAACATTGTTTGCTCATTGTACATGTATCTCTACTTTTCTTGTGTCACTTTTTAAGCTCAATCCATCTCGATGTTATTGTGTACATACCTGTGAAGAGGGATTTGTATTTGCCTCAGGCCATTTACCCAATCCTCTTTAATTCTTTACCACTCAAATCACCGTCACGTAAATTGTTGTCTAGCTCAATCTTTTTATTTAAGTTTCAAGTCAACAGAAAACATGTTTGGTGAGAACTGTAGATAAGACATATTTTGATATCATGCTCCAGATCAACAGCTTTCTTGGCACAGGTTGGGCACACTGTCCCCAACCCACAGCATATAACTATGCATGTATTGACTGGATCAGGGCCTATACCAACTCGGAATATATATATATATGTCAGGGTTTTAACAATTATTCGGCCTTTTTAAAGAGTTCAAAATTAAAATGAAGAATTATTGGATTATTTCATCTGAATAAAGTATTATTTTATTACTGAAAAGTTGAACATTTAGGATAATGGTCAATATTTTTTGGGATTACTGGATTGTTTGTGTAAAAACATATGGATTATTGGTGCCCCCCTAACAGGGTCCCAGTGGTTCCTGTCTGGAAGCACATGTCCAGTGACAGACTACCTCCTTTGAAAGAACATTTAAAAGATATTTTGCTTAGTATATCTCATGATATTTACACCTCCCATAAGGGACTACCTGTCTTGAGAGACCACAACTTGGTGATTCTAGGTATGATCTTTAAAAACTGGTTTCACTGTAGACAGATCAAGAAGGGCAAGTTTTGAGAGTCTCCACAGCAAATTGCCTCCAACTGCTGAATAATAATACAGGTGTACTTTTACAAAATACCAAAATTCAAAGTGAGCAAACTGGTTTCTGACCACATCAGTCATGCATAATGACTATACCAGTCAGAATAATCTCAAGACCCCATCAGCCAGGGTAAAAATATGATGACCCCTGGTGACCTTGAAAGTACGTCAAGGTCACAGAATATCAAACTCAGCAAAGCTTCTAATGGGATGTTTCTACAGTACAAGTTTTATGATGGTAACTCAAATTGTTCAAAAGTTATGATGTCCACAATGGTAAAAAATATAATGAAGCCTAGTGACCTTGAAAATAGGACAGAGTTGCTTATTGTTGGATTCAGCCAAGCTTCTGATGAGATATTTGTACAGTACATATTTCATAACAGTAACCCAATTTGTTCACAATTTATTGCATCTAAAAGGATAAAAAATATAATGGCTCCTGGTGACCTTGAAAATGTGTCAATGTTGCTGAATGTCACACTTAGCGAAGCTTCCAGTCAGATGCTTGCTTCTACAGTGCAAGTTTCATGATAGCAGCTCAATTTGTTTAAAAGTTATTACATCCACAAGGGTAACAGACAGAAGGACTGATGCACAGACATGATGACGACTATACCCCATCAGCCAATAATGCCAAGCGGTAAACAAATGCAAAATACATGTACAATCAACCGTCAGAACAACTTATGGATTTTTTTACCCTTTTCCTCTATTTATAATAATGACTTCCAAATGTTGCTGGGGTTATATCTAAACAGGAAACATTTTGCATGAGAATTGATAAGAAGACCTATCAGAGTAAGAAGCTTTTTGGTCCATAAAATTACATGGTGAGCTCAGAACAGCTTACTAAAACCTCATCAAAGAGATAAGGTTCACAGCCTAACAGCTACCCTTTGAGTGTTAACTCCTCAAATGTAACCTGTCATCTTCACTGTTGTCCCCCTTGGTCTATTTTTCCTCCAGTTTTTCACTTTCGCAAAATATCTTAATTGAGAAACTGCACCAAAGACCCTAGGCCTACAAGATATTCTGTATATTTGGTCAGCAGCCAAATATTCTTTGTGTACTTCTGTGGTATTTTGATGAAAGCTACTGATTCAGTCTGTGTCAGTTAAAGAGTTAAGCTGCCATGGAGTAATTGTAAATGAAGCTCCCTAAGTGTAGAAAATAAAAAGCCTGTAAAATTTGCTACTTGTCGGATCAATTTATCTCAGGCTATGGGCAAACATATGGATGGGTTGCACAATATGCGTGATATCCAGTTGAAGATATACTGTAATTGCTATTTACCAACTCTGCGGATCCATATAATGGAGCCAATCTGGCGAGCATGCAGCTTTACCATTGACAAAATTAACCTATAAATTCAACCTTACTTCCCCTTAAAACAAACTCTCCACCAGCAGTTCTTGTGATATTTTTGTGGCCTGCCTCCATAAATCATGGCAAGTTGTGGTCTTCAATGTTTTTCTTGTGATACTTCTGGGCCTGTAGCCATGAATCATGGAATGGCAAATCAATGTTACCTGTGGATCACCAACTTAATCCTTTCTCCATCAAACAGCCTAAAACTTTCCAGATACAAATCGTTGTATGCTTTTATAATTTTACTGAAATTTCTCCTTAACCCTTTCCTGCTCAAATCACCCAAAAGTGCCTGGAGATAAATTGCTGTGTGTCTTAATGTTTTTACATAAATTTCTTGTCACTATAAAACATTTTTGCTGAGATTTGTATGTAAGACCATTCATTATGGCATGCTCTAGGTAAACCACTTTTCTTAACATGGGTTGGGTACAATGTGTTTCAAGGAAAGCTACTGTCTCAGCAATACTGTGACCAGGCATGGGTTAATATGGATTATATTATTTCAATGAGAAGATGCCGATAAAGCATATCAGGATAAGTTCCCCAGGTCAACAGCTTTTCTTTGTATGGGTTGAGAACATTATGTCCCTCCCACATCATGGACACTGTTGACTCTGGTCTTGTGACCAGGAAAGGGATTATGTGCATAAACCCAGGTGGAGTACACTTTATATGGAAATGCTGATTATCTGAATGATATAAAACAAAACATGTGTGGCATAAAAGGTGGACTCTACAGAAAGGTTTCTCCAGCAAAATGCTCTCGCAAAGCTGTGTTGAGAGAAGGGCAGCAAAAGTTTCAAAAATGTTAAACTTCAGGGAAGATACACTGGAAATTAACATATTAGAAAACCAGACGAAGAATATTGTGAATTATTAGCATTTCAAACATGATATGTAAACAAAACAGCACATTTCCTTCGATGTGGTTTAAGCTTTTGATACACTCAACAGATTAAAAAGGGGATTCAAAAACAGATATAAAACTTTTTTTTTTTCAAACTTAATGGATATTTAACCACCAGTAGCTAATTTACTCCTCCCAATTGTGTTATGTGTTGCAACTTTCTAAGAGATTTCAACCTACTTTGAATTTCTTGGAACTTTAGTACATGAGGAGCGAGTAAACTATAAGAAAGCAGTACATGTTTATAAGTCTCTACATGGATTGGCTCCTTCATATATGCGAGAAATGTTTAACTATGTTAAAAATGGCCACAGTCTAAATTTAAGGTCTACAGTACACAATGATCTCTATGTCCCTGAACCAAGAACTGAAAGTTATCGGAACTCTTTCACATACTCTGGGACAGCATTGTGGAATTCCTTACCTACGTCTGTTAAGGACTCAGATAATTTAGCTTTGTTTAAAAGAAAATGTGCTGTACACATACTGTCTCTTAGAGGTACACAAACTGTATAACTTTGTTAAATGCTTTAAGCCTGAGTTCACAATGTCAATTGATATGATTTTTTTGTTTACTTTACTATGTGCATAATCTGTATCTTTGATTTTGAGGGCCTCAGGGGAGATTAGTGTACCCTGTAGGCTAACTGAGCCACCCTCACAAAATAAAGATCTATATATATATATATATATATATATATATATATATTGTGTATTGAACACTGAAGTGACATTTTCCAGCTAGAGGTCATTCTGAAGTGTCATTGCCTGTCACATCAATCTCAAATGAGGTGAAATGCATGCTGATGACATCCCTTCAAAACTTGTTAAAAGAGCTGTATACTTTCTTTACAGGATTTAATTCCCTATGGGGCCCTTATGTCCCAGTTAAACAGCAAACCTACAGAGACTCCAACCTGCAAAATCCAGCAAATGGGACATGATTATGAAGACAACTGCTCTCAGCCGGAGCCCCATTCATTTACTATGGGGAGCACTGTCCATCAGGCTGCAGGTTGTAAAATTTGATTGGTTCTCATGATAAGAATGCAGGAGATTTCCTGCCCAAGCCAGGAAGGTTGGAGTCTCTGAAATTAACGAACCTATAAAATCTTATAGGCTCTTTGCTGAAACTAAGGAGGGATATAATGAACAGAATCTGAGCAACTTATTTTAATTGTGCACTAAATGTGTGACAGTAACCAAGTGGCTCCTAACAGGGTAAATGATTGTCATTATCAGATAAATTATCATGAGTATCATAAAGGAATAGAACAAAGATGTTATCTACACCCTAGCTGGCATTTGAAGCACTTGGGTAAGACTTGTGCAATCTTCGGGCATTCTGAAACCATCATGTTTCTAGGAGTCTGTCAACTTGCATGTACAATCATCATAAGGGTTAACATTCTCTGAAAAAAATGGGATGATTTGGGCAAAATTTTGTATTTAACAAGACCAAGATGGTTCTGTGCTCTACTGGCAGGCAGCTAGATCATCACATTTGACCCAGATAAGACCAATTTTTGGGAAAGTTTATCAGCTTCAACGTGTCTGTCCAAGACTATAAGCTCTGTGACAATCACTCATTCACATATATATTTCCTGTAATGCATATAACATTCAGATCTTTCAGCCTAGAATCAAAGGTTATTAATTTTTTGAGCAAGGCAGCTAATTGGCTCTCAAAATACATGTAATAGCTAGCTAGTATACATAGGTTTTGGTGGGTATGGTCACTGTTTGCTGCATACATTTTTTGTCACATCCAAAGGTGTACGAGCTTCATTTCATGACAAAGAGATGCTTCTGAACCTTGACACTTGAAACTTTTCAAGTAGCAATATATATACATCATGATACATCCTTCAGTATACAAGAAATATGAATCTAGTATGGTGGTACCTGCCATTTAAGACCACCCCTAAAACCACCACAAATGGTTACATAAAGCAGGTGGTCTTAAAGTGCAGGTATATTTAAGATGTAAATGTAGTAAACAGGAAGAGCAGTCTTAAAAAGATATCTGGTCTCATAATGGAGGTGGTCTTTAGCTCAGGTACTACCGTATTGTCATATTAATTCTACGCACATCAACTCGGGTTGAAATGGCAATGAAAGAGTGAAGGGAGGAAGGGTTAAGCTCTCCAGCAGTTACGTTCTGTTTAGACTCTGTCAGTATCAAAGCTGTATGCAATCAAGTCACAAGTTGTTGACAGAAACCTTTTAAAGTAGTGGTCCCACTCAACAGGCCTGGACTCCAGTATGAATATTCACTGATCCAATGGAACAATATTTCCATTTGTTGCCAGGGCTGACCCAATGCAAACATAGAGAGAACTAAAGGCTGGCATTAACCTGAAAGTTAAGGGACCAGTCAAAAATATTCAACACTTTCACGTTAGTACACAGTGTACACTTTTTGGGGAGGAGGCAAAGGGCAAATCCTTTTGGGGGAGGAGGCCAGGGGCAAATTTATGTTTCTTGAGTATGTAGAAATATTGAATTTGTTTTTCCTACTGAAATATGTTAAAAGCATGCATATTTATAGAAATATTTACATGAGACGCAATCAAAACATTGCATGAACAACTTCAATGGTCGGAACAAGTGGCCAAACAATTATATCACTTCACATTTTGCTTTCAAAAGTCATCATTTTAAAGTATTAATTTCAAAGGGGGGAGGGGGTTCTGTGAAAAAGTACTCTGTGTACTCAGAATGCGAAGATGTCGGTAATTTTGACTGGTCCCTAGCCCATTTTGCAGAAATCCATTTTATAGACATGATGGCAGCTGGCGATGATTAAGACTTGCCTTTTTTCTTTTCTTTTTTTCAGCAATAAATTATTGAGAAATTATTATCTTCAGATTTAACCACCTTTTCATTCAGACAAATTTTGCATATTATATTATAAGCTTCTATTAATTGTTTTCGGTTATTTTGTTTTACATGTGTATATGCTGTACATGCTGCTGATGATGCATGTGTTTCACGTCATAATCAGATCCATATTTTGCTCATTTATTATTTACCTAACTATAACACTACTTTAAACACTGTTAAAATTAAAAGGCCTGTCACAAAAATTATTTGTTTCTTGTCATCTTTCAATAACAATTCTTTGCTTTAACACTTGGTTGTTTTCAATTTGCCTGGTAACCCAGTGGTTTATTTATTTTGTCATACAAAAGGCTCCTCTGTGTTAAGAGGACCAATCATTCTGCAGTGCCTATGTGGCCATATTTGATGTTGGATGACCACTTCTGGGGAGGACATCATATTGTAAATGGGCCTTCATAACTGTGGCCAGTGTTAAAAAAATCTGTCAAGCTCACCAGCTGAACATGTCTCAAATGTACTGATTTTTATGTGTTCTTCATGCCCTTGACAATAAAGCAATAGCAGCAGCATCGTTGTTGTTGACATCATCATTTTAAATGTCACTTTAAGCAAGAGGCAGCAATGTTACCAAAGCTCAACACACTGATCAACTTTTTGCTGAAAAAGGTAAGGTGCTGGTCGTCCATCTTGTGTAAGTGTGCCTGACTCAGCTTTTTTAAAAATTTTGTACCACAAGAGGTAAACCTTTGTAATTGATATTGAGCCTGTCATCTTTTTTTACATACCTTTGGGCATCAATCTGGCATACAACTTTGGAACCTTGCTCTAAAACATGACCTCATTTTACCTTCTTTTTTTTTGGGGGGGGGGGTATATCTATTACATATTTGTGACTGCTGGAATTTCTCCTACAACATTACCTCATCACTTTCAGAAATCAGGAAATCAATGTTAACTGGCTGTTAATCTGATTGTAAAATTTCCCAAACTACCATCCCTCACTCTTCCAAAGCACATTAAATGTACTACCACACTTACTTTCTTGTGCAGAAGGAACTTAACATGATCCTCCTGCTCTCTTTGGCATGCAAGCATTAGAGCAGTGGCACCCTCTTCATTTCGCATTTCAAGTGATGTCATATTGCAGTTCTTGCAGATGAGCTCTAAGTAAAGGGGGTTGGAGTGTTTGGCGGCTCTGTGAATCACACTCTTGCTGCGGTAGTCTGGTATATCTGGTCGAGCACCATATCTGTAACACAGGAACACTCAAGCTTTAAAAGACCATCACAAAAATCTATTCAACATTCAGTGCACACAACCAACATATGGCTGTGCTAAATATTGTTGCATCACTGCATCATGATTGTATGATGTCTTGCTTGCCTGTCATCCTGTCTCAATCTAACCTGCCAAAACTAACATGTGTCAAATGTTATTTTCTTCAAAGTTTTTACATGAGGAAACATAAAAACTAACATGGGAAAGGGACTGTAAAACCCATATGAGACATTTTTGTCACTTTTGATATTTCCTCTAATTTTGGTAGAAAGATATGCATCAAAATTTTGAGGTTCGAATCCTGATATATGTGAAGAAATACATGAAAAATATTCAAACTTAACAGGGACATCAATGGCCCATGTTGACATATGAATCCTGATAGCAGGCAATGGTGAGCTAAAGCTAATACACCTTGATATGGATGTGTACACTGTACTGGGCAATAATTGTCAGATTTTTTTTTTTTTTTTTCTTTTTTAAGGTATCTTTAATTATTAATCTCTTTAGGCTAAAACAAGTATCAGTGATCATAAAGAAAACAAGAGGACTCTGATGAGATCATGCTCAGCTGACCCATGATGAGCAGAGCAAAGTCAAGTAGGCCTACCTTGATTGAAAATGAGACTGGAACAATCCTTACTGACTTACATGGTTATCAATAGGAATACATGCATTAATCGCAAGGTATCAATACTGAAAAATTCATTCAAAATTAGCAATCCAGAATATCACCTACTAGTGAACACACACACACACACACACACACACACACACACACACACACACACACACACACACACACACACATGTTTAACCCTCCCACAAGCTACACTTATACAAACTTATAGAACAATTTGAGTAAAAGTTCTGAACGAGTGAAAAAGAGTAAAAACACCAGAAAAAAACATAAACAAATCCAAAAAAATCACACCTGTTATTCAAATTAAGGTTTGACGGTCCTCAAAAGTAATCCTATGAAATTTCAAGGCAATTAGCTGAGCAGTTTTGAAGATTTTTTAAGATTTTGCAAAAAACAAAAACAAACAAAAAAGAAACAAACAAAAAAATCTTAAAAAATCCAAAAATCACTGGAGCATAACCATTTGAGCAAGCTTGGTAGAGAGCAATCTAAGTTACATCCCCACCAAGTTTGAAGTGAATCTGACTGACAGTTTGGGAGTAGAAGTGAAAAATGTGAATTTCCATTGTACATGTAGTCCCCATTGACATGGTAATCGATAGCAATACATGCATTAACCTTAAGGCACCCTAACTGAAAAAAATTGTTAGAAATCAGGAATCCACAGTGGCACTACCAAGTTTCAGCACAATCTAAGTTACAGTTTTGGAGAAAAAGTCAAATTGCTTTAACATACCAAAATTCATTTAAAAAATAGAAAAAAAGCAGTACCTCCTCTTGCACAAATTAAGGTCCGAGGGTCCCAGAAGTTTCTGCATGCAATTGCAAAGCAATTAGCTTGGTGGTTTCAGAGAAGATTTTTTGAGATTTTGTGAAAAATTGAACCAAAAAACATCTAAAAATCACTGGAGCATGACCATTTGAACCAACCTATTAAAGACACACACAAGGTACATTCCCACCAAGTTTTAAGTGTATCTGGCCTGTGGTTTTAGAGAAGAAGTTGAACGTGTGAATTGTTGATGGATGGAGGCCAACACTGCCAACACCTATATTAAACGGACAGAACCATAAGATAACCTTAGATGACTGACAAGTCAGCTGTGCTAAAAAAAATCCACATCAATACTACAGGGCTGCAAAATTAAAGAGACTGTATTTTGGGGAGCAATATCAAGAGTAGGTAATTTACAACTTTGTCCCTCTGTGACAGGAACACAAGGAAAATTGAAATAATCCACGAGATTCTTCTTAGAATGATTTCCACTGACTAAGTTACCACATACATTATGCGATTCTTATCATAATTTAAGATAAAAGCAAAAATTGTTGACTACCCCAAGTTTCCACCAGTTGTGATGTCACATGCAACAATTTAACATAACAAGGTTTTTTCTAGGGCTTAACAATACAAGTCACTTTCATTACATTTAATTTACCTTAAATTACTTCACAATGCACACAGAACATATGAATACAAAATATGCAGGGGGGAGAGGGACACAGGATGCCCGCCTGGACAAGAGCTTCACAAAGAATAGGGTGCTCAGTACCAAACTTGAATTCAAGAAAGCTGCTCAACACTGTTTCAATCTTAAAAGCAGGCTAAACATTGAAAGTAATTTGTATGCCTTGTATCCAAGAAAGCTCATACACTGAAAAGTATCAATGCAATATTTAAAAATAGGATTCACAGAATGAATTACCATGAGGCATCCATGATATTTCTTTTCTAAACTGATTCACACTTGGCAACATCCTCATTCAATAAAGAGGAATATTTTAGTGGGGAAGATATGTGTGAATGCCATGATCACAATATCTGACTGTACAAGCAACCCTGTGACCTTGAGCATTAGGTTAAGGTCAGCCATCTGTGGCAATTGTGACAAAATTATTGATATGGTACATCAAGGTCACTCAAGGTCAAATTTGACAGCACCAAAAGAAACTCCAAGAGTACTTTGAAACCTTTATAATAAATATTCAAAGGTAACTATGGGCATAGGATCAACCACTCAGACCAAGATAAAAGCTAATATGTCAGTTTGACCTTTCAAGGTCACTCAATGTTATAACATCAAAAGAAACCCCATAGGTACTTTCTTAAGGACAGGTAAGACACCAAAAATAAATCCCAATTTAATCAATCCCAGCTCAAAATGTATTTGTGTTAGGATACCATATCTATTATGTGTGCAATTGTCATACTCCAAAGAATTTATATGTTCCGTATTTTGGTGTCTATGATGTTAATTGTTGAATAAACAATTGAAAGTTGACCGCAAAGCATCCAACCCATAAATGTCAATATAAGTCACTAATTATTTGTGATAAAATCATAATTACACTTGCATCTTGATCCTGACATATTGGAAACAACAAACAATCCTTCGATTTTTTATGATTGGTTTAGTTTTTCTGTTATCCATCCTCAAAGTTTGACGTTTCAATTTTCCCTTTGATTCCCAGGATGTTTATTTTCTTCATTTCATAGAAAAAGAACAAAGCAAAATTTACAAAATAGCTGAATCATTTTTGCAGTTCAGACATTACAGAATCAAAAGCCGTTAACCGGATTAAATTTCGCCCAGTCATTTTCTTGGGATACCATTCTTAGGTGGGGTTCTCATCCTATTATCCTTTCTGAGAAAACAAGCTTCAAAGTCTTTTGATGTTGATCATTTGCCTCTGAAACAATACTGTTCGCTCAAGTTGAGCTGATATTTGTACAAAAGTAGTAAACATTGTCCCTTAATATTTGGTGAGGTTGTCAATCAATTCTTGGCCAATCACATGGAAATCACATGGAAAAAAAGAGTCTTTGAAGTACGGAAAAGATTATTCAGCGATCTATCAAACAGCGACAGCCCCGTGACCTCAAGCCTGGCAACGAAAGCTGTGTTGCCTTGCTTCGATGGGGCGGCCTATGGCTGCTCTTGGTCAGTGCACGGATGGCGGGTTTGGTCTACCACCCCTTACCTCTTCATCCCGTTTTTAGGGATAGTGTTTTGTTGTATTTACTCCTATCTGTATATTTTATGTAGTGAGCTTGTTAGACTTGTTTGTACACTTTACTTAGTTAGCTTGTCATTATTTTGTAGTTATTTTCTCAATGAGTTTCATTTCTCTTTCCAACCTGAGTTTTGTAATGGTATTTTGTGTGCTTTTCTCTTCTGTTCATTTTTGTGCTTATTTGGATGTGTTTATTTGTACTTTTATTTCCTCATCCCTGGGTTTAGATAAAATGTTATTATGTACGTGGGTATTGTTGATTAAAGTGCCAGTTTTTTCCCCGCCTGTCTTCGGTGTGCAGGACCACTGGGGTAGTCCATCGCAGCACCGCCTTTGAAGGGACATCGTCTGACTCTTCCCACTCCTCATGAACATTTAAAGTCTCCCTTCCTTAGAACGCAAAACAAGCAAGATATCTATAAAATAAACCACTGAGCCTATGATATGTTAGCATGTTTGCATCTTTTTCCTGCCCACCTGATTTCGCGGTGCCGCCGTGATACCACCCTCCTTTTGCAATGGGTCGTTGCTACCTGCTACCTTAAAACCTCAAAATCGGCCATGCAAAGGTTTTTGGTGTCTTACCTGTCCTTAATTAATGTTTCATTGTACCATGAGGGTCTAGGAGTCACCATTACCAAGATGTAAGTTGATATGACAGATCTCCTAAACCTTATATGACATCCCCTGACAGGGGATGCACAGATAACTCATCTTTAAAAATCCATCAAAAAGCATCAGAGGCAGTGGTTTGGATTTTTTTGTCCATCCAAAAGACAGATGGACAAATGGATGGATGAGTGAT
Source organism: Hermodice carunculata (assembly GCA_964020975.1). Classification (NCBI taxonomy): domain Eukaryota; kingdom Metazoa; phylum Annelida; class Polychaeta; order Eunicida; family Amphinomidae; genus Hermodice; species Hermodice carunculata. The sequence goes on along the minus strand of OZ026615.1, from coordinate 46,531,202 downwards.
GCAGGGGATGACAATACCCTCCAGCATTTTTTGGGTCAAACATAAAAAGTACTGCTTTTTTCTTGAAGGACATCTAATTCCCAAATTTCAAATCTGATCAAATTTCCACATTGTGAGCTAATATAACTGAACTTTTAATTTGTGACAAGCATAAATGGCAAATACCCAAATAAATGTTGAAATGTATAAACTTGGTAACATCACTAATCTCTAAGACTTAAGGGAAACCTCTTTTTATTAGCACCATGAGAAATGAGGTACACTGAGTCTCCTCACCCTCAAGGGAAGCCAAGGTAGACAAAAACATATGTTTGGGGTAAGGGTGGGGGAGACTCCATTTTAAAATCTGCTTAAATCTGTTGCTTCGGTTTAGTTTGTCACTTATATCTATATGCAACACACACATTCTATTTCCCAACATTTTTTTTTACATCTGTGTTGCTTTTCCAAGAGTAACTAGAACAAGCTGATTTCCCAACTGAAAATCATGTCTCCCCATGCACCCTTACCAGTTTTACCCTTCCAAATTTCTTACACCAATGATGAAAGTAACCCATAAAAAAGGATGAGCTCTATAACCTTGAAAATAGGGTCAAGGTCACCCATCTTCGAACTTGACAAAGCCATTATAGCAGACTTTAAACCTGTGCAATAGGAAAGCCCAAGCTCCAAACTTCTGGAGTTATGTTGTGTGCGTTGGTGTGTTGAAGAATTCACTAATGTGGCTCTGTGACCTTGGAAATTGGGTCAACATCACCCATCTTTGATTTTGATCGAGGCCTTATAGAGGATCATGGTCCTGTGCACACTCTCTCTCTCTCTCTCTCTCTCTCTCTCTCTCTCTCTCTCTCTCTCTCCCTCCCTCCCTCCCTCCCTCTCCCTAAAGAAAAAAAAATTAATTTTTTTCAGATCTGCATGATCAGTTCTCACATACATTGTAGTTATACCTAGATAGACTAAATTTTCCCAAAATTATGATCAGCCTTGCACTGAACAAACATAGCGTTGATCAATAATCTATACAATGTACAATGAGAATATGAAGCAACTTTGTCAAAAAGGAAATGTTTTATAATTAGTGCTACCTGCATATCATATTTTACACAATGGCAATGAAACTATATTTGCAAACTAACATAGTGATATATATTTCCAGCATTTACTTATCTGCATGTGTTCACAGTGAATACATGTACAACAAGCCATATCTTTCATGGGAGTTTGGGATATCAAAGTGAAATTTTATTCACTATGATATGTATCTGAAAGTTTCTGATGCCTCAGCAATATTCATTAATATTATTATGGAAGACTATATGCAGTAAATAAAATTTTATCTGGTATCATAGCAACAGTCACACATATACAGACTTGACAAATACAGTCTCTTAATTAATGTTCTGTAACATAGGGATATATTTACAAGTACAGTGTCACAGCATGTGCAATAGTTTGAACTACTGATCAAACATTTTTCATCTTTACAATTTGTCATGTACAACAGGAGTCCTCCTTGGCATTTTATATGTACAGATGACAAATTTTGGCTTTTATGGTTTGAGCATAACAAAATTAGGTGAAAATAACACAACCAAGCTTTCTGCTTAGACCATTATGACCTGAACCTTTCATCATTCATATCCAAATATTTACATTCCCTTTATTGTTTAACATTGAAAGAATAGGAACTGTTGTTTTCCTCACCATCTCATGAAGACATCGTCTACACGCGAGTCTGCACGCGCCAGCTATGCAGCCCCTTCACAATTTTATATGCCAGTACATTGGGCACTACTTTTCTTTTCATTCATAAATCCTGTGCACCCTCTCGCGGTATTTTATCCCAAAAAATAACTTACTTGTATACTTTTTCCCTAATGTGAACGAATCTTGTATTTTGTAAAGCTATCTGTTCAAATAAATGAACATTTACAAAGGGACTATTTTTCTTTCCTGTTTGTTGCTTTTGGGATAGACTGGTTGCCAGGTAACGGGGGCGTGGTTAGTGCTTAATTATCTTTCTATTGATCACACCCCCCTTAAACCAAGGTAATTTATGTGGAAAAAACTTTCTTTGGCGATCGTGCATCACTTGTAATTATTATCAAAAATCGAAAAAATAGGAAAAAATGTAAATATAATAAATAAACTTCATTGTCATTGTTTTCATGAGCATGTGAGGAAAACTTTATGGCTGGTATTTTTGGGATGAAGCGCTATCGCGCTTCATCCAAAATACCAGCCATAAAGTTTTCCTCACACGCTCATGAAAACAATGACAATGAAGTTTATTTATTAAGTATAATGTGTAAATCAGGCAAAAATGTCCCTTTCAGTTCATCTTAGCCTTGAGGGACCAGACACAAATCCTACCAAATCCTGTACAGGCTTCTTTCAGATATTTTGGTAACAAACATTGACCAGATACATGTAGATGACCAGGCTGATAAACAGACCACCTGACATCATAATACTGCTCTCCTCTATAGAAAGGTAAAAATGTCCATGCCCTTACACTATCAGCAGACCTTAAGTTTCTTAAAATAACCCATGTGTGAGTATACAGGAACAATGGCTTAACTGATCTGTTATAACTGAATACACAAGTCAAGCTCCAGTGCAAGGAGGGTAGGGGGTACCCTCCTTAACCCTTAAAGGGTCAGGTTAATTTTTGTACCAGTGAAAATAAAAGTAAGAATTTTCATTGAACACAGTGCACTAGGAACAGTTTTCTTTGTAGCATACCAAAAGTATGTATCATTGTGATACCTGGAATGCCAAATTTCATTATGTGCAATAAATTGCTAATAGTCACATGACTGGTTGCCCTGGCAACCACTTTAATCACTTATAAATGGCAAAAAACATTTAAAATCTGCTAAATAAGAGAACAAAGTCTCTCCTCATTTTATGTGAAGCACCCTTTTCTCAACATATGCATGGTATTTGGATAACTAGAGAAATAAACTTTCAGTAAACTTTGAAAATAAAACATAGATCACATGATCTGCTTCCATAGCAACTGTTAAGATATTGCTTGTACTTGGCTAAAAACTGGAAAAACTCCATTTTTACAGAAGTCTGCAGAACCGGTAACAGGCAGTTACTATGCATAACAAAACTAGAACAGACTGATTTTACAACAGAAAATCAAATGTCTCCCGGTGGAACACTTATGTCTCTGAATAAGCTACAGGTGATAACAAATTACAAATGACCAAGTTTGCTTGAAAATTACAATCCTATTTTAGCTCTCACCTAGATACATTACTCTAGCAATTTTCATCAAGTTCTTCAAGACTTATTGCAGAGAAACCAATTTCACACAAATGACCCTGTGACCTTGAAAATTAGGTCAAGGTCATCCAAATACATTCCCAACCTTAGTCTTACCTTGATGAATAGTCCTACTAAGTTTCATCAAATTCCATCCTGTTCTTCATGACATATTGAATGGAAACCAATTTCACATAAGTGACCCTGTGACCTTGAAAATTTGCTCAAGGTAATCCAAATACAATCCCAACCTAGGTCTTGCCTTGATACATAATCCTATCAAGTTTCATCAAATTCCATATTGTTCTTCAAGACTTATCGCACGGAAACCAATTTCACATAAGTGACCCTGTGACCTTGAAAATTCGCTCAAGGTCATCCAAATACAATCCCAGCCTAGGTCTTGCCAAGATACATAATCCTACCAAGTTTCATCAAATTCCATATTGTTCTTCATGACTTATCGAACGGAAACCAATTTCACATAAGTGACCCTGTGACCTTGAAAATTAGGTCAAGGTCACCCAAATACAATCCCAACCTAGGTCTTGCCTAGATACATAATCCTACCAAGTTTCATCAAATTCTGTCAAGGCCTTCGAGACTTATCGCACGGAAACCAAGTGTTGAAGAACCTGAACAAGAAGAAGAAGAAGCAGAAGAAGCGGAAGAAACAGGCACTAAAACAATATGTCCCCCGGCTTCCACCGGGAGACATAATTAGTCACCATAACTATTCATAGATTATGTTCCAGGTTAAATATTATGTAAGAAAATGACTGAACTAAAACAACACTGCAGTATTTCTATGGAAAATCTGTGGTTTTCCCCCATTTTGATATGTTGCCACGGAAACAAAGCGTGGTTGGATCCACAATCATATGTGCCAGGCCTTATACTGATATGTAGTTTGCAAATGTGGATGACACCATGCATGTATACAGTGTACATGCAATAATAGTCATCAATTCCAGTGCAAAGGGCAAAGTAGGTCTTCCCTATTGGCTGCCTGTCACAGTCTTTGAGACTGACAACAATATTTATCATGTACATGTATCTGCAACCATGCTCCATCTCCTCCCTCCCCCCCCCCCCAAACCCCCGTGTAAATTGAGTGCATTTAGAGAAACAGTTTAGGTTTGAATGCAAGGTTCCATGACTGGGCCAAGGCAAAAGGTCTTGTTCATAAAGTTTATTGATAAACACAGGTTTGACAGGGAAACATATTAGGGGATACTTGGGAAAAGCAAGGGCATTGCGTGAGTCAGTGATTGAGTGAGTGATCGGCTGCAACGAGCCTGAATGACTGGGTATGGGACCCACCGTGGAACCATATGGTCCGTTGATACGCTTGAATTCTGTGGGCTCCAGCTTCATTATAAACAAAATACTTACATCCTCACCCCCAACATCAACTTCACTGTCCCCCTCCTCTACATAATCCCTCCCTGCCAATTCCTGACTAAGGTTAATAGCCTCGGCACTTTTATATAATTGACGGACACCTGCAGCTGAACTGGTGCTGGATGCTGCCCTCTTAGTCATGTGACGTCACGCACCTCAAGGGAATCACCGGGGAATCCCTTTAACGACAGCAGGGATGCTAGAGGGAGTGGTATACATAAATAGATCGATGTGCTTCTTGGGGGAAACACAACAGCTGTCTGTGCACAGTTTGGTGATGATTTATGGGTTGTAAAAACAAGTAAGGCTAAGCTAGTGTGAGCCCAGCACAAAATCACGTGATTACCTGTCATTAACGACCGGTCTGACCGTTTAAGGTTTAACCAGTGGTTTTGCCTGATGTCCTGCAAGGGTGTGGGTATTTTACAAAGAAATACAATATGAAGATGTATATTTTCCCTAAAAACTGCCCACAGAAACCAGGGATTCATTTTGTATGAAAAAATGTTGAAAACAAAGTTTTTCAGTCACACTTAGTGCTTTATGTATTTAAATTCTGAAATACCCAGTCAATGGTGGAATATACATTTTATTCAAATTTATCAAAAGTTTGCCAGACTTTCTATTGCTCTACGTATTCACTCATGCATTTCACGCTGATACACTATTGGATGAACATAACATTTTTTAAGTTACAAGGAAAGCCCTTTTCAGATAAGTACATCACAACCTAATACATGTAGGCCTTTGACTTTCAACATTTTGAGGATGAACTGATATTGTCCCTATCCACCAGCTAAATTGGATGAAAACTTGAAGAGTTATGACAAGAAATCGGTTTTTGAATCCGAAGGTCATGAACCATGAATAGCAGGTCACAGACACTAATGAAAAATGGTGCCTTCAGATTCAGATTCAGATTCACTTTATTTCACCATGTCAGTACATAGGAACTGTGGACAATTGTTATATTAACCCAACCGGTCAAGGAGACCCATGCTGGAACATTGAAAAGATGTTGTAGTCGCATGGGCCACCTTGTTACAAAGTATATTCCATGTAATTTTACAAAATAAAAAGGTATTGACTATATTTACATAACATTATGTAGCCAAGATAATTATTACATGTCGATCTAATTGCTTTTTAAACAACTACATTAAATCTTCATACTTCACATCAATCTTCTTTACATATATAACAGTTTGGTACATAACAGGTATATTCATAGCAGTTTAGAAAATAAGACTTTATATATTTTGAAAAACCATGTAGACTATGTGTGTTTATTTTTTCAGTGATTGTCTGACCCGTGCTATTTATAAGTTTCGGAATGTCAAAACTAAGACTTTGTTGCGCAAAAGTGCATCTTACTCGGTTAATGAACAATTTTTTATAGTTTCTTGTATTGTAGTTATGTGTATCGTTACTCTCAGTGAAGGGAAGTGCTAATAATCTATCTGGTAGAAGGCCATGTACAAACTTATAATAGAATTTTAGTCTGTTTAGTGTGAAAATATCTTTCACTTTGAGTAATTATATTTCCTTTAATAAGGGTTCACTATGGGAATTAAATTTACTACAAGTAATGCATCTAGCAGCTCTTTTTTGCAGCTTTTCAATTTGACTGTGTTTGAAACCCCAGGCGAGTATACCAAAATTTATATGTGGTAAAATCAGTGAATTATACATTGTTATTTTGACATTTAGAGGGAGATAATATTTAAGTTTGTTCAAGATACCAATTACTCTTAGTATTTTTGTTGATATCTTTGTGATATGATCTCTCCATGTTAGTTTCTCATCTAATGTTATTCCTAAGAAATTAAAATTGTCTACATGCTTAACTTCAATGTTCTTTATTTTGATTTCAGGTATGTTTATTACTTTGCCGGTTTGATGGAAGACCATAAACCTGGATTTTTCAACATTTAAGGAAAGCTCGTTTACTTGTAGCCAACAGCTCATATTGTCAAGTTCTCTATAGATAATTGTGTGGAAATTGTTATCACCTAGGTCAAGATTGGTAGACAGTGTGGTGTCATCTGCATATTGAGTAAAATTAAAGAGGTTGCTAGCATTTGAAATATCATTTATATAAATAATGAAAAGAAGAGGGCCCAAAATGGAGCCCTGGGGTACTCCAGTTGTAATTTGGAGTTTGTCCGAGTTTGTGCCATCAAAATCAACATACTGTTTGCGGTTTGACAAGTAACTCTCAATTAGATTTTAGGATAAGCCATTAACCCCATAGTATTTCAGTTTGTTCAGAAGTATTTTGTGATTGAGTGTATCAAATGCTTTTGATAAATCAAGAAAAATACTTATTGGAGTTTTACCATCATCCATATTTTTCACAATATTAGTAACTAAGTCTACTACCGCTAATTCAGTTGAATGGCCTTTTCTGAATCCATATTGCCCAGAAAATAGCAGTTTAGAATCATCGAAGTACTGAAATAGTTGTTTAAACATTACTTTTTCAAAAATTTTAGAGATTGCTGGTAGTATTGATATAGGACGGTAGTTTGATAAGATTGTGTTATCATCCTTTTTGTACAGAGGAATTATTCTTGCTATTTTCAATTTTTCTGGAAAAATACCAGTTTTTTAAACTTTGGTTTATAACTATAGTGATGGGCATAAGCAGTGCTTCTTTTAGTTCTTTGAGAAGCTTAGTTGAGATACCATCATGACCTTGGCTAGTTTTGGGTCTTAATTCATCTATGACTTCTTCTACCAGCTCCCTTGTTACTGACTGGAATTCAAAACTTTGTCGATGATTCTCTTTTAAGTAATATTCGAAAGTAAGCCCAAAATCACAACAGGGTTATTATTGTTGTGGAGTAAAAATCTTTAATTTTGTCAGCATTGACATCAACTCGGAAACAGCCTTAAACATTTGGTTTAGAGTTGTACATTTTCTCATCACATGCAGTGATAAATTATGCTCCATACTTAGATTTAGAATTTCTCATATTGATTCATATTGCAAATATAATTCAGCCATTACAAAAAGAACTTTTTGATCAAACAATAAGATTTACATGTAAAGTGCAGTTCTGGGTAGAAGATCCATCTCAGAGTTTACCTTTGTGTTGAGCGTGCGAATCACAAATCATTTTTCTCATGAACTTATTTACAAGGTTTTCTTGTGGTTAAATACCACCTAACAGTGAATCCCATAGGCTTTAATTTCCATGTAGTAACAGTTCTTGCACATGTATTTGTTTGCAACTTGACTGCTAATGACAAGTTGTTACAAACGTAATACACATCTGCCAGTGTCATCGCGAGGGTTACAAACAGTATGATGCACAGAACTAAAGGTAGCATTTTGTGACTTCCATTGTAACTGTGTATGTGTTTAAATCATGTGTTCTGGCAAGCTGGCTACAGAATTGTATACAATGTGGTGAGTTGAGTAGAGTCGGTTAGGGTACAGACATTTGGTACAGAGACATGGTAAGATACTGGAAGTAGGCTCAACTTGGTGTAGATACTTCATCTGGACATTCACATCTTGCAATGTGCATGTAGTCTGTAAAAAGTTAATAGAGAGTGGAAATCTACAACAAGCCAGCCTCAACTCACAGTCACACATTGTAACATTATTATGACATAAGGACACTTTGAGGACCAAGCACACTAACAAATAACTATGATAACTTGATGCACGCTTAAAACTAAACAGGTCGCAGTAATCACGGAATCTCATAATTTCATCTCAGCCTTGTGTTGTATTTCTGTACCAAATTTAAGCACAATCTGTCCAGATGTTTTGAGATATCATATTAACAAGAACCTTGACTCGACAGAAGGATGGAGACATACGGCCCACCTCTTGTACCAGACCAAAAAATGAGAAAAAAATTTATTTTATATCCACATACATCGTAGTAGAGATCGAAGCATCAAAATAAAACAAGATATGAATGTGACTGAACAGTTAACTTTGACCAGACAAAGATCTTACACATCAATGAGACAACTAGAGGACTGTGAGTGTCCTGTACTCAGCTCAGAATGGATCAAAGACTGATGTGGTCTTGTGCCCTTCAAATAAATATCAAGGTCACCTTCAAGACCATCATCACTGTTTGCAACATCAAAGCCATCACTCACAGTTCTGGAGTCCTCATTTTTAAACAAATGATCACAGGATCCACTGTTAACAAAACTTCAGAAAAATGGTGATAGGATCCACTCTTACCAAAACTTAAGAAAAATGGTGACAGGATCCACTATTACCAAGCTTTAAGCCAATTATAACATATGTATATGAATTTGACCTTTCAGTTTCAAAAAGTCAAAATTAACAAGACCAAACAAAACCCCACAAATATTTTCCTATTAGTGTTTAATAGTAACTATGGACCTAGGATCCACCATTTCTGAAATAAACAAATGTCAGTTTGACCTTTCAAGGTCACTCAAGGTCAAAATTAACAACAGGAAAAGAAACTCCACGGGTACTTTCCTGTAAATGGTCAATAGTAACCATGGCTAGGGTCCTGCATTACTGAAACATAAAACAATATTTGTCATGTGACACACAGAATGGCCCAGTCTCAAAACAGCAACCCTCGGCACCAACCACCTAGCTAAAAAAGGGAAATATACATCCTCCACTGCACCAAATCTCCATTCCTCAAAGAGAATGGTTCAATGGAGGTTGGTACATGTATGTGTGAATGCCATGATCAACACAGCCCAGTTCATTGTACTTAATCCAGTATAAAGTACCGTATTCAGAGTTGTCCCACGTTGGGGACTGTGTATATGCAAGTCCACCAGCATCAAAAATGGCAATGATAATATATTCTTCACACTTGCTGCTATTCCTATTGTAATCATGCTATGCGTACATGCGCCCTTACCCATAATTCCTAACTTCAATAATTTGTAAAAACCAGGAAATGCCAGCAGTACTCGCAGCTAAAAAATCCTGAATCTTGACGGAAAACAGTATCAGCATGTGAACATAACTTTCCACTACCAGTAGTCTCTAAATCAGTGTGGCACCTGAGAATAAAATCATTGTCATTGTCACCTGCCTCATATGGCCCGGCCTGCTGTGATGATAGGCCACCCTTTTTTATGGCCATTTTTCAAACCTCACAGGGATTTTTTTTTTTTTTATTAATTTACCTGAGATATAACCTTCAAGGAAAGAGAACAGTTAATTTTATACATAATTACACTACCTCATGCTGTAAATGTGTATCAGTTTAGCTCATCAATATTACAGCATCTGACCCCAAGCCCTTGGAAGAAGCCACTTTTATATCAGCTGAGTGGTGCCTCCCTCTGATGATGCTGAAATCTTATCTAGAACAGTTGGCTAGAAAAAAATAATATCTAAATAAGAAGACAAAAAAATTTACAAAGCAGAAACCATCAATTCATACAGTTCATAATATTTATAACCTGTCAACAATTACCTCTAGTTCAAACCTGCATAGCTACACAACCCGTCCAGCAAAGTAATTCCTGGTTATATTCATGCACTGACTGACAGCATGCATAGATACACATGATAAAAGTATACATTGCAGTGTGTCAATGAGGTAACCTTCACCCAATATAAATTAGATCTTCTTAAATTGCCTGCCTGAAAATCTGCTTTATATAACTAATACATTTACAGACATCTCCAATTATATACGATGAAGTTACAGTACCTGTGGTGAGACAGCAGATCTTCTTTCCCAGAGACAGACTTTGTAATTCTACACTACTGACTCCGGAATTACATTGTTTCAGTAACAATTAACGGAATTAGTGTTTCGTATGCCACTCCATAAATTCTAACTTCCAAGATGAAATCTCTGTTGTAGTTTACGGAATTGGGGCAAACACGCTTTGCTCCCGAACTTAAGCAATGAAAGCATATATGACAACGATGCACCATGCTGTACTGAAGAAGAACACAAGACCAGAAACCATGCTATCACCATGGCAACTGTAACAGCATAAAACACTTTGTCTGCTAATGGTATCTATGCTACATGAATCCATACTGCCCAATCAAAGTCTCGCTAAGCATTGGTAAAAGTAGCACCACAGGAGTGTCCTTGTGTGTACATGTGCTATACATGAAAAGGAGGAAAGACTATACATGTTAAACCCATTATGCTTGTGAAGTTACATACATGTAGCCATAGTTTCTGAGAAATTTTAATTGCATATAGCTAAGTGCCAGTCAGTGCCAGTGTAGGCATGAAAACAACATTAACCCTTTCCTGGTCAGTACAGATTGAGTCAAATAGCTTTCCTTAGTACAAAAAATAGCTACTAACTTGGGGAATGCCAACAGGTCCTACCTACAATTCTCAGGGAAAAACATTGCCTATTTACATGGAATTTAAGTAAAAACATGCGAGATTAGAAAGGAAGATTTGCATCACAGCAACTCTGTCTGGGTGCATGCCTTCAAAATGAGACCAGTTACACTTTGCCATTGTTCAACTTAGTCTAAATCTTGCGTACATGTACTAGCATAATTTGCATAAATTAAAATGCTACAACTTTGTTTCTTGGTTTATTGGATGTGGTCATGTCACAAACATAAACTTAAGTTTGAATGACACTCATTATTTACAATAGTTTTGAAGTTATTCAAAATCTTAATTTTGTGTATTTGCATAATTTGCACAAATTTAAAAGCCTACAACTTTGGTTCATGGTTCACTAGATGGGGCTATGTCACAAACCTGCAAATTGAAGTTGCAATGGTACCTCTATGTATAATAGTTTGAAGTTCTTTACATTAAATTTTGTGTATTCACCTAATTTGCATAAATTACAATTTTACAATTTTGGTTCAGTGGTTTTGGCTATGTCACAAACCTACAGATTGAAGTTGTTGTGGGACCTCTATGTATAATAGCTTTGAAGTTATTCAAGATTTAGATTTTGTGTATTCACCTTATTTGTATAACTTAAAATCCTACAACTTTGGTTCATGGTTCATACGATGCGGTTATGTCACAAACCTGCAAATTGAAGTTGCAATGGTACCTCTATGAACACCAGTTTTGAAGTTATTCAAGATTAAAATTTTATGTGTTCACCTAATTTGCATGAATTAAAGTTATACATCTTTGGTTCATGCTTCACTGGAGGCATATATGTCACAAACTTATAAAGTAAAGCAGAAATGACACCTGTATCTATAATAGTTTTGAAGCTATTCAAGATTTAAATTTTGTGTATTCACCTAATTTGCATAAATTAAAATTTTATAATTTTGGTTCATGATTCATTAGATGCAGCTATGTCACAAACCTATGAATTGAAGTTGAAATGGCACCTTAATCTGTAATAGCTTTGAAGCTGTTCAAAGATTTAAATTTTGCATATTCACCTAATTTGCTTGCCTGCAAAGCAGACCAAGTTACGTGTTACTACACCCAGCGGAGTAGACAAAATACGCAGCTTGGGTCGGCTCTGGAGGCAACTAATTTGCAAAAATCAATATGTCTGAGTTTGCTAAAAGACAGACAGACAGATAGACAGACAGACAGACAGACAGACAGACAGACAGACAGACCGACAGACAGACAGACAGAAAGAAAGAAAGAAAGAAAGAAAGAAAGAAAGAAAGAAAGAAAGAAAGAAAGAATGTGAGGAAAAACAATATGTCTGGGTGTCATAAAGATGACAAGTCACATCCAGATACTTTTGGCCCATTTCAAAGGAAAGGAATTAAAGCAGACTGTTTTGGCCACAGAAATTCCCGCTCACAACTGTGACTTCATCAGATTTCTGAATGCATCATGTGTTGACAAAGTTCCAGCTTAGCAGCTTTCATGCAATCATGCGTTCAGGTAGTGCACAAAAGTAAATATTTAAAGCAATTTGCTCACTCTCTGCTTTTTCTTTCATTGATTGGGTTTTAATGCATTGTGCTGGACGGTGGGCTTGAACACAAATGTCAGTCATATGGGATATGCTTCATTTACTTCATAAATTTCTTCAATGAATAAAAAATGAGAATACATCTAAACTATGCATCCTCTGAAATTATAAAAAGGGTTTAATTGCATAACTAACCATAACTGTTAGAGCTTTTTTTTTGCAGCTCACTACACATATCCATATCTGAATACTTGTATATTATACACTTTATGTATAGAAGGACAAACCTAGGCTTGAACATTAAATGTGTGTTTTCAACTACATGTACATGGATGTATTATCTAGATGTGTTTCAACTACATGGAATTGTTACTATGTATCTAGATTCTGATTCTACCACATTGACAAAAAAATGAACAGACCAAAGTCTAATGGATATTACCACTTTTTAAATATCTGTAAGTATTTAAACTGTTACTATTAATCATACAGTTTAGGGATGTTGCACAAACTGAGCAACAGCACAACTCTTCCAGGATAATTAATTCCTGGTTATATACATGTGCTGATGAAGACTTTCTTTCCCTTTCAGATTTATTATTTCCAATTTCTCTGTCCTGTAAAATTGTTTATACATGTATTGGCTGATAGCATGCACAGATACATGCACATGTCTAGTATACTAAACAAAGCCATGCCTGGGAGCATGACTGTCTCAACTTTCAAGGTAAAGATTAACACATACCTGTCAACTCTTCCAATTTTTGCAGGAGTCTCCTAATTTGGAGACTTCAAAAGTTGTTCAAGTGAGGCACTTTTGAGGGAAAATGGTCCATTTTCTTTGTTTTTATATGGATCTCTCAATTAAAAACATTTGGGGGTTGGCACCAATGTTACAACAACAAACAAAACTCCATACCTACCTTGCTATTCATGTTTACTTGTAACCATGAGTGTAGAATTCACCTTTACCAAATCCATCAGTCAACATGTCAGACTTGCTGAACATGCTTTGATAAAGTTGACTTATGTGACCTTGAAATAAGATCATGCGCACTAACATGCAGTATCGTCCAAAGCACTACGTAAGAAAAAACATATTTTTATATATTTGTATTATCAAATTATCATGCTGACACTACTGCGGTTAAAAAAGCTTGCTTTTGTGACCTTGAAACAGGGTCAAGGTCATTCATATGCATTCCCGATCCAAGCTCCTTATTAGGGAGTTCCAAACACCAACTTTTGTTGAGGTAGCTTTTTCCTTCTTAAGTTATTGTGATGAGAATGAACATGCATTAAAACTGACAAATTTGGTCCCAGTGACCTTAAAAGAGAGTCAAGGTCATTGATATGTACATTCTTTCAAGCTATTTATAAGAGGGTTGCACATACCAAATGTAGTTGACATAGCTCTTTGCATTCTTAAGTTATCACAATGAGAACTAGATGTCATAGTGGTGCTTACACCACTGCAGGGACCACCATATACAAACATGGGGTAGTTTAGGGCAGCAACTATTAATGTATGCAAACGTGGGCAGGGTCACTATAGTATGTTGCTACTGTATAAACTGAAGATACACGTACTGTAATACTATTGGTGTCCAAATATGGTCTATGAGTGATCCTGAGTAATGGGTGGGTTCAATGACTTGTTTGCTGCAGGTGGATGACAGCTGTGACCTTGAGAAGTGGTCACTTGTGTTCAAACTTAAGCTTGGCCCTGTAGAGGACTATAATCATGTGCAATCTAAATTCCATAAATGAAAAAGTTAATAAATTATTGTATGGACACTGACTTTCACAAAAGTGGCTGTGTGACATTGGAAATTGGGTCAAGGTCACTCTTATTTAAATTTCACCTTGGCCTGATAGAAAACTATGATGATATGCAATATGAAATCCCTATAGCTTGAAAACTTCTCAAGTTATCAAGCCCACACCAAATTCATTAATGTGGCTCTATGATCTTGGGAATTGTGTCAAGGTAACCCATCTTCCAACTTGACCTAGCCGTTACATGGGACTATAATCTTGTGCAATATAAAAGCCCTACCTCAAAAGCTTCTCAGGTTATCAGGCCAAGACCAAATTCACTCATGTGGCTCTGTGACCTTAGGAATTGGGTCAAAATCACCCATCTTTACACTTGACCTAGCTCTTACAGAGGACAATAACCCTATGCAGTATAAAAACCCTCCCTCAAAAACTTATCAAGTTATCATGCAGATACCAAATTCACTAATGTAGCTCTGTGACCTTAGAAATTGAATCAAGGTCATCCATCTTATAACTTAAGGTAGCCCTTATACAGGACTAAAATCCTGTAAAATATGAAAGCTCTGTCTCAAAAACCTTTCAAGTTATCATGCAGAAACTATCCAGAGGGACAGAGGACAGACAGAACCTGCAATCACTATAGGGGACCCGCCTTTGGCTGTCCCCAAACAAGTGTGGATAGATGGACAGATGGATGGGTGTGACGTCATGAAGACAATACCCTAAATTAGCCAAATTTGGCTGAGGGGCAAAAAACAGTCAGGTGAACTGATTCTGGGCAGCTCATTGATTGTTGGCCCCCAAGGAGAATTCCAAATATGCAGATTCTCCCCACCCCCACCCCCACCATATTTCTTGGAAATATTTAACTCAATATCATTCTATATACCTTTCACTCATTTGGTGGGATTCCTGCAACAGTGGACATCAGCTCCTCAAATATTAATATAATCAAGGTAATCAAGGATAATTGGTACATCCCACAGTCTGACTTTGCATGCAGAATTGTAAGACTGAACCAGTATATAAAAACCATATGACAAGGAGGTCACTGATACATGTATATAGACACTAATTACTACCTGTCACTGCACATAATCACCCCTAAAGACTGCACACTTTGCAATCATGTACAGCAGAATAGACAGATTCAATGGCACACATTACCATGACTATTGAGGCCTGTCTATCCATTTTCTTTGCATCAATAGTTTTTCCCAAAGATTTGCACTTGAACTTTCTTGTAAATCTCACAGAGGCAATCAAATTAACACAACATTAAAAGGCTTCTGCATTGCCACAAATCAATCATGTCGAAGATTAAGCTTGAAGCTGATGATGACGTGATAAATCTAAATACATGTAGGTAGTCTTCACGTGTACTTACCTTGGCATAGCTTCAGTTTTTACCATCATACATGCAATACTTTTAACTGTATTGTGCATACACACCTTTTGACTCTCCACCCACACAACAACCACCGGGGTACATATTTCAGCCTTGGTACACATGGTATAGATTTATAACAACCACATTTGTTTTTCTCATTTTTCGTAAGCTTAATTTTCTCATAATTTTCCAACTATCTGGCCACCTCTGATTTACTGCCTGTAAAACTCATTCTGTAACCTGGTTTACCCTTGCCAATGTCAAATGAAAATTTCATTACAGTTCAAAAAAACCTTTCAGTACAAATTTCATGAAGATTGTGGGTATTTTGAAACTGTATGTGTAGACATATGCATCAATCACTTGCTGCAGGTGCCTTTATTGTTATGGCTGGAAACCGCATGGCAGGCATACGGTTTCAACATTTTTATTTCTTTTAAGTACAATCGTGTATTGTTTCAAAGATTTTGATTTGTTTGAACTCTGAGTTCCGGCTCAATAATTATGAGCAGACAGCTAAACCATTTTGGTCACATTTACGGCTTTTATAATTTTCTCTATTTGAGAAACAGCCATCAAGCTGGAAATTCATATTTGCAGATAAAAAAGTCTATCGGCATAAAGATGGCTCTCCTCACCTCATTCAATTCATTGCAAAGACCCTGGATGTAAAATGTCACCAGCACATTTCCATATAAATATCTCACTGTTAGACCCCATGTCAACAACTTTCCTTGACCCAAACACACCAGCGAGAGCTGTTGACTCAGTCTCACTCTAATCAATCCAGTGTTATGACTGCTCCTGATCTTTCAGGTATCCATGCAACAACTTCTCTATGTTTTATTTACAAGAGCAGGCTCTGGTCTGGGCACGTGTGTGGGTGGGGTAATTCTAGAGCATGTTTTAACCCTGACCTTCATATATAACAAACAAGCTGCCTATGGCTCAGCACAAAACATACAAAGCTGTGTCTTTCTATATTGATGTTCTGCAAAAGCCATATAATGGCTTCTTTACCAAGCATGGAAGGCTATGGGAGAAGGACATCTGATATGCAAAAATGGCCAGTTGCCTTGCAAGCTCATGTGATATACTATACTCTTTCACTGGTCCTGTGCATACCACACCACAGGCCATGTCCTCACACTGGCTCTCTTCACACACCTATATCTAATGTACAGATTAACCCTTTCTCCCTAAAACTGACTGGTGGTCAATTGTCTGCTTGAATGTTTTTGAGTAATTTCAACAGTAATGAAAAAGCATTTCAATAAGAACTGTATATGAGACTTACCCAAGATAACATGCCAAATAAAGCACCTGATTCAGTTTTAACTCAATGGAAACAGGGCTAACTCTTTCAGTGCTAAACTATGACTAAAGTTGAACCACTTAAATTGAACTGCTCTGTATTATAATAAGGGTGCCAGACTCGTGTGCCTTGCAAAACGACCATTCATCCAAGTCTCAGCAAGACTGCAGTTACACAGAACATAATAATCTAGGTCAACAGCTTTTCTCAGTGCACTTTGGGTACATTTCACCCAAAGCATGCCAAAGAAAGCTGTTGCATCAGTCCAAAATGCAGCACTGAAAGAGTTAATGGACAGGTTCCACATTATTTGATTTTGCTTACTTTTGAAAAAAAAAATGAAAATTATGATATGAATACAAATATATACATGCTTGTCAATCTTCATATTGCAAAATTCTGACAGGTATGGAAAAAAATCTACTTCACGTAAATGGACAAGCCTGAAGAACATTCCACTGTCTTTATCTCTGCTTCACAGTAAAAATTTACTTACCGGCAGAAATTCAAGTTCCAGACAAATGACCTGACATAATGCAGACAATGGACTACTTACATGACTTGCTCACAGCCAGGTGTGATGGCAAGTTTCAAAAGTGTAGAACCTGGTGTGTCAGATGGGGATATGTGCGACCTATTGTCAAGCTCAGACAGAGGGCATTGTCCACACTATCCCTACCTACATCCTGGCATGTACTGTTCACGCATATATATGAGACAGTCAGCCCCTTGCATAAGGTTAACATGTGATTCAGAACTGGCAAACAGAAACAAACGTGTCTTGCTGCACAATTCTGGTTTCTTTTGTTCAAAAACCAACAGAATTAAACAGGATACACTGAAACTATGTATCCCCCTGTAAGTATATGTACATGCACACCAGGGTATATGATATTGGCTCTGCATGTTTTATGCATTCTGCTTATCGTGTACTTCGCTACTTCACTATGGAAATCACCAGCACAACAATGCACAGTCACGCAAATCACAGCATGAAATGGCCTTCCTGTTTTTTCTCGTCAAGTTTTAACCCCTTCTTCCTCAAACTGGTCAAAAAGTGAAACACGATTTCAAAATATCACCTGTTTGTGTTCTTTTCTTATACTTACCCCTTTTACAAAATAATTTTTAAAGCAAAAACAAAAATCAATAAATAGATAAAATACCTGTAAAACCTATCAATTTAACATATCCAAGTCAACACCTTCATTGGAAAACTTATATGGCATATGCTAAAATGCAATGAAGAAAGTTATAGATTGAACATGATTCAGGTGGTAAGACCATCAAGAGTTAACCGAACATTAATTTGTTCTATTGTATAACTGTGTGACAAATATTACACAGTATGAACAGTTTAATTGAAGGTCAATTTGTGATATATTCAGAATGCTGTGACATTAAGGCAAGCAATTACCTGGGATTTTTTTCGCATTCTGTGGAAAGCTAACCTGTTGTTACAGTAAATAAGTTGTCTGACTTCAGATCTACCACTGTGTTTTGTTGTTGTATTTTAAAACAAACACCATTAGCACATGTACATGACTGTGCATGTTTTAAAGATTATACATTGTATATCCAATGTGTTTTGCCTGTATAAATTTTACCCTATCCTGGTCAGCTGGCATGTACTAAGTTTTGTAATTTTATGTTCGTGGAGGTTATGGTACATGTATCCTTTGAATGCTCCCCCCCCCCCCCACACACACAAGCTTTGGTAACATAAATACAGTTAAAATATATCATATAACAGTGAAATTTGTTGATTCCTCAAGTATTCCTCTGGGTCAATAAATTATATATGAAAGATAATGACCATTAAATCCATGATAAAGGCACTTTTTCATTTAGATCCCTACCATTTTGGGTGTGTTTACTGAGTTGATTTGTTTGCCCAGGACTTGTTAAAGACACCTTGTGCTAATTTTTTTTTTTACCAGGTAAAGGAGATATTGGGTTGATAATGACATGATGGTGCAATGTGTTAGCTTAAGACATCAATGCTTGTAGGCACACCCACGCTATGCGGCCACACCAAGAAAAACAGTCGACAAAGAATGGCTTGTAATCACCCTAGTAGACAATGACATCTCTTGAACCAGTTGAAACTTCCACACGTGGAAGCCATGAAAAACAAAGAAAATATCTGAAACTACCAGATCAGTACTGAACAATAAAAGCAAGAAAATGGTGACAAAAGTGTTATGACATATGAAAATGATTAACCCTTTCCTGGTCAGAATGATAACTGCGTCAATCACTTTCCTTGGTACTTGATGGGTGCCTGCACCCAACCCAAGCTAAAAGGAAAGTGATTGGCCTGGAGTATGCCAACATTATAGGTCTTCTCTACGATTTTCAGCTAAATATTTTCTGTTAACATGAAATTTAAGTAAAAGCATTTAAAGCAGATGGTAATTTACATATGTGGACACTTTTCAGCAATTTCAGTATTAAAGGGTTACGAAACTTGGCTAGATACATACCTGTCTTATACATACAATGACACATACATCAGTCCTGGACATATGGACCAGTAATGTCAATGCAAAAACTAGAAATCAGCTTGTATCCACTTTGGTTATTTTAATTGGAAAGAATTTCACATGATGTCTGCATCCTGTTTCACAATTCTGTTACACAAACATATATACATGTACTCACTTGCCATAAACAAGTACATGTACATGTAGCAGTAAGCCATAGTTGCGCCACAACAAGTCTCGGCCCTTTTTGACCAGGAACACTGAGTATGTCCAGCAGACATGTACCTGTATGTGGTTGTCAACCAACATTTACTATGTAACCGTCTTCTGCTTTATACCTTAACCCTTATTGAACACTATACAAGATTATTCAGTGGCAGCTTATATTGACAAAAGTGGTGTCTGAAAGAGCCACTCAAAGTCTAATCTCTCAGCATTAAATCTCACACAGATCTGTGGTTCATTAACAAAAAGTGAGCTAAACTGACCCATAATGCCCTTTCAAATCACACTTTTAATATCAAGACACATAGCTTTTGATGACAGAGATCAACTGAAGTTTCCCCATTGATCGTGCACCTTTATCACCAGCTACCTCAGCACCAATAACAAATACTCAAGCAGTCACTTGTCAGAATTGACCATGTCCTTGGAGACATTGAAGATTGATTGCAGATACAGGTGCAATGCAAACACTTGTATGCGCATCCTACCACTAAACTGCCACAGCATGTTTCACTGCATGTGGAGCTATGAATCTTAAATACAGGCATGAGAACAGAGGAAAAAGACAAAGCCTAAAATGGTTGAAAGCCTCAAATTTTCCATCTTTAAAAGGAAGTATACTAGGTTTATTTTGGTGAAAAGGCCTGAATTCAGGCTTTTGCCTATTCTCATGCCTGTGAGTAAGATCACTCTAGCATGGACCTTTAACTATTATTTTAAAAAGTTGTCTGCACACTTTCATATTTTTTTGTATGCTAGAAAGCTGCTTAAGTATTTTATCACTTTCCAGTCTATACAGCATGCAGGACTTCTGTTACCTGTCTCTTCTGATTTTAAAAAAAATTACTGAAATTAGGACCATTCAATTTCAGCTGATTTTCATAATTTTTACTTCACTTGGTGAATGTTTTGTACAAAAAAAAATCATTGCAATTGTAAGCATGCAATGTAATACACTTTATCTATAATAAGCTACCATGGTAACGTTTGCCCATCCAGATGGTAGCCATGACAACCACTTTTTACAACAAATAATCCTTACTTCATCAGAAATACTAAAATGTTACCCTTTAAAATCCTTTACAAGTGACATTATTCTATTTCTTACAAATCCAAGTAGAAACCTTTTTCCCAAATTTCAGCAATTATGAATTTTCTACATTTTTTATATTGATTAAAACTCAATTTTGGTCAGTTGCTGTCGCAACCTGCATGGAAGTCCACATATATGCAGACCGTGACAGCAATGCATGTTGGCAAGGATGTGAAAGGGTTACAGACAACAAAGTGATATGAAGAAGTAACTCTCCCTATGCCATCATAAATCAACAACCAACTTTCAGACCATACATTTTAAAAGTAGTCAGTCCTTTATGATGCTGTGTGTTCTGTGTCCAAGCTTCACATGGCCATGAAAAAGACCCCTTAAAATTCTGAAAGTATATATCATGTAGGTATCACCTGAATAGGAGTTGCTGACATTGCCCATGCTTTCTTTTCATGCTCATGAGCTCAATTATTGTCGGTATGTAACAATTACAGTGGTAGCTCAATCACTGTCCATATGTAATACTTAGCTATCATTGTTCGTATGCAACATTTACAGTGTCAGTAGTAGCTATCATCGCAGTATGTAATATTTACAGTGGTAGCTCAATCATTGTCAGTATGTAACATTTACAGTGTCAGTAGTAGCTATCATTTCAGTATGTAATATTTACATCATTGTCAATATGTAATATATACAGCAATACAGTAAAACCTCATTATAATGACACTCACACGTCAAACATGTTCACTTAATGACACAAGTTTTCATGGACTTAAATCTACTTTCTTTGCTATTAAATTGACTCATTCATCTGACATATTTACATATCTGACACATTTTGCTGGGAAAAGATGTTGTTATCATTTATAAAGTTTAATTGTGTACATTGTATGATTTCAACACTGTAAACCCTCAGCAAGTGATAAAGCTAGAAGCAAGTTTTTTGTGCAAAAAACGTTATGCGTCTGCCGAGCAGGTGCCTCTCACCAGAGGTCACCTCTCTAAGAGGGCCACCATTCTTCTGCAGAAAGTTTGACCTTTGACCTGGCCCAAGGTCACCTCTTAGCAAATTTAAGGCAGTGTCACCTGAGTAAATAATGATAAAGTTTGATGGACTTCAATCATACCCATTTGAAGATGTGGCAGGGACACCATTTTATTTTGAAACGCATTGTGATCTTCACCTATGACCTCAAGGTTATCCACAATCACATGTTCAAATTCCCAAAATCTGTGGAGTATCTATACCCCAAGATTCAAGTGAATCTGGCTCACGGTTGTGAAAAAGTCAAAATGTGAACTACCATTGCAGAACCCCATTGACTTGCATGGTGATCCATAGAAATGCATAAATGAATTAAGAAAAAAAAAAAAACATTGAAAATTTTGAAAATTATTGGAGCATGGCTATTGGAACACAATTGGTAGATACCCACCCGATGTACATGTATATCCCCACCAAGTTTGAAGTGAATCTGGCCAATTGTTTTGGAGAAGTTGAAAATGTGAATTAGCATTGCAATCCCCATTGACTTACATACTGATCAACACAAAAATATGCAGTTTGACCTTTCAACGTCACTCAGGTTTAAAAAAAAATACAAATTGAAAGCCCACAGGTACTTTCCAACTAATGTTTAATAGTAACCTTGGGCCTACAATGCACCGTTACGAAGGTATAAGCCAATACGTGAAAATTGCTGAGTCAACAGAAAAATACAAGGACTAGACCTTAATCTTTGACCTCAAGGTTATATACGATTATATGGAAAAATTTTCCAGACCCATAGATTATCTGTACCAAGTTAGGAAGCAATAGGTCATGAGGGCACAAAAATATAAGGAAAATAAGATACACGGTGGCAGCGGAGACAGCAGATGATGAGACTGAACACTCGATGCATACCCTCCTATGGGGGATGCATAATTATCATGGTTTTCAGCTCACTATGCCACAGTTACTCCTCATATTCAATTTTCACATCCCATATTATTCATCATTAGTGTCCATGGGCCCTCAATGGCCCCTTCTTGCAGCTTTCAGATATTGAGAAATAAAAATCTACTGGCTACTCTTGGTCTTTTCTTCCTTTTGTACATTTCAAACCCAGGTTTCAATCCCATATTGTTTAAACCTGAGGTCTGAAATTGAGGTCCATAATACAAATGTGTAGTAAAAACTAATGCTAGGGATGTAAATTATCGTGAAAGGAATATAAGTCATTCTCAGTTATAAATGGAGTCTTTCACATTAATACACCATGTAATAGTGTTTAATGATTAATTAATGATTTCCATCAAATGCATACCACTATTGAATATATGCATATTTCGCCTGGCTCAGCACTCTCATGCTGGTGTTTTATAGCAGGTGGCTTAATTGTAAAGTGGTATAAGCCCACCCTCATAATGGTGTAACAAAGGGCTGGAACATGTATGTAACAATATAATTACAGATTCAATCCCTCAAATTGGTCAGCTATGGGCCCTGAGCTCTGTCTGTGTTTTAGTGGGATCATACAAATTCAACTGCAACATAATGAATAACCAGTCATGCAACTAGTATCAGAATATATGCCCCAATCTATGTTGACTAGAGGTGGTATATTGAAATACCACTAAACTATAATTTCATGATTTGACGCTTTCCATAAATAAATGAGTAAACACCATCTTTCACTCTTTCAGTGCCAACTGTGACTTAAGTCAAACAAACTACTTGAAACAAATTGCTTTCACTCTTACAATACGGGTGCTAGATACATGTTTCTTGCAAAAAGACGTTTCATTCAAGCACCAGCATGCCCGTAGTTACATAGAATATAATAGTCTAGGTGAACAGCTTATTGCACCCAAAGTGTGCCAAGAAAAGGTGTTGACTCAGTCAAAAATTTGGCATTGACCGAGTTAAGGGCCTACCTTTTAACCTTTTCCTGCTCCAGGCACCAAAAATTTTCTCATATACAATATCATCCACTTCAGTATTTTCGGTTTAATTCCTAATCATTGGACAGCTTTTCAGTCTGGGTAATCATAGATAAGACCTTTACAAATATCAGCATGCACAAAATCAACAGCTGTCCTTGGCATGGAATGTATACTTAGTGCCCAAGACCTATGATAAAGAATGCTGTTGACTCAGTCTTATTCTAAGAAGCAAAGGGTTAAATTTTTGGCTAAGCTTCCCACATGTTCAAATTCTGTACTGAAACAAGGACCCTCTACAGAGGGTCCTTGACTGAACACAATCTTTCAGATGAAGCAATTGCAGCAATATAATTTACAACTGTCTTGAACCGGAAAAAAAACCCAAGGAATAGCCATTTCCGTAAATGTCACTTCATTCAGAGTGTTTGTGCACCTGGCTAGGTACATTTACATGTACATGTACAAGTATATAAATGCTGGCCACTAGTTACCATGACAGATCAACGCTTAATCAAGTATTGATAGTTTTGAAATGGCATTTGCACTGATGCTTCCATTCTACTGTCATGGACCCCTTGGCTCACATATATAGCATAACTACATGTATGAGTGCAAAAAAACATTCTCCATAGCATGAAAAATGACACTTTATGCAATAAGTAGAAGAACTGAAAGTGAGTTTTTCTTGTGAAAAACATTATGCATCCCCTGAGCATGACATCAGTGATCAATGTAACTTTTGCCAATGCATGTCAATACACACCAAGAAAAATGTAAACACCTGCAGCATTTTTATAAGACTTGTCCATTGGGATTACATGACAAGCACCACTGCATGATTACCTGACAAAAAACATTAGACAGATCGCCCCCCCCCCCCCCCACACACACACACCAACACATACCGTGATATCCCTGTGCTTAGCTGACATGCAACGACTGTGAATTTCCATTGCAATCCCCATTGACGTACACAGTTATCAACAGGAATGCATGCTTACCCTATAGGTGCACATATTGACAGACAAGTACCCAAATTAAAACCAAAAAAAAATCATTAAAAATCAGAGACCCAGAATATCATCACTTATAGCCTAGTGAACAACTTTGTTTAACCTTCCCACAAACTATATTTCTACATGTACCAAGTTTCAGAATAACCTGAGAGACAACTTTGAAGAAAAAGTTGAATATAGTGAAAACACACAAAAATTTGTTTAATAAATAAACGAAAAAAATTGCAGCACCACATGCTGAACACACCAATTTGTTATTGATCAAACACACTGAATTAGTGCTTTTGGAGAACATATTTGAAAATTTTGCAAAAAATATTAACCAAAAAATTATTTTTAAAAAAATCCCCAAATAAATGGACTGTGAAGATTTAAACAATTTGATCGAAACCCAGCCAAGGTATATCCCCATCAAGTTTGAAATCAAGCTGCCAATGGTTTTGGAGTAGCAGTTGAAAATGTGAATTGTTAACAGATGGATGAACAGACATGATGGATGGAAGACCATAAGATAAGCTCAGCTGACAAGTCAGCTGCGCTAACAATTCTACACATGCCAAATGAAGGTTCTGAAATCTTTTCAATACATTACTTACCATTGCAGAATTAATGCAATCACTTATATTGTCAATGTTACAAAGGTGGGTCCAGTATCAGTCAGAATCCATTAACTCCTGCATTGCATTTATATGTATCTGGTTATTATGGACGCCTGCTTTATATGTCCTACACTGGCAGTATTGTGTACGTAAGATAGTCTTTTGTATACATGTGCATGTATGATTCTTCTACACATTCAAGCATGTTCATCCATAATTTACTGACTGGTCTATTCATTTCCCAACTTTACCTCTTTGAAATTACCTGTAAAGTGCACTTTCCATTTAACTGGCTCAGCCAAATGCTCGATTTGGGTATGCATAGCATATGTCCAGCCACTGAGCCGTACAAACTGCATAAAACGTACCAGATTTGGACCATGATTTTCCACTGACATCACAAGCTGCATGACACTGGTATGATCTACCTTGTGCAGCAATGTATGCAGGCCTAAATACACAAATCATGTAGAGTTTGTACATGGTAAATGACACCTGAATAGGGCCTGTATTTTTCCGTTTCAAAAAACTAGAAATTCCGTTTCACCAGCCAGAAATTTCCAAATTCCGTTTCAGTAGTTCTCTTTATATGTAAAACACACTAAGGTAAAACAGCAAATTCCGTTTCAGAGGTGACAAAAATACATTTTTCCGTTCCGTTTCGGATAAAAACGGAAAAATACAGGCCCTACCTGAAAAATGTATGCAGATGCTAGGAGTGTACTGTAAATGTACTTATTTTGATATGTGAATAAGTTATTTTTTTTTTCTTCAAATTTCACTTTGAGCATACACACAGTTCTTATCAAACCTACATACACTGTACAGGTTAGATATTTTATTTTTATTTTCATGGCTTTGTGCCATCTGCAACATAGGTGAAACGAAGTGAATTTACATTAAAATTTGGTACTTTGTCACCTCTAGCCAACCAGGCAGTGTTGTTATTGTTTGGACAGAAAGGCATGAAAATTGGAATGTAACTAAGCCTATCACATACCCCACAATTTTGTCCTGCATCAAATTAAAAACTGTGTTTCTGATATGGTTATATAAGGTGGAGACCTAAAGTCATACATACTTTAAAACACTTTATACCCCCCCCCCCCACCACCAC
This sequence comes from Hermodice carunculata, assembly GCA_964020975.1. Lineage (NCBI taxonomy): Eukaryota > Metazoa > Annelida > Polychaeta > Eunicida > Amphinomidae > Hermodice > Hermodice carunculata. The sequence goes on along the minus strand of OZ026615.1, from coordinate 46,504,750 downwards.
CACCACCAGCACCACCACCAAATAGCACAGTGCCCCTGTCCCACCTTATTATAATTTCACTGGGTCACACTTCAGGCAACATCTTGTGGAGGAGGCTGGACTAACAGCTAAGATGGAACCCTATTGGACCATTTTTTTGGGTGAGAGATAAAAATGTTTATAAAATTGAAAAATCCACAAATCAACACTAGGCTGTAAGTCAATATGTATGCTTTCAAACAAAGGGTTATGTGGAAATGAACCTTACCTTCACCATAATCAACCCCTTTCAAATTAAAAAGTCTTATTTACTAAATTAACATGCTTCACTGCTTATTCTTCTCCCCCAAATTCTGCATCTTCACAACATGCTTTAATCAAAGTCTCCACAAAAATCAGTGCAAGATACCTCTTACAACAGTTTTTTTAATTCTGCAGGGGAGCCTGAGGATAGCTGTTCATCAAGTTTTATGACCCTGTAAGTATTATAGTGCATGTGAAGCTGACCCACCAGAACAACTTTCTGGCAGTTGTTGACATTAGCACAAATTAACAGAAGTGCTTTGTCCATCTCACCTGTCTGTTCAACATAGGAATAATGGGAAAATGTATGATCGACTGCAACCCAAGACATTTTGGACAATCTGGAATCCAGACAATTTTTTTTAAAATCTCAGATTCCTATTCAGCAAAAATATTGTTCAGAGAACGGATTAGCCTCGGTGCCCACAACCTTTATTTCCTCAATTCTGCATTTTTTTTTGAGACTTCGCAGCAGAAGACTTTACATACATGTATAATTTCCATATTGTTGTCTATGAAATGAAAGAGCAATTTTGGATATGTTCTTGGGGAAAGTTCTGGTGCCAGAGACCACTATATACTGAGCGTCACTCAGACAACCATCAAATAATTACTTCAAAAGTTTCATAACAAGTTGTTTTTTTTTAAATATGAAAGGACTTTGTTTTTCAATAGAAACGTGATCCACTATAATGTGCATCTCTGAAAAAAATTTGGTGAAGCTGCGATGGATCCTTGTTGAGATATTATGGTAACATGAGCCCCTTGAGCACCACTCAGACGGCCTGAAAGATAAATACTTTGAAGTTTCATAAAAAGCTTATAAATATGAAGAGGATGCTGGTTTTTACTAGGAACCTGGTCAATCATAAGATGCATCTCTGACCAAAAAATGGTAAAGCTGTGGTCAATATTTTTGGAGATAGTGTGATAACATTGTCAAGGTTGACGCCACTGAGATGGCTTTTAAATTAATACATTGAAAGTTCCATAAAAGTTTTAAAAGAATCAGCAAAAGCTAGTTTTTATTAGGAACCTGGATCATCATAAGATACATCTTTGATAAAAATTTTGTAAAGCTGTGGTCAATATTTTTTGAGATATCGCGGTAAAGTCGTCAGGGTTGTCGCCACTCAGACTCCCTTCAAAAAAAAATATTTAAAAGTTTCATAAAAAGGTATAAAATAATCTGAAGAAACTGATTTTATATAGGATTCTAGTCCATCATAAGATGCATCTCTGACAAAAATGTGGTAAAGCTGCTGCCAATCTTTTTTTAGATATCACGGTAACGTCGTCAGGGTTGACGCCACTCAGATGGCCTTCAAATAAATACACTGAAAGTTTCATAAAAAATTTAACAAGTGCATAGTGATCCAAAGGATCTATGTCCCCCGCCACAATAGACAGAAACAAGAGGGCTGTGTGAACAGCCTGTGCCTCAGCTGATCTTGACATTTATCACACTTGCAGCTCTATGAACTTGGGAAACGATCAAGGACACCATGTTCTGAGTAAGTCTGACCTTTATAGAAGAACACTTACATGTGCAACATCAAGGTTCAAGTAGTTCTCAAGTTATAATGAAGAGTAAAATTCATGTATGTTGCACTGTGACCCCACAAACGAGGTCAAGGTCATTCATGTACTGTCTCAGCATGACCTTCATACACAATAATTAACATGTGTAGCTAACTCAAAACAGATCTCAAGTTATCAAGTATACCGTAAATTTCGTATCAGTTGTCCTGTGAATTAGCCTTAGAATGCCCATTGACTTACATGGTAATCAATAGGAAAGCTGCATTGAACGATAAGTACCCGAATTGAAAACCCTTAAAAATCAGGAATCCAAAGCAGTGCCCCCTAGTAAACAACTGTTTGACCCTTCCACAACAACATATCCATCACATTTCAGCTTAATCTGAGGAACGGTTCTGAGAACAAGTGAAAAATAGCAAAACCATACAAAAAAATTAATAAAAAAAAAATGCAGCGCCACCTGGTGAACAAATTGGGAACTATGTGTCCCCGGGAGTGTCTATGTACGATATCAAAGCAATTGGGTGAACGGTTTTGGAGAAGAACTTGAAAATGTAAATTAGCATTAGAATGCCCATTGACTTACATGGTAATCAATAGGAAAGGTGCATTTACCACAAGGGAGCCGAATTAAAAAAATCATTAAAAATCAGGAATCCGCAGCATTCCCACATAGTGAACAACTTTGTTTGGCCCTTCCAATAAGGAACATATCCACCACATGTAAGCTTAATCTGAGTGATGGTTCTGGAGAAAAAGTCGAAAATAGCTATAACAAACAAAAATTCATAAAAAATTAGAAAAAAACTGCAGCGCCACCTGGTGAAACATTTAACAACAAGGAGTCCCTAGGTGTCTTCCTGTGTGATATCAAAGCAATTGGGTAAGCAGTTTCGGAGAAGAAGATTTTTTAAGATTTGTCCAAAAAAAAGAACAAAAAAATTCATTAAAAATCCAAAAATCACTGGAGCATGAACATTTGAACAAAACTGGTAGAAACCCACCCAAGGTACATTGACATCAAGTTTGAAGTTAATCTGGATAACGGTTTTGGAGAAGAAGTCGAAAATGTGAATTAGCATTAGAATACTCATTGACTTCCATATAGTAATCAGTGGGAAAGCTGCATTGACCGGTAAGTACCAGAATTGAAAAAATCGTTAAAAATCAGGAATCTGCAGCATTCCCACATAGCGAACAACTTTGTTTGACCCTTCTACAAGGAACATATCCACCATGTTTCAGCTTAATCTGAGCGACGGTTCTGGAGAAGAAGTCGAAAATAGTTATAATACACAAAAATGGATATGTTCTTGGGCTCTGTGACCTTGAAAATATGTCAATGTCAAAAACAATACACGGTGCACATGCCCATGGTATGATGCATCTCTGGTATAACTTTCATTATTCTATATCTTAGGGTTCTAAACATATGCTCCCGGACGGACGCATGGACGGTAGGCCCCCTATCTTCACTAACTCTATGTCCCCCTATGCCACCTTCGGTGGCGGGGGACAAAAATAATCAGAGGAAGCTGGTTTTCAATAGGAACCTGGTCCATCATAAAGCCCTTCTGTGACAAAAAATTGGCACAGCTATGGTGAATATTTTTGAGATATCGCAGTAATGTGGACAAGACGGATTGACAGACAGACAGACAACGCAGGGAACAACAATACCTGGCACTTTATGTGCCGAGGGTAAAAAAGAAAAAAAGGTAACAGGATGCATGTGTCCTGTGATGAATTTAACAGCCCCCTATCCCCTTCCCGGTGCAACAGTTTCAATATACATGTACCTGTATACAGTGTATTCTCATTTGCAGCTGGTGTTAAATGCACAATCAAGGAACTGTGATACCCCATGCTGGAACATATTGGAGATTGTAACTAATTTATAACAGGAACTTATCTGCCATTAAAATGTCATATTATTCATACAGGTATGATATATAGATCTGCTCAGGGAGCTGGCATGCAAACTAGAAACAATTAAGCTTCATTGGAGGTGCCCATTTGTTGCAAGTCAATGGTTTGTCCACCACTGCAGGTTCCAGAGACAACTTATATATATGTACACATACATATCCATTCCTTGAACAAGTGAAGTACAACTGCCAGGGTGCGCAAATTCCTATGATCCTATTGTCTGGGACAAGTGAAATACCATTTGAGGACATGTCACTTTTAAACTTCACTTGCCCCAGGGACAAGTAATTTTTATTAGCAAACTTCATAATCTGTTGAATTTCAAATTTTGTTGCCGTAACTGACCCATAAACTCACTGTATGACAATGATTTCCATAAAAAACATGCTTTTTTAAACCAAAACTTAGGTGCACTTCATTAGCACAAGTGATATTATGAGGGAGGACTGAAAATTTTGTGTTACTTGTCCTACAGACAAGCAGTTTCAAAACAAATTTTCTCACCCTGAACTGCTGTCCATTTAACATTCTCTGCAATTTACTTCATTTTTGAAGCAAAAAAGTAATAATTAATACTACTACTAACAATAATTGATGATGATGATGATGATGAGGAGGAGGAGGAGGAGGAGGAGGAGGAGGAGGAGGAGGAGGAGGAGGAGGAGGAGGAGGAGGAGGAGGAGGAGGAGGAGGAGGAGGAGGAGGAGGAGGAGGAGGAGAAGGAGAAGGAGAAGGAGAAGGAGAAGGAGAAGGAGAAGGAGAAGGAGAAGGAGAAGGAGAAGGGGAGAAGGAGAAGGAGAAGGAGAAGAAGAAGAAGAAGAAGAAGAAGAAGAAGAAGAAGAAGAAGAAGAAGAAGAAGAAGAAGAAGAAGAAGAAGAAGAAGAAGAAGAAGAAGAAGAAGAAGAAGAAGAAGAAGAAGAAGAAGAAGAAGAAGAAGAAGAAGAAGAAGAAGAAGAAGAAGAAGAAGAAGAAGAAGAAGGCCTTGTAAGGTCAGGTTAATCAGAACAAAGTGGCAGTTCCTTTCAATATTGTTGTACAAGCCTAGGATTACATTTCCATAACTTAACTAAATTGCTGATACAATTTTTGCTGATTCCACCACTGCTGAAAGTCCCAAAATCTATGAGCAAATTGTGTCTTTTCTTCTTCACAAAAAAATCACAAATGTTTGTTTCAACTATTCTCATTAAAAACATACACAACTTCCTTCTCACAGAAAGGTTGCCTTTGCCACCTATCATAATGTATTTTCCAAAGCTGAAGAGTGTTGGTTCAATGCAAAACACTGTTCTACGAGCAACAAATCCCAGTGTCTGGTCTTTTTGATAATATACACAGACAAGTCACATCGGTCAACTTCTCTCCATTTCTAATTTACAGAAGGACACATGCACAGCCCATCCTCTGATAATTGGGCACTTTACCCAATGCACAAATATTTCTCCTAATTTGATTGGTTTTACAATCTATATGGCAATTTAACCCTAGTCCTGCTGAATTGTTTTTTCAACCTGCATTTTGGACCGTATAAACACGGGCCCCGCAGCACTAGGGTTAACGCACCTGACTAATATACAAGGTGAAACAAACACTTCATGAACAATTATTACAATATTGCAACAAGTAAGTATTAACATTCTGTAGCTGCATGTATATGTTTATTTTAATTATCTTTTTTTTTTTTTTTTTTGGTCACACATACAGTTCATGTTAATATCTTATGTATTGTGTGGCCTGGAAAGGAAGCATGACCATGAAATGCGAGTATTTATGACCTACACATGCTGACTTTAGGACCAGGAAATTCAATATGCAAACAAAATGCCAATGCTATAGTCTGATCAACATGCAGCCTTATACCTGTTATACTCTGAGAACAGGCCTAACTGTGGTTTGTCTTCAACAACACATGGTCACATCAGTATTACACTCTCGTGATTCTACTTCTTCAACAACAGTGGTCACATCAGTATAACATTGTCCTAATTCCATTTGAGGATTTACGACAGTCTTGCGCTGCGAAGACTAGATGCCTTCCTCATCCTTGTAGTTCGATCACCACCAACAACCAAGCTATATATCAATTACTCATGCCCAGCTACCCACTGGAGCAACCAATTCAATCTTGATTACTTCAGACCAATTATTGGCAAGGAAAGATCCCCCTTTGAGATCATCTTTGAAAACACCGGAGGCATACATATTTTATGTTGCTATGCTCACATTACCTATTGTACAGGGAAAGGTTTACCAGTGGGCCATGCATGGTACTATAAACCTATTCTATAGTTTTTAAAAAGAAGATCGCTGCCATGTCCCCTCCTGTGGACTTCTTTAGAACCCAACTCAACTGTTTACATTCTTCACTTTGTAATTCTTGTACGATACAGCACTTTAAACTTCTGAATGGAACCTGCATGTTCAAGAAAATTGACTACATTTGTGTTTCTCTTATCAACAGTGATTAAAATCAACATTAGGGCCTCTCTCTTGCCTGCTAAGCATACATATTTCTCTTCAACTTTTCTGCACGATCCCCATATAATAACAGGTTTAATAAGCAGCTCTTCCAAAGAATTTCAAAAATTTATCATTTGTAGTGTTCTCTATTCTCACTATATGTAAAATATCAAAATATTATTTTGGTAAAAATGTGATGAGATTGTCTGATCCTGATATATATCTTCACATTTATTCCATCTGATATTTTTGAGACCTATCAGATTTTACAGTCAGACATGGGAAACAACCCACTTATTTCAAATACAGAGCTTAAAACCTGTATTCCTTAAGTAGAAAACAAAATAAATTTATACCTTTTTCATATCCAAGCAGGCATATTGGTGACCCAATGGACTTTAAGATCTACTGACTTGGAAAAAGAAAAAGACTACTTTTCTGGCATAGATTCAAATTCACCACATGTGAGTCCAAAAGCGTGTGCTCTTACCATAATGTTAAGCAGTAATAGATTTGCAACAATTACTTTGTGAGACAAATGACTGTGCTCATTCATTATACTAGACCTCAATAAACCAGTAACTCTGTGTGACATCTTGGACTTTGAAAGACCCCTGGATTTTAAATGTGTGAAAAGAGATTTGGGCCTGCTAAAAGAGGCAGGCCATGTCTTATTTCCATGTGCTGTTAATGTACATCCCAAAATTATCCAGATACACAGCATAAATCACATAATCTGTAAAGTTTTCATGTAGAAAATGCATACTTTATGTCAGTTGAAGTACTATTCTCATACAGACAACAAGTCTACTGTATGTGGAGGGCAGTAGACATATGCAGGAATACATATACATGTACTCTGACACATATAGTTAGGCCATGCTGTCAGTGACAAGGTAAAGTATAAATTCATTAATTCTCTCTCACCTGACACCAACAAACAATTCTATCAGTCTTCAATTGTGCCTGCAAATATGTTTGCTTACAATATCACACAGAAAAAATCTGTACATCAAATATGAGAATAAGTTGAAATCTGGAAAGTACTCAGACTTCCATGCAAGCCCTACAGCAATGATTCAGTGCTCAATCTTTATAACACCCCTCACTGCTTGGTGGATTCTGACATAACACTACTGTCCCTTGGCTCACCCAGAAGTGCTTTTCCCATTTTTTCTAGACGTTAGAAGTCTCCCTGTGATAAGGCAGTTTTGCTATAACACTGTCTACTCAGTGGACCCCACCACCTGCATTGTAAAGAGGCAGCACTGTATCATCTCTGAGTTTCTATTCATGCCAGATGGCAAGGCTAGCACCTGAAGAAAAATTACTGGATGAGACTGTTGGAAAGGCACTGCATCAGAATGAAATGACCCTTATACTCATTTTATTTTTTTGTTTTGAAAGGGGGGGGGGGTGTAAAGGCTCTTGAAACATACCATCTGATCATTCTGTTTATGTATTTTGCAAACTAATGGAATCAACAGAAACTTACCGTAAAAGCAGTTTAAAAATTTCCACATTCTTGTTAAACAGTGCGTAGTGTAAGCCTGTACGGAGTGGCCGCAGCGTTTCCTGGCTATTAGCGTCAGCACCAAGATCTAGCAACTGTTGGCATGCCTGCAGACTGCCCAATAGGACTGCATACACCAGGGGTGGAATGCCAGCACGGTTCGGTATATTCACCAGCTGAAAGAAAACAATAAAACTTTGACATGTAATAGCCTTGTTGAGTAAAGAAAATAGCCCTCCTCATTATGAGTGGTGTTCATATTTGGCGTGTGATTGTGCAATTACGCTTGACCAGAGGTATGGTGAACGAGACAGCTCCATTTCAATGCAACTCCTGATCTGTTAAATACATACTCAAAGCTGCACAATATATTCTGTCCATAAGATAGAAACGTGCTTATTCTTTGAAGAGTAAACTGCTTTTCTTACTACTTCAAACATAGTTACGTGCTCGTTCTTTACCTGTGCAGTTTTCCAGTAAAGCAAACATTGATTAATGCACACAATGACCAGATTTTACCTGTTATATCATCTTATTACACAGAAAAACATGACCAGCATGAAAAACAACCAAGGAAACCACAAACAATGTAAATATGTTCATGGTCATAATAACCAGTGAGCAGTACAAATTATACATGCTACCTCAGTGGGGGTGAGGGAGAGCGATCATTTCCGTATACTGTTTTAACTCTTTTCTCCTTAATTAAGACTGAGTCAACAGTTTTCCATGTCATTGCTTAACTGCATGGGTATTAGGTGCCCAACCTATGCCAAGGAAAGCTGTTGAACTGGGCCATATGATCTTGACCGGTCTCATGTACAATTCTCAGTCAAACTGTTTTTCATTACTGTTGAAGTTAGCTGAAAAAACTGAGACAGATGGCAACTGACCACCAGCCAGTTTTGGCTGATTTAAAAAGAAAAGGGTTAATTAACCCTGCTTTAATAGCAGAAAACCTCCCCACACAAAACACCTCCCTATACCAAACACTTTTGCAGAGACTCCAACCCTCACGACTTGGATGAAAATAACTGACATACATCAACATGTATTGTATACAAAATTAATTTAATTTGGGTGGCTCAAATGCCAGCGATTGTTAAACAACCTTAATATGAGTCTCCTGACCAAATCCATGTTTTTTAAAGAAATAGATTATAAGATTGATTGTTAATTTATATTGATAAAATATATCTATTATGAATTATACTATACTGTACTATATTGGTCAAATAAATGAATTGAGTTGAATTGAATTGAATTTGGTGGGAGATCTTCTGCATTCTCATCATGAAAATCAATCAACTTCTACAACCTGCTGCCTGATTGACAGTGCTCCTCATAGCAAGTGAATGGGGCTCCTGTTGAGAGCAGCTGTTTTCATAGTTGTCTCCCGTTTGCTCAGAGCTCTGCAGGTTGGAGTCTCTGCTTTTGTTCAGTCCCAAGGGTGTTCAGCATTGGGAGATTTTACTGTATGGTCATCCTGATTCATGTGTGTGTTCAATTTCACCAGGGAGGAATCAACTAGATGATGATACACAAGTCAAAATATATCCTTGTGTATATATTGGCCAAGTGCCTGTGATGAGCCATTAAACTTGCAAGGAGAGAGAGATCACCACCGCAAGAAAAGGGAACCTTTGATCATGACATTTACCACCTGGCCCTGTCTTGCCTTGACAAATTGCTCAACAGATGGCTTACAATACTTTCCCTTCATCTTGCATATAAGAGGTACAACATTAAACTCACAGGGTGAAATAAGGCACATACTGAGAAAACTAAGATCATGGTTTTTAAAACCTGTTTTAGTTGGGGGGGGGGGGGGGAATGGTTCAACACTAGCATCATTTTTGAATTAATACTTAGGGTGTTTAATTTCATGACCCCCTCCTTCCCCCAACTTAGTACTTAAAAATGATGATCTTCCAAGAAATAATACCAAAATCCCACAAAATTTGGATTTCAAATGATCAGCATTTTCCATTATATTTGGAGAAGTGTACAGGTCCATCTACCCTCTCCCCCCCCCCCCCCCCCCCGCATACTTAAAAATATTAATTCAAAAATGATTAAAATGTTGAACCATACCTTATCACAGTTAGAGTACAACATTGTAACTTTCTATGTGTTCATCTTTGTTGTAATCTGTAGCTTAGCAGAGGAATCTAAGCTGTATTAAATCATCTGTAAAGTACTGAAATGAATATTTCCAACCACTGCAAATAATAATACATGTAGGTGATATGTACCAGGGGAATGAGGCAGTAGGGCTCTTCTTGAACAGACAGTTGAGACAGATACTCCCCATTATGGGTTGACAAAGGGTAGTAAAAGATGTGTTATGTTTTGCATTTGACTGCCTTCTGGTATTTCATACCAAGAAAATTACCCAACAAGCAATCTATATGATAAAAGTACATGTATTTAATTTGAAGCTTGTGACAGAAATTTTCACAGTACAAGCTGCTTTGTATAACCCTGGAGTAACATTGCAATACAAGACACTGCATACCATTACCAAAACAATAGTCTGAGCAATATATATATGTATATATATATAATAAAATAAAGTTACAATTTCTTAATTTTGCAACAAAAAATCAAATGACTCCCCAAAGAAAACTTGTGACTGAAAAATATGCATAGAAATCCTCTAATGGTATCCAGGGCAATGATGTTTTGAGATGCAGATAAACATAGCAAGCATGAACATAGCCTCAGTATCAATTTTCCAGAAATTATAAAGAGTAACAGACACATAAATGATGTTTAGTGACAGTAAATTGCTTTAGTTTTGCTGTATTCTTATTTTCACTTATTTCTTTGATGGCATAAAACTGTGAATAAAAAATCACAGTGAAATTAAAACTACAGTGAAATGTCAAAAATTATAATAGAAAAAAAAACACATGAAAATTGAAATATGTGAAAATAGAGCAATTTAGAGTATTTGTGTTTTATATTTCCTTTCATAAAATTGCCACATGAATTTTCAAATGTACCTAAACTCATTCCTGGTCAGAGTATGATTGAGTCAACAGCTTTCCTTGGCATATGGGTTGGGCACACTGCAAATGGCTGTCTTTCAACTATACTCAATGAGCCATACACTACTGCCCCATGCTGGCATAACATGTGCCAAGAGTATAAGTTTACCATTTAACTTCATGTCTACAACAAAGGTGCAAGGTAAGGGGCAAATTGGCCACCATGCAAGCTTTGGTGACCGGCTTACCCCATCCAAGGCACCAGCACAGACTGAAAGAAGGACACAGAATTCACTAGCTCCAATATCATCCCCATATATCCTCAACTCTTTCATCAGCATGGCTGATTACTTTAAAAAATAACATTAAAAAACAAACATTTAAATTTTTAAAAAAGCAGAATTTCAGAACTTAAAACACTGAAAACTGCTAAAATTTTGATATCTAACAGATAAATATACATGACAGTTGGACAACAAATCATGAAATGAGTAAAGCTGGGGAAAATTCTAAGGGCTGAATCATATTACATGTAGTTTTGTATTCAGACCACCCAAACATAATATTCCTGGCTTGGCTCCAAAAGCAACTCTTCCACAACAAGTGCATGTTACTTCTTAAAATTTGAATGAGTTTGGTTTGCCTGAATAGAACAATGAAACAAATCACACAAAAAAATGTCCTTGCATGTTATTCTACAAACCTGACAAAAATATCTTGAATAAATATTGTTACAGGGCCTATGCCAGCAATTTTCTGCAGCTTTTAAGCTTTGCAATTTGCTTTTCTTCATTTGTAATGCATATATTTGTTTGTCTTGTCTTTAAAAAAAAAGTGCCCACTTTGGGAGTTCACAAACTGAGCTTGTCACTGCCATTCAAATCCAAATGAAAAATGAAGGTGCAAGTGGGGTCGAAGTTATGATCTTATGAATTATTGGAAGATTTTTAAGAATGAAAATGGAAGTATATAGATTTATTTCTTCTGAACTGTCAGCAAAATATTTGAAGATCAAATGTCTTGCAGTGCATTTTCAGCTGTCATGTGACCCCTTGACATGTTGTCTACTGACTTAATGATTTATCCTATGTTTTAGAGTGAAGATTCATTTTTAGAGTGTAATTCAAAAGTAACTAGAAAAGAAGATTTGCCCCACATCAAATCTGTCTGGGTGCCTTCAAAATGAGAACAGTTTGAAATGCTACACTTTGCCATTGGTCCACATAATCTACAGTAAATTTGGTGTATTTGCCTTACATGTATTTGCATAAATTAAAATGCTACAACTTGGCTCTTGGTTCATTGGATGTGGCCATGTCACAAATTTATGAAAGGAGTTGATTGACTTCTCTATCTGCGGTAGTTTCGAAGCTGTTTAAGATTTCAATTTGGCATATTCACCTAATTTGCATAAATCGGAATCCTACAACTTTGGTTCCTGGTTTATTGTATGCCGCTTTGCCACAAACCTATAAATTGAAGTTGGAAGAGCATCTCTATCTGTAATAGTTTTGAAGCTATTCAAGATTTATATTTTGTGTATTCACCTAACTTGTATATATAAAAATTATACAACTTCGGTTCATGTTTCATTGGATGCAACTATGTCACAAACCTACAAATTGAAGTTGGAATAACACCTTCATGTATAATGGTTTTTAAAAATCCAAAAGATTCAAATCTTTTGTATTAACCTTACTTGCATAAATTAAAATTATGTAACTGTGGTTCATGGTTCATTGGATGTAACTATGTCCGAAACTTATACATTAAAGTTGGAATAGAACTTTATCTATAATAGTCATGAAGTTATTGAAGATTTAAGTTTTGTCTTTTCACCTAATTTGCATAAATTAAATTGTACAATTTTGCATCACAGTTCATTGGATGCGGCTATGTCACAAACCTTTAAATTGAAGTTGGAATGGCATGTCTTTTATAATAGTTTTGAAGCTGTTCAAGATTTAAATTTTATATATTCAACTAATTTGCGTAATTAAAATCCTACAATTTTGTGTCATGGTTCACTGGATGTGGCTTTGCCATAAACCAATAATTTGAAGCTGGAATGGCATCTCTATCTATAATAATTTTGGAGATATTCAACTTTTAGATTTTTGAATGCCCCTAATTAGCATAATTTAAAATTCTAAAACTTTCATTTACTGTCCATTATATTGGCAGGTGTCACAACCCTATACATGCACATTGAAATTTTGTGTCTATCTGCAATACTTTGGAAGATATGGAGCTTTTAAAATTTTAATTGCCCCTAATTCGCATAATTTTGGGTTCAAACCCAGACATAATAAACAAAATCTTAAATGGGCGGCAGGGGGTCTTACATGGCTGGAGAGTGAGTTACTTTTTCTCTCTCGCTTGGTATCATTGTTAATGCAAAATATCACGAGTGACTGCATCCGAAAAAATAGTAACTCACTCTCAGCCATGTAAGATTCTCTATTTCCTGGCTGTTAAAGCACCAGATGAACTTTAAAATGCAAATGTCACAAATACACCCATCCAGTACTTGTTACAATTGTAAGTTGACCAACATATTTTTGTTCACATTTATCTTCCAAAACAGTTTGTGAGAAAGCAATGGAGGTATATTCCAGGCTGTGGGCAAAAATTCATTAATATCATAATTTGAGGTATATAAAAGTTTTTTTGTTTGATCACTTAGTGAAGAGTGAAGGCTGACTGAACACATCATAAACAGTGATCACAATGACACAGTAGTGAATCAAGAAAGGACAAAGGTATCCTACAGCATGAAGAATGCTGACCAATGCATTTAAAGTGCTATATGTTATATCCATTCACAACAACTCAAGTATTAAATGTACAATAAAATGCTCATTATCAGAGTATCTAGTCTATGGAAATCACTGGTCCGCCTGCTTTATCCAATCACATGCAGCATTGCATCAACATTCATACAATCTGCCTGTAATCTTGAGGGATCTAGTGTATTGGCATGCAACTTTTTCTACGTAATAAGGCTTAACTCTTTCTGTGCAACATTTTGGACTGAGTCAACAGCTTTCCTTGGCATACTCTGTGGGAGTGCATCCAAAGTGCACCAAAGAAAGCTGCTGACCTGCCCCATTATATTGTATGTAACTTCAGACATGCTGGTACTTGAATGAAAGGTCTTTTCACAAGGAATATGAATCTAGCACCCTTATTGCAATTAAGAGCAGCTCATTTTAAGTAGTTCAACTTCAGTCCCTGTTGGCACTGAAAGAGCTAAAGCCTTCAGACAGGGCTTATGTATCTGCCACTCTCTTCCTGATCTAATGAATTGCAGTGCCACCTAAAAGTCTAACATGCACCATATCCACTGGAGAGCCACTGGTAAGGTCACAAGCTGGTACCACTTCCCATATATCATAATTTATAAAACTGGAATAGGCTGATTTTCCAACAGAAAATAAAACATCTCCCCATGTGACAGTGACCTTACCAGTTGTTGCCTTCAGGGTCTTATGCAACATAAAAGCCCTAGCTCCAAAACTTCTGGAGCTATCTTGTTCGTGTTGATGTACTGAAGCATTCATCTATGTGGTTCTGTGACCTTGAGAATGGGACCTTTGCGTGCATTGCATCCAAAGGGTGTCGAGAAAAGCTGTTGACCTGAACTACTATATTCTATGTACATACAGGCATGCTGGTACTTGAATGAAAAGTCTTTTTACAAGGAACATGAACCTACCACTTTTATTATAATTCACAGTAGCTCATGTTAATAAGTTCAACTTCAGTTGCAGTTAGCACCGAAGGAGTTAATACATTAAGTTAAGTTGCATAGAATGTGTGAGATACCGTATGGGTGGGCATGGTGAATATCACGACACCTCTTTTTTACCACGTACTTGTCGCTCTCAAAGACCCTCCTTTTTCAAACCACTGATTTATAGGCCCCATGTTTTTAATTGTCACTCCCAAAGACCCCCATAAATTGTAATCGAGCTTAACTCCTCTGCAAACCTTTGCCTGTGGTAGTTAGTAACTTTGTCAATACCAGCTGCCAAAGACCCCCCATTTTCTTATTGATTCAGGTCCCATTGGGTCTGCACCTGAGTTTCTTACCCTCCGAGTCAGTGAAGCCTACCCACCCTAAAATATGGATAGTGCCCCCCTCCCCCCACCCCCACCCCCGCCATCTCTCCCTCTAGCTGTTGCTTAGGCCACCAGAATATACTGTCCTTCTCAGGTGCATTTCAGATCTAGCATGACTTGTAAATGACAAATACCTTTTAACAAATGGCAGTATGGTAGCACACCAAGAAGGTATTATCATGGAGCTACTATAGATGGAGGTACAGCCAACACTCATCAATGGAAAAAGCTCCGTGACCGCCGCTGATAAAATCTGGCCGCTTATCTTAATTGCCTCTCCCCCACTGCGAAAACACAACACCGCATGCACTACGAGTCGCCTGCCAACATGTGGATCAGCACTTTCCGCCGGTCTACATCGGGTGTGTTTGAGACCTACTGGGTATGTCCAGTTCCGTTGTTTTGACAACAGTGATGGCAACGTTAGCTGGAAGAAATGTGCGACCTCCGAATTTTTTAATATCTGTTTACGAAGCTGGAGTGTGTATAATGTATGGGAGAGGAGACTGATGAAATGATTTACTGTAAAAATTCCATTATTGTTCAGTGGAGACTGGAGTGGTTCCACTATCAATGCGTGGGATTAACCAAAAATACCCTTCCATATTATCGTCCTCTATCCTGTTTGATATTGACCAGAACCTGGTGATTTTTCATCCTAAATTTTAACGTCCGACACACTCCGACATTTATTCCACTCATTTTGTTGTTTAAAATAGGTGTTTCCACGATCAGTGAACACGGTTTGCACGTCAGCAAGAGAGCGGAAAGCATACTTTTTATTGTTGAAATGTAGCAAAGTTTGCTGACCTTTGTTGGCCATTTTAATGTTGATTATTCGCTCAATCTGTGATAACTTCGTCGGGTTTCATCCGATTTCAATAATTCAAACACCATTCGAAAGCACGTGCCACACATAGGAAGAAGAAACGGCTCAGATTTGCATCACTGCAAAGACATATACTATTCAACCCTCCCACACACGAGAGCGGGAAAGGGTGTGCTTTCGACGCGCCATCTGACGGCAAATCACTGCCGGTCACAGGGCTGCACATCAGAGACGGCTTGGCGACCGGCCAATACACAGCCTCCCTCTTTGAAGTTTCAAAGCCGAGCACCGCGGTAGCTGGCGATTGGATTTCTGTGTATTCGAATCTGTACCTCCATCTATAGTAGCTCCATGGTATTATTAAAACACAACAGAAGTGGACAGTTGGAAGAAGGGGGCAGAACAGTAAACATGGGCTGAGCAAAGGTCCACGTGATCTGACGAAATACTCCTTTTGGTCCAGAATTTTTTCCATAATTATCATGATTATGTTTTGAAGAATTGACCTATTTGTTATTTTCTCCCCATTGGTAATATCAATTCACTAGAAAGTAAGAGATACTGAAGCCACCACATTGACGGTCATATTGAAAAAACTACCACAACTTAACACTGTCATTATCATTTTGAATGTCCCACATTTATACCATGTGCCAATCCTTTGGTTCACTCAAATGGCCTCCATTGTTGGTCACCTAATATTCTATCAGTGATCAGTTTACATTATTAAGCGTTGTACAGGCCTATACATATAATTCTAGCTAATTGCTAAAGTGAGCATTTATTTTCCTGGGATAAAATTGCAATGAAGGCGGGTACATAGAAAATGTCTCCGACTCTGGCATGATCGATGGCAACGGCTTACAGTAAGCCAGCATTTTGACGTAGCATCGGCCTGGTCTAACCGAGTATTCTGCCTGCTAGAAATGGACCCATACCCATCCAACAACTATTTAAATACACATTGGCTTATTTCTACAGGCTGGCGTTCATTCCATTCCTTATATCGCTGATAAGACTGACTTAGTTATTTATCTTCTGAAAAGTTACTGGACAAATGCCATTTTTTAAAATTCAAATACTTTTTTTCTTTTTTTCCAAGGACTTTTTTCCTGCTATATTTGAGATACAAACATGTTTGATTTCTCTAACCAGAATGGGATTGTGCTCTCTCTGACATGGCTTCTGCCATGTATACTCTGTGTTGTAGCCCTTGTTTTTTAGTGACCATGCTTTGGTTACTCTACCATGTGACTTCATCATACTTATGAGATGTCATGATAAACCTGTCTCTTTTTGACGGTTTGACTGGTAAGCTAAGCACACATTTTGACGTGCTCTTCAAGTGACATTTGCTTGACGTCCATCAGCAACCTAACCCCCTGCTATATATGCAGCAGTCAACCGTGTTCCAACTGCCACTGATGAGAATTGTGTAGGATTTGAAACCAGTCTGGCTTTTTTCTGCTCCTGGGGTTTCTGTCGCTGGTCTTGCCTGGTCTTTACTATTTAAATTCAAATTCCTTTGTCCATCAATGCGCATGCTCATAAACAACTTTCCCTGAACAGTAACACATCACTGTTTGTGATATCCCACATGTCGCATACACCATCCATGTTGCATCCCATCCAGCATGTCCCTGCCAATAGCCTACAGAGGTAGTGGTAGTGGAATGCCAGCCGAAGTTGACAGTGATACAGATTTACTTACTTGATTGTTCAATTCTGTGTGCAAGAAAACTTTCGACAATTGTCCCTTTTAAGTTTTAAACAAACTTGTTCCAGAGGCATGCTATTCTGAAGAGCACGTCCCTGCTTGTACCAAACTCAAACTTGGCGACATATTGATTTTATTGTTAAATGTCATTCATGAAAATATACCAGGCAAAATCTACTTTTGCTTCAGCAAATGTGTTTCTAGTTTTTTTAAGAATTGAAATGTAAGTAGTCAGCCAATTTTGATTAAATCAAGAAACACAGACCTTGCCCAAGCTGCGGTATAATATGGATGTCTGGGTGCTTCTTTTTATGTGATGTGTAAGTAATTCATAATTCATTTTTGTCTGTCTCCTTGTTTGTATATCACTGTACCACATCGGTGGATGCACATCAATAAAGTGTAACTTTAAAGTTTATTATGGTGATTGGTGCTTTATATGTATCGTGTCTACGACTTTGTGAAAAGTGCCCAGACAATAAAGTCACTGGTTTTTGTGTATTTTTTCCCCCATTTCACTTTATAAGATGAAATAATCTGAAGAGTGGTGCATGAGATCTCTCGGGACAGAGTGCACTTTAGTTCAAGTGCTCTTTTACCAACTCTTTTCCACTGGTCAAAGAAATTAGCAACTGAGTCAGTCTTAATTCACAAATGAAAGGATTAAACTCTATAATTAGAGACATCCTGTGGATTACAGCTTAATGTTTTGCACAGAATATTAAAAGCCCTGGAATCCACGTTTCAGTTGGGAAGGTGTTAATATGATCAATGCAAGGACCAGCAACAACGAAATAGATGACCCAGTACAGGTTTCTGTTGGAAAGGGGTTAACATAATCAATGTAAAGCCCAGCAACAATGAAACAAATGACCCAAAAGTGACTATACCTGAAAGCAAAGGCAGCTACTTGAGAATGTACCATTTAACCAAGCTGCAACAAGTCAACACACAGAAACCTGAGGAGTCTACAACTGACCTGCAACCTCACGCTTGATACCTTACTTTTTCCCACACGGTCCTCAGTTAAAATCTTCTACTTTATGCTTTGGTATAACTGAACATCAATGAAAAAATCATGATGTGGTAGTCCAGCAGCCCGCTGCACGAGTACCAAGCCTTGTAAGAACAATTTGTGTCCTTATGCAGTCAATCAAAGACATATTCAACTGATAAAGTCGATGACAGTGAAAGTGGCTTACCTGGCTACATTAAAGATCACCTGTCCAGATGTACCAGTTTCTAATACTGTTATTGATTTTGCCATAGCAACTCCTGTTTGTACACTTGACGTAAAACTGGATTGCCTCACTGTTCATATGTTAATGAGCATGACAATGTTCCAAGTTAGCTTATAAATGTTTAACTAACACCTTAACAAGTGTTAGATATGGTGGAAGTGTTCCATAGTAGATGCTGTGCAAAGGTGATCTAATTAATCTATGTGACTTGGTAACTCCTTGATTAAATTGCACGCAAGACAGAGCACTCTTCTTCATTCAATACCTCCTGGGTTGATGCATGTCAGCACATCTGTTCAATCAGACTTTTTGAAGTTCTAGCACTAACATAGTCAAAAAACATGTTTAACAACAAAGTTGCAGATAGGCTTTTAAGTCAAGTCACCTCTAAAGAGCTTGCATGTAAAAGCCAAATCAATTAAAAGACAATCAGAGATTGTTGGATCCATGCCTACCTTGCCTCATTTATAATCTTGCAAATTACAGGTCTCATTTTGGAATGCCTGTAGTCAATAAAAACAGGCTATCACCATGACCCAGATACTTGACCTGCTGATCTACTTTTATCCATGAACTCTTGTGTCCAGATACACAAGTGTGTAAAGTTTCATGATTCTTAGTCAAAGGACAACTGAATAGACCTGTTCATACTGACTTGTACCAAACTTTTCCGGAACCTTATTAATTATGCATTCCATTGTTGGCCTGATCTTCCAATCAGCAGCAGGCCGAGTCAGGCCCACACTTTCATATGTTCACAATGGACGCCACGGCTAACGCTAGTGATCACAGCATGGATTGTGCTGAACAGTGCAAATCTTTTACCAATGTCACATCAGTGGTGAAATGTGCATGTTTAGTTTGCTGACGGTGTGATTTTTCATTAAACCCAAGCACATCCTGTGTTTTACTTTCTGATCCTTCCACATTAAATCCAGCCAGCGTGGTCGAACACAAATGTAAGCAAAGAAATAATAGCTCCCAACATGATTTTACAAAAATACGTCACTGTGACCCAGATACTTAACCTAATGACCTACTTTTGGTATATTACATACCCTTATGTCCAGATGCACCCGTGTGTAAAGGTACCAAAAGTAGGTTACTAGCTCAAGTATCTAGTTCACAATGACATATCCAGGTAAAATAGTGTCCAGGCTATAATTCCTTTACTGTTTAACTTAGTTTCATGAAACCTGAAACACATATATATCTTGACCTGAAGGTGTGTCACAAAACAAATATAGGTCACTAGGTCAAGTATCTGGGTATCCCTAACCCAGGGTTTTGTACCAAAACTGTGGGTTTGGCTCACAAAACCCTGAGTTTATAAACAAAACCTAGGGTATTGTGTGTAAAACCGTGAGTTTTGTAACAAAACTCTGAGTTTTTCTTGCAAATCCCAGGGTTTTATAAACTACCCAAGATAACAAAACAAATATGATAACTTTTCAATTTTGTTCAATAATATGCACAAAACCCTGGGTTTTATAACAAAACTGTGGATTTTGTTCACAAAACCCATGGATTTGGACACAACAGTCTGGGTTTTGCCTTGTTATCCAATCTTTTCACAAAATTCACAGTTTTGTTTCAAACTCTGAGTTTTGTCATGATAATCCTGGGTTTTGCAGTTGTTTTGTTCAATAATTTGCGAATCCCAGGGTTTTGTGATATCAGAAATCCCACGGTTTTGAATAATTCACAAAACCCTGGGATTCATGACGTCACAAAACCCATGGTTTGTATTTTACTGCAATATTGGTCATATGGATACACCAACCACTCACAACACGGCTAATGCTTGCTGAACTTGTTGTAAACCAATATCATGTTTATAAGATGGGAGATCTCGGAAAACTTCCATCGATTCACGACTTAAACGCCACGTATTTCATCATGGTGTGCACTTCATGAGCTCGTATTTTAGGTACTACAAGAGAAAGACTGTAAGATGTATATGGTATATGTGTTTTAAAGAAATTTAAGAGATTAAGACTGATTTTCAGTTTCTGGGACCATGCAACCGGGCTGGAATTTTAGCGGCATAAGGCCTCTGATCTGTGGCATAGTTAGAACCTACTGTACGTTGTGCAGCTGCCTGCAGTGATGCAACCGTTAATTACAAAACGACTGCCACATTACATCGTGGTGATAATTAACTCAACATGACTAAGTAAAATTTTTACATGACATTCTTTAACTCCACCTTCATACCCACAATTCAATATTTTGCATCTATTTCTCTGGCAGCCCTGGTGAAAGATACTAAAGCTCTTCCCTGGGAGCTCTGCAACTGCAAGGGTGAAAATCCTGTCTATGACAGCATGTCCCTATATGCCAGCCATATCCCCCATACAAACTACCAATTCCTAGTATGTACTGAGTTGTGCATATGTTATTTGTTGACGGCCACTGCAAATCATGCAAGATTGCCAGGCACCTTTTCATGAAATGTCAAAAGGTTCAGTGTAATTGCGCGTCCACCGGTTGATACACAGGCCTAAACACAAAAAAACAAAAAGGAAGTTAAATATACTTTTTGACGTCACAGGATTGTTCTTTACAAGAACCGACAACTTCAACATTGAGAAATTTCAAGTGCGAAATTTTTATACTCAATTAAAAATAAAAGGTTTTAAGAAGAATCGATCCTGTCACCTCTTGATCCAGTCTGACATGCTAAGCATGTGGCCACCCTACCTAGCAATGATGCAGTTTTATTCTGTTATATATTTTATAGTGGTCAGACCATGAGGCTTTGTTTACTCCTTTACAACTGGGTCACACCAGTCAAGGACAAGATGACCTCAACCAATAACTGTTGAATATTTCAGATAATTATAGTTGAAAAAATGGACTGAAAACGCTATTTAGATCATCCAAATTTCCATGACTCCATCCTATATCGTGCGATAAATTAATTATTTGCAACAGATCGAATGTCCCAAGCAAATTAAAGAGCTCGAGGCTGTGCATTCTGTGAGTAGCAGAGAGTAGTCCACACGGTACTTTGCGCCAGGTGCATTATTTTGAACACTGAATGCACACCTTCTCATTCTTTAACTAATACATAACACATATTCACAATGTGTTGCAAAGAGGTAGACTATGCCAGTGGTAACCAATAATGATGTTAATGATCACAGAAACTGAACCACTTGAAGTTTGGTGCTATTTTCAAGGTAAGTAGCCTAGCAAGGCCCACCAAGTAACCGCTGTCATGATTGGTTGGTTACAAAACGCTGGGTATTGCACTTTTTCAAAACCCTGGGATTTGGGACGTCACAAAAACCCAGAGTTTTGCAATCTCACAAAACCTACTGTTTTGTTCTGTTATTCCAAAGTGTTACAAAACCCACCGTTTTCAACAAATTACAAAACAGAGGGTTTTGTGATCAAAACTCAGAGTTCTGCTCTTAAACTGTGGGTTTTTAGCTCAAAACCCAAGGTTCTGTACCTAAACCCTGGTTTCGTTTATGAGACCCACGGTTTTGTACACAAAAACCAGAGTTTTGTAGCAAAACCCAAGGTTTTGTCTGAAATCATATCAAAATTCAATAGCTAAGCAAAACCCAGTTTTGTAACAAAATCCTGAGTATTGGTAACAAAACCCAGGGTTTTGTGATAAAACCTATGGTTTAGTTAGCAAACTCAGGGTTTTGTGAATTATTGAACAGTACAACTTCCATAAATGTTAGCCATGTACATGTTGACGCCCAGTATATATAGGACGTGTGTGTCCCTTATCTCAGTCTTGACAAGTTATATCAGTAACAAAATCGGTCGACTGCAATTTGACAATCTATTGGCATAGTCGGCTATGGCAAACAGTCTTCCCCAGTTTTATTTACATGTTATATATATAAACAACATGGAAAAACTGATATAGCAATAGCATTAGAACATGAAAAATATAACATGATAAACAAAGTGAATTTTAAGTTTAAAATAGGATGTTGTGCACACTATCATCTGAAACAATTATTATGACCATACAACGGTACTTGGTATTAAAAATTGTCTTATCAATAATACACCTTGAATGGAAAGTATTAAAATAAATGCTGAGGATGAAGTGTTTTTGAGGAAAAATGTAGCACTTGACTTTGAAAGAGGTGGTGAGATGTGTGTTAAGGATGCAAGGTGTTTACAATAGGTACCATATGTGTTAACACTTTGGCAAGAATATGTATTTGCTGTTTAGGTAAAGTGACAAGAGTAATGAAATGGTCTGTATATGATAAAGGGAAAACATAAGCATAGATGCAGTTACAGCATGATGAGATCAGATCTGGTGTGCATCCTTTGGTGTGTGTTGGTTTTGTTATCCATTGATGCAGACCAAATTTATTGGCAATTCTAACTAGAAGCAGTAGCCGAAAGGCATACTGGATACCCCCCCCCCCCCCCCCCACAACATGCCAGTACATTGTGCCTCAATGTTTTCCATAACCTTCAGCTGAGAAAAAAAAACCTTGTTTTTAAACAGACATGTCATTTGTATTTTACCTTCAAAAAGGACGGAAACTAGAAAGGAAGATTTGCTTCAAAGCAAATCTGTCTGTGTGCCTTCCAAAGTTGTAAATATTAAATGGTATCAAATTTTTTACTTTGGAACTTCACATTCCATTAAGCTTATGGCTGGATGGAAATTTCAAAGGTCCAAATGACCTTGACCTTTGACCTTTAACCTTTATAGGTTACATGGAAATTGCAAAAATGTACAGTGTTACAAAACCCACAATTTAAGTCCAACATGATTAGAATTGGATGGACATTGGCCAAATTATGGTTACGTGAAACTTTCAAAGGTCCAGATGATGTTGACCTTTGACCTTTGGGGGTCAAATGTAATTTTCAAAATGTGCAGTGTTGCAATAGCTACCATTTGAGCCAAACATGATCAAAATTGGACAAAATTGACCAAGTTTTGGCTAGAAAAAAGCCACCATTGAAAGTGGCCTTTGACCTTGAAATGACATTTGACCTTGAGATGACCTCTACCTGAAGTGAACTTTGACCTTTAAAATGATATTTGACCTCAAATTGGCCTTTGACCTTGACATTTGAGATGACCTTGGCCTTGCTATGATCGAACTCCAATACACTTGGAACTATATCTACTATAGTATATAAGATATTGAAGATTTAAAACTTTAATTAGCCCTCATTTGCATAATTTTGAAAAGTATGACCTATCATTATAAAAAGGCGAGACTTCAAAAATATGCAGTGTTACAATAGCTACAATTTGAGCCCCACATGATCAAAATTGGATAAATATTTACCAAGTTATGGCTAGAAGAAAGCTAGCATCAAAAGTGGCCTTTAACCTTGAAATGACCCTTGACCTTGAACTGACCTCTACCTGCAGTGGTCCTTGACCTTCAAAATGACATTTTGGCTCTAAAATCACATTTTGACCCAAAACCAATCTTTGACCTTGACATGACCTTGACATTTGAGATGACTTTTGCCTTGATATGATTGCACTCTAATACACTCGGCACTACATCTACTATAGTATATAAGATATTGAAGATTTAAAACTTTAATTAGCCCTCATTTGCATAATTTTGAAAAGCATGACCTCACATTATAAAAAGGCCTGACTTCATCCATAGAAGTATAATTGTGGCAAGTTTGGAGTTTCTACGTATTATACTTTTCAAATGAAATGTCGGACAAATTTGCCGGTAAAGAAAGAACGAAAGAAAGAAAGAAAGAAAGAAAGAAAGAAAGAAAGAAAGAAAGAAAGAAAGAAAGAAAGAATTCCTAGAAAAACAGTATGTCTGTGTTGGCACACAGACATAAATACATGTACCCTCATGTTCCCTTCCAATGTTTGACCAAAGTGGATATTAAAAAATGAGTCAAGAGCAACACAAACTCACTGTTACTTCATGATACATCTTTATAGAGAAGGCTGCTGTGACCTTGGCCTATATAGCTCAAGGTCATTGCTGCTTAATGGCACACCCTTTCGTGATAGACAATAACCATAACCCCTCCATGAAGGAGTTAGAGATCATTATATCTACATGTCTACTGACAGATGCCTGTTCTGACCTTGACCTACATAGCTGAAGGTCACTGTTGCTCCATAACACACCTTTTACTAAAAGAGAATTACCATACAAAGTTTGAAGAAAATCCATGCATTAATGAAGGAGTTAGAGTCCAAACAAGATTATGTCTACAGGTGCCTGCTGTGACCTTGAGCTTTAAAGATCATTATGTCTACAGTTCTACCAACAGATGCCTGCTCTGACCTTGACCTACATAGCTCAAAGTCACTATTGCTTCATGACATACCCTTTACTAAAAGAGAATAACCATACAAAGTTTCAAAAAGATCCCTGCATTAATGAAGGAGTTCGAGTCCGGACAAGATTATGTCTACAGGTGCCTACTGTGACCCTGAGCTATATAACTGAAGGTCATCGTTGCTTCATGACACACCCTTTAGTGACAGAGAATAACCATACAAATTGTGAATAAGATTGGAGCACTAGTGAAGGAGAAAGATTCCGGAAAAGATTACGTCTACAGACGGGGAGAAGGACGGACATGTTCAAAGTTAAGTTATATTGAACATGCTTCTTACCTGCATACAATACTTCTTTGGAACAGGTTGGTGTAACCTTGAAAATCTGTCAAGGTCATCCAAAATACCTTACACTCAACTTCTTCCTACATAGGCCCTTTATTGCAAATATCAAAGATAAAGCTTTAATGGTACTGTACATACTAACATCAAAATGTCCCAAAATGGACACTCAACATTTTCCTACATAGCCCCTTTAATTTTTTACAAATATCAAATGCAAAGCTTCAATGGTACAGGATCAAAATGTCACAAAATGGACATGTTCTTGGGCTCTGTGACCTTGAAAATAGGTCAAAGTCATCCAGAACAACTTGCACTCAACATCCTCCTACATTGGTCCTTTGTGGAAAATATCAAAAAGATAGCTTCAATTGCACTAGATACATAAATCAAAATGTCCAAAAATGGAGATGTCAAAAACAATGTACAACACACATGCCTTTGGTATATGATGCACCTCTAGTATATATTAACTTTTTTTTTGGGGGGGGGGAGTTCTTGAAATATGATGCTGATGGATGGATGGATGGACCCACTTTCCTATCCCCACTAAATCAGTATCTCTATCCCCCTATGCCACCTTCCAGACAACAAGAATTAGATAAGTGCTCATATATAGAACTGCAAAATATCCCAGGCTTAGTAACCATTTGATGAGATAGGCTCATATTACAGGCTTATACATGTAGTTTGGAATCGGCAAGATATTGCTTTAATCACATCCTGCATGCATTTTTATTTCAAGTGTGGAGATCATCTTTGTACACTCACACTGATGCCAGCAGGTGCAGTTGCTTTCTACTCCATGCTCCCTGTCCCACAGACCAGTAAGACATGCACAAACTAGAACAGATGATTTGCTGCATAGCAAATTAGTGCATGTGTCTTTAAAGCATATTGGTATGGCAATGTACAACTAGTCCATAACTTAGGAGTGGAGGTTGGAATGGCATTTCTATCGATTATAGCTTTGAAGTTATTCAAGATTTATAATTTCAAATGCTGCTAATTAGCACAATTTAAATTGCAACAACTTTTGTTTTAGATTCACTACATGCGCAATGGTCAATAACCCCCTAGTAGAAGTTGAAATCACATCTCTATGTATAATAGTTTTGAAGATATTCAAGATTTAAAGTTTAAAATGCTGGTAATTAGCATATAACTTTTGTTTTAAATTCATTAGATGTGCAATGGTCAATAACCCCGTAGTACAAGTTAAAATGACATCTCTGTCTATTATACTTTTGAAGATATTCAGGATTTAAAATTTCAAATGCCTCTAATTTGCACGATTTTAAATATCTTCATTCCTCTGCATAAAAAGGCCCAACTCCTTGTAAGGAGGTACAATCATGCCAAGTTTGGAGTTTCTTTGTATAATAGTGTCAGAGAAAAGTATCGGACAAATTCACTGGTAAAGAAGAAAGAAAGAACTAGAAAAGATTATTTGCTGCATAGAAAATCAGTATGTGTGTCTTCAAAGCATATTGGTATGGCAATGTTCAACTATTCCATAACACAGGAGTAGAAGTAGAAGTTGGAATGGCATCTCTATCTATAATAGCTTTGAAGATATTTAAGATTTATATTTTTTCACGGTTTTGTGCAATCAGCGAAATAAGTGAAATTAAGAACACAGAGAAATAAAAGCAATTTACAGTAGCATCCCACTTTGGATTTTCCGCAGCCATGGATACGTGCCAAACCAAGCTGGCTGAAAAGTTCTTTTTCTTTTTTTTTCGAAGCTGTCACTGGCTTTGCAGATCAATGCCTGCCCTGTGTTATTACTCATACTTGACACAGTGCGATGGCCATCTCTGGCTTATCAATGTTGTATTTACACTGTCACGGTGTTCAAGCAGACGTGTTCCCCACACATATCTTGGGCTAAGTTCCCCTCTAGGGAGTAAAATAAATGACGTCGAAACCACTTGCTCAGTGGTTGCCAAACACTAAATGTCTAATTTATAATAGGCCTACAACAAGTGAACCTTCATGAAACATCTTGAGTTATCCAAGTCAAAATAAGATGATCACTGCAAATTGTGACTGCTAGTTTAAGCAATTATTTACCGATAATGAACTCAGGTTTTGTGCGTCCCCTGGGACACAATGTCTAAATTATAGCAGGTCCAATGTCCCATTTTTTGCTTACGGGATGCAATATATTGCACCTGGTAAATCCCTGGCAATCGTCCATTACTTCAGCAGATGGTGAGTGAGTTATTCTGGCACAACTGGTCCTACCACTGTTAACTGAATTAGGGTTGGGTATTGTTATTAATTTCTGTATCATGATGCTTTTTGGTACAGACCCATCTATCATGATACATATCATGATATATCATGACAGTGTATGAAGTGATCACACTCTTTGAATTTATGTGCAAAAGTCAGTATCATAGCCTCTGTGCTGGTGTTTTGATAAATCATTTTGCTGTGTCTCCATACGCCAGCAATGAATTGATGATGTGGGCTGTGAAACATATTTCATTGGCTGTTCATCTCCATACAGGGATGATTTTCTTAAATTTCTTCACATAAAAGTCGAAAGTTATGGTGAAGTTTTTTATTAATTATAAAGTTTGATACACGAAAAACGTATCATAATATGGTTCGGCACAGGGTTAGTGTCAGGGTATTTCTGAATTTCGATATATCGTCCAAACCCTATTGTTAACAACATTCTTTTCATTCCAGTCTCGCTGAGTGTTGCACACAATAATGTAGAGAAGTCCCAACATCATATATTCCTGAATGGCAGCTATAGATTGGCCTGCACTTTGGTCAGCCACCTGACCATTAATAGATCTACTGAACACGTTTTCCATATCATTTTGGTTTAACCATGTTAAACCGCATCGAAAACCAGTCAGGCGTTGTATGAGCTAGAGGAGAACTGTCACTTTTGAAATTGCCCTTGTCATATTTGCTTAACCATATTTATATTTCTGAAAGCAATTGGAAACAGCAATTGTCAATGCAAACCTACAAACCTCTCTTGTTTATGTATATGGATGATAATTTTATCTTAATTCAAGTGTCGAATGTCCTGCAACACTTCCATATCATCTATATCAGAAATCTGTCAGCCAGGATCTAGTCTCTCCATGCCCTTTCTTATCACTGCCTCTTTTGACTGACACACGGACCAAGTGAATGACCCACCAACCAATTCATTAATTAGCCCTTGCTTTAGCTTAGAATTCAACAAATACAACCCACATGATCAATTAAAGAATATACTAGAATGTGAAATGGAAGTAAAATTACTTGTGAAACTATACCCACTGGCACATGATTGTAAATGCAAGACCTGTAAAATAAAAGACATATGCATGTCTCATATAAAAGAATGTGTAGAGCATGATAAATATTCTTTAAATATCATTCTGTAAGTTCATTGAATACAAGGACTCTATAAGACTGAACTAGCACCAGGAATAGTTCAAGTGAAGCCAATTTGGCTAGAGTGACTCAATTAGCCAAACTTGCATTTCTTCAATTAAACCTGAATCTTCGGTCAGAAGGAAGGAGGGGGGGTAGGGAGGGAGGAGAGAGAAAGAAGGAAGGAAGGAACAAAAGAAAAAAGAACTTGTAGGTCTGTGAAATACCAAAGGAAGAAGAACTGTTCACAGCATGTGAAGGTGTAGCCTGCACTCACTTCCATGTGTTGTGAAATTGGTGCACTTGCTTGGTATTGGTATTGCCTCCATCTGCTGGCAGAATTGAGAACTAATGTTTGCCATCCTTTTCAATATTAAATAGATTCTTTGCAAATACCATCTTTCAATTACACTACAGATTCTTTTAAAAACTAGAGAACATTTGCTTCACAGCAAATCTATCTGGGTGCTTTCAAAATCAGAACAGTTTGAAATGCAACACTTTGCCATTCAACATAATTTTAGTTTTAGGTATTAGCCTAATTTGCATAAAATAAATTGCTCCTACTTTGGATCTTGGTTCATTGGATGTGACTACATCACAATCTTATGAACTCAAGTTTGAATGGCACCACCAGCTATAATAGTTTTGAAGAGCAAGATTTTAATTTTGTACAGTACATATAAAGTGAAGTTGAAATGCCACCTCAATCTATAATAGTTTTGAAGTTATTCAAGTCTTAAATTTTGTGTATTCACCTAACTTGTTTAAATTAAAATTCTACAACTTTGGTTCATCATGTAGTTAGTTAGATGTGGTTATGTCACAAACTCATAATTAAAAGTTGGAGAGGCACCTCTACGTATAATAGTTTTGAAGTTATTTAAGATTTAAATGTTGGTGTTCACCTAATTTGCATAAATTAAAATTTTACACTTTTGGTTCATTGGAT
Organism: Hermodice carunculata; assembly: GCA_964020975.1. NCBI lineage: Eukaryota > Metazoa > Annelida > Polychaeta > Eunicida > Amphinomidae > Hermodice > Hermodice carunculata. The sequence goes on along the minus strand of OZ026615.1, from coordinate 46,475,164 downwards.
CTAATATGGCTATGCCACAAACCTTTTTATTGAAGTTGGAATGGCACCTGTATCTATAATAGTTTTGAAGCTGTTCAAGATTTAAATTTTTTATACTCACCTAAGTTGCATAAATTAAAATTCTACAACTTTGGTTCATGCTCATAACTATGGCTATGTCACAAACCCACAAATTGAAGCTAGAATGGTACCATCCTGTAAAACAGTTTTGAAGTTTTTCAAGATCTAAATTTTGTGTGTTCACCATATTTACATAAATTAAAATTGTATAAGTTTGCTTCATGGTTCATTGGATGCAACTATGTCACAAATTTACAAATTGAAGTTGACAGCACACCTCTATTTACAATAGTTTTAAAGTTATTCAAGATTTAAATTCAGTACATTCACCTAATTTGCATCAATTAAAGTTTTACAATTCTGGATCATGGTTCATTGGATGTGGCTATGCCACAAACCAATAAATTAAGTTGGAATGGCGGCTCTATGGATAGTAGTTTTGAAGCAATTGAAGATTTAAATCTTGCATATTCACCTAATTTGTATAAATCAAAGTCCAACAACTTCGTTTCATGGTTCACTGGATGTGGCTTTGCCACAAACCTTTAAATTGAAATTGGAATGGTAACTCTATGTATAATAGTTTTGGAGATATTAAACTTTCAATTTTTTTCAAATTTGGTCGAAAGAAAGAAAGATAGCAGGGAAGAACGAAAGAATGAACTCTTGGAAAAACAAAATGTCTGGGTTCACACCAAGACATGATTACTTCATCTACAATCAATTTTCCTTTATTTCTTTGCTTCCCTCCTTCTTTATTACCAAATTGTCCTGAAATTTTCTTGGACATCATAATTCCAAAAACCACCCAACCCACCATGTACACTGACCTACAAATGAAATTGTGCATGTCGTTTGAAACAGTCATGATGTTTCAAATTTTGCAAATTAAGGGCAATTAAAATTTCAAAAGCTCCATATCTTCCAAACTATACACAAAATTTCAATGTGAGTGTATATGTTTGTGACACTTGCCAGTAAATGAAACACACAGAATTCCAAATTTTATTAGGGGCATTAAAAAATTTAAAAGTTGAATATCTCCAAAACTATTTTACATAGAGATGCCATTCCAACCTCAATTTATAGTTGTTTTTAGCAAAGCCACATCTAATGAACCAAAGTTGTAGAATTTTAATTTATGCAAATTAGGTGAATACACAAAATTTTAAATCTTGAAAAGCTTCAAAACTATTAAACATAAAGGTGGCACTCCAACCTCAATTTTTCAGTTTGTGACATAGCTGCATCCAATGAACCATGATCTAAAATTGTACAATTTTCGTTTATGCAAATAAGATAAACAACAAAATTTTAATCTTGAATAACTTCAAAATTATTATACATATAGAAAAGTTATTGGCTTTCAATTTATGGTAATACACAAAATTAAAATCTTAAACAGCTTCAAAACTATTATACATAGTGGTGTCATTCAAACTTCAGTTTATACGTTTGTGACAGGGCCACATACAATGAACTAAGAACCTAAGTTGAAGCATTTTAATTTATGCAAATTAGACTAATACACAAAATTCACATTTTGTTGAACAATGGTAAAGTGTAGCATTTCAAACTGCGCTCATTTTGAAGGCAACCAGGCAGACTTGCTGTGAAGCAAATCTTCTTTTCTAGTTTCTTTCATTCTTTCCAATGCACCCAAATTTGTCCATGCAGTATCTCATATCTCAGAAACTGCTGCACCTGCAATCACCACATTTGGTACATAGATTCATCTACCAGTGACGTGCACTTGGGTATTGAATTTTCATGTTGTTCATAATTATACAAATTAGGAGCAATTAAAATTTTAAAAGCTTTAATTTTTCAAAACTATAACACAAAGAGATACCATTCATAACGTCAATTCATAGGTTTATGATAAAGCCCTATCATTGAGCTCTGAAGCATAGTCGTAGGATTTCAATTTATGCAAATTAGGCACATACACAAAATTTAAATCATCAATATCTGCAAAACTATTATAGATAGGGATGCCACACCAACTTCAATTTTTGGGCTTGTGATACAGCCCTATCCATTGAACAATGAAGCAATGTTGCAGGATTTTAATTTATGCAAATTGGGCACATATACAAAACTTAAATTTTTTAAATATCCTTGAAACTGTTTTACATAGAGGTGTTGAACAATGGCAAAGTGTAGCATTTAAAACTTCTCATTTTTAAGGCACCCAGACAGATTTGCTGTGAAGCAAATCTTCTTTTCTAGTTCTTCTTTCTTCTTTATAACCCAATTTGTCCAGGATTTTTCCCAGACACAATCCGAAAACCACTAAGCTTGCCATGGTGACTAACCTACGTGTAAAAATTGGGCATATTGTTTGGAATAGTCATGATGTTTAAAATGATGCAAATTAGGAACAATTAAAATTTTTTAGGTTTCATATCTTCCAAACTGTTGCAGACAGACACAAAATTTCATTGTGCATGTATATGTTTGTGAAACCTGCCAATGTAATGGAAAGTAAATGAAAGTTGAAATTCTGGGTATTGAAAATTTAAAAGTTGAATATCTCCAAAACGATTATTGATAGAGATGCCATTCCAACTTCAATTTACAAGTTTGTAGCAGAGCCCCATCCAATGAACCATGAACAAACATTGTAGGGTTTTAATTTACGCAAGTTAGGTGAATACACAAAATTTATATGTTGAATAGCTTTAAAACTATTATAAAGGTGCCATTCCAACTGCAATTTAAAGGTTTCTGGCAAAGCCACATCCAACGAACCATGAACCGAAGTTGTAAGATTTTAATTTTTGCAAATCAAGTGAATATGCAAGATTTAAATCTTCAATAGCTTCAAAACTATTGTAGAGGTGCCATTCCAACTTCAATTTACAGGTTTGTGACACACATGTAGCCATATCCAATGAACAAAAATTGTAAATTTTTATTTATGCAAATTAGCTGAATACACTAAATTTAAATCTTAAATAACTTAGAAAACTATTATACATAGAGGTGCCATTCCAACTTCTTTTTTTTTTTTTAGAATTGTGACAGTCGCATCTAATGAACCATGAACCAATGTTACAGAATTTTAATTTCTGCATATTAGGTGAATACAGAAAATCTAAATCTTGAATAGCTTTTTGTAGATAGAGGTGCCATTTTAACTGCAATTCTAAGGTTTGTGACATAGTTGCATCTAATGAACCACAAACCAAAGTTTTACAATTTTAATTTATGCAAATTGGGTGAATATACAAAATCTAAACCTTGAATAACTTTAAAAGTTTTCACAAGCATGAACCATTCAAACTTCAATTTGTAGGTTTGTGAATAGCCACAACAAATGGCCCATGAACCAAAGTTTTAATTTTTTTTAATTTATGCAAATACACAAAATTAAAATCTAGAATAGCTTCAAAACTATTATAGATAGCGGTGTCATTCAAACTTCAGTTTATAAGTTTGTGACATGGCCACATCCAATGAACCAGAATTTAAATTGTAGCTTTTTAATTTATGCAAATTAGGCAAATGCACAAAATTTAGATTATGTTGAACAATGGCAAAGTGTGCCATTTTAAACTGTCCTGGCAGATTTGCTGTGAAGCAAATCTTCTTTTCTAGTTGCACACTGTGTTTGCTTTGTTATAATGATACGAGTTCCAGATCCAGGGAATCCTACGACGTCACATTAGTAGCAACCAAACAGTGTCTTTATTTCTTTCCATGGTATCATAAGGTTATATAAATTACTTTCATACTTTGAAAGATATTTAAATATTTAAAACTTAATCAAATGTCCTTAATAAGCATAGTTCAAAATGCTACAACTGTTGTTTAACATTCATCAGATGAACAAGTGTGAGAAACATGTTGAAATATAACGGCATACTGCAAACATTAAAAAAAAAAAAAAAGGTCCCTGAATAATGTACAAACATTATGGACTGCAATGGGGAAAACAACACATGGACAGAAGATGGAATGGCATCTCTTTCTATCAGTTGCGAAGAAATTCAAAGATTTTAAGTGTGTAATGCCTCAAATTAGTATAATTTAAAGTGCTACAACTTCTGTTTAATATTCAAAGGTGTATAATAGTCATCAGCATACAGGTAGAACATGGAGCGACATTCAGTTTTGAAGATATTCATCATTTGAAATGACTAGGCTGTTCTACACCAGGTGCATATTGGTGATTTAATGTATGGACCTGCAGATCTTATCCCCATACCATGCAATACAGGTAAAATATCAAGTGTGGCTGGCTTTGTATTATCCTCCTGCTTCTCCTCCTCCTCCTCCTCCTCCTCCTCCTCCTCCTCCTCCTCCTCCTCCTCCTCCTCATGTACCATCATCATCATCATCATCATCATCATCATCATCATCATCATCATCATCATCATCATCATCATCATCTTCAGTGCTAGGTTGTTGACTGAGTCAACAACATTCTCACCACATTTATCATACAAAGCACCCAAAGAGTGCTGAGGCCAGTTGTTGACCTTGACCTGTTTTTCTGGTACAAAACTATGACCATGCTGAAAGCTCTTTATATAAGGAATCTGAACCTGAGAATTTTTAATGACATTTGTATGATCACTTCTCTTGCAGTGACTATCATGCAAAGGGTTAATGTGGCATCAAAATTATCTCTCAATTTTTTTGACAATATAACCATGGATCGATATACATATGGTACTGTGTACATCACATAGCTGCTTTTATTCCATATTGTAAATTTTTGTTCAAGTATTCAAATTTCTAATTATGATTGCATTTACATGTATACAAATGTACAAATGTCCATGCATTATGAATCCATCATCCAATCTATGAAATTGGATTTCCTTCATACCGTGTTTACAAACACTACAACTGTTCATGGGTGCTTGCCATATACTCTTTCCTAATGTTTTGTAAACAAGCGGACAGGTACAATGTAAATATGCTTCCTGTTGGAAGTGGACAAAATTTACTTTCATATCCTTAAGTGTTGATGCTGACATTAATGCATCATGTATCTTTCTTGAGTGGGTATTTTGGGGTATGTCATACTTGCATGGACTGGAAAGTAACAAGTTAACAACTCTCTCTTTTGGCTTGTTGAAAATACAGCTCAAATCAATAGGAGGTATTCATAAGTAACTCAGTCATGTGCTGCTCCCTATCCTGCAACAAGGAACTTGACTGGAAGAGGGGCACATTCATGTGGTTGGTAAGGCATGATGTGCTTTTATAATAAAAAAAAATATCAATCTGAGACCAAAGCTTAAAAAAAAAAAGAGTCTTGCACATGGTTCCAAAAATATAACTTGAAGTTGCTTAAAATATTCAGAACTTTTCCTCTGTTTAGCAGAAAAAGTGTACTTTTCAGATCTTTCACTAACAAAATTGCTGCAAGTGCCCCCCATCATGGTGAAGGCACAGTTCTGCTGCCTAGTGATATAACATAGCAACAACAGGTCTGCAAGTGACTTAGGAATTCCTCCTATTTATCCTTTATCCTAAGCATAAATTGCAACTGTTATATATATCTGGGGTATGTTATAGCTGTTATGATGCTTATGCATTTATCAATTCTTTGCTTGTGGGCATCTGTGCTTTTTAACTCATTCCATACTACGGTCACAGGCCTTGGTCAGTGGTTCTGGCACTGCCTGGCAAGTCATGCTGCAGCTGCCCTTGCGGCATGGTTTAGATTGGAAAAATGACTGGGGAGCAAACTGCCCCCAACCAAATTTTATTTAAAGATGACAGAATGTCTAAAAATTAGGAAATACATCTCGTGTGCAGGGCTCTCGGCACATCTTTGCACTTTTCCAAGTTCAGGTCATAAAAACACAGCTCTACAAAAGATAAATATTGAATTATTGGCAAAGCACAGAGATAACACCATAAACATTGACTCATTGACAAGGGCAGAGATAACACAATAAGTATTGACTACCTGGCAAGGGACAGAGGTCAATCTTACTGTGGTTTTGTTCAAGTGTGTCAAGTTGTGGTTTGTATGAATTAAGCTGTCGCCCTAATAACTGCCTTTGATGCAAGTGTACCTATTGAGTGGGAATTTTTTGAGTAATTTTTTTTTTTCTGCTCATCCCCCCAAAATGCCAGTTTTAAAATTCTTTCAGTCCATTGCTTCATGGTATTTCATTTACAAAAGTTGCCACACAGATCAGTTCATTTTCATGGCAAATTAAAATGCAATCACCAATTGCTGGATCCATGCCCCCCTCACCTCACTAATAACTTTGCTAATCACAGGTCTCGTTTTGGAATGACTGCACTCAATAAAATTAGGCTATCACCATGACCCAGATATTTGACCTAGTGACCTACTTTTGTGTACAAAGGTGCATCATTTGTTTCACCTATAAGGCTATATATACCCATGCCAAATTTGAGCTTCTGGGTTTGATAATTTCCAATAAAAACTCCAGACAAGATTTGGTGGTAAAAAAAGACAGAAATAAAGAATTATGCCAAAAAATATATCTGTGTAAAAACAGAGACATTCTAAAGATATGGTACACTGCGAGCTTGATGTTTATCAACTTTTTAAAAACCTGCTGGTACGGAACCTGTATCCACTTTTGGGGCAACCTTCTCTACTAAGCTCCATCTTTGACACAGCGGGGCTTTTGACTGCTGTACACAGTGGTGCTACTTAATTCATAGCCTGGGGGTGACTTCAGTGTCTGATACAATATCCCCATTCTGGGGCCAACCGTCGCCAATAAGTGCTAACGTCAAGGCACTGTATTTACATTTTTAGGTAATGCTCACACTGGAAAAGTCACATTATGTAAATGTACAGTATATTCATTTGACAAATTAACCCTCTGTTAACACTTATCACACATATATTTTGGATACTACCTCCGCAAAACATCCAATCAGGACCAACCCACAGGCTTGGCTGCCATTTTTAAAAAAGTGGATTCCGCACCCAATGATTTGTAAATGAGAATAGTAATGGGACCATCTTAGGGTGGTTATAATATATGAAACCAAGAGTATATATTTTACAAATATTTCAGAGCATCGAAAATGGTATGATATACATGTATGCCTTGGCCGCGATTCACTTTGATTTCCAAATCAAATGTATTTTTTTGCGACTGTCCCACTATACATTGAGCCACGTTGAAAATTGTGCTCTCCCCAAATGGTACCAACGTGCCTGTATTTGTATTGCCAGGATATTGTGTCACATTTGCATTTGTAACTAACAATGATAACTGCTTCAGACACAACCAAGCAGGCAGATTAAAGCTGAGATAGTAAGTCATATTTTAAAAGTACAGTGGTACCTGCCTGCTGTACATGGACACCCCTTCAGCCCAGAAAAAGTGGTCATATACAGCAGGTGACCTGTTACTGCAGGTAAATTTACAAAGAAACTTGACTCCAGTGTCCTAACTTACAGTGGCCACAAAAACGAATGCGGCTGCTTATGGCAGTGGTTGTATACAGAAGGTACAATTATTGTAGTTTAACGACTGTTTGTCCTGGTAACTCAGAGAATGGACACCTGGAAGTTGGAACCTAGCAAAATATTACGATAACGATCACTAGGGGGGGGGGGGGTATAGCTCATGGTCCAACCACCCATTGATGCGACTGGTCCAACAGCCCATTGGTCGGACAGCTGATTTTTGCCATACATAAATTACCTGGTATACACATTCATGCACATACACACACACACACACACACACACACACACACACACACACACACACAAACAATAACAATAAAACTAGACAAATCCAACAGGTCAGGCAACCATCAGAATAGTCCTGATAATATCTGTTTGCCTGCTAAACAGGTCAATCTCCATGCATATTCTTCACTTCACTTGGAGTAGAGACACCACGGAACTTGGTCTGCTCAGGAGGCAATGCAGCTGTAAGCTTTTCAAATGTATTCTTTACATCATGTAAAGGTTTAATTTAAATTCTGCAATTGAATTAGCATTCATGTTATCATGCTAACCACATATACAATTTTGTTGCAACTTACAACACAGGGCTTGAATTTAGCAGTTTTACTCACTAGCCAAAAGGACTAAATTGGCAAAGGTTCACTTCAAATTCCTAGCCAAGTCTAAGATTCACCAGCATACAGCAAAATTGACAAGCATGCATTTGGCTGGTGGCTGGTGCTAATTTCATGCCCTGACAGTGGAGGCTAAATGTTCATTGATTGAAAAACACTTCACAGTGCAGTACTTTCATGCTCACAACTATGCTTTCAATTTGTCACTTTGCAGACCTTGTAATCATAGAACTTTTCAGTCTTTGTGGATGACTGATTTTTTTTCAAATGCCTTGTTGAAAGAAAACCACAGGACCTTGACAATGAGGACATCTAGTGGTAATTCTGATAACTACTAACATAGACATGGCATGTACACTGTAGGCCTACACACTGAGCAATGTTTTCCTGTCTGTTTGCATAACCTGAGGTGGCAACCTTTAACAGAACACTGGATTAAATGATTTCATATCCATGACCTAAGACTTGGCTTTATCAACAGACATTATTTACATACATCATAACATATATGTGCTCTTTAGAAAGAAAATAATCTGCAAGAAGCTACACTCTACACTATATATTTTGAGAGTAAGTGACGGCAGGATATTGATATGTGAACTATTTTCGCTAACAATGAAGGAATAGCACAATGCCTGTTGTCTTAATAGAAAAATCCATGTTGTAAAATCTGAGGACAGCATGGATGTCAACATACTCAAAATCTTTAAAGTTGTCAGCTTTCAGCTTATCAGCCATCAGTGAGATGATTCATTCTGTGATTCAACAAAACAACCCTGTGATATAACCTACATTTATTTGAATACAGTGTATATAATGTATGTATGTATGTATGTATGTATGTACGTATGTATGTATGTATGTATGTATGTATGTATGTATGTATGTATGTATATGTAAATATATATATATACATGTATATTATATCATATGTTATACATACACACACACACACACACAGAGTTGGCAGCTCAGTATATATATTGTACAAATAACTATTTTTGGTTTATGGTTGGTTGAGAGGTAACATGCTTGCCTTTCACCTCTGCAGCCCTGGTTCCATTCATGACCATGGAGAAGCAAGTGGAAAGAGTTCCTAAAGAGTTCCTACCATTCTGCCTATACACAATGGTTTTCTCTGTTTCTCCCCGCCAAATAATTAGGTAGGAAAGTACATGCCAACATCTGTTCCAAGAAGAGTGATTAATGTAGGCTTCACCTGCTTAGCAATCCATGTAAAAGCTATGGGACTATACACTTTACTTTTACTACATGTATAACTGTTGGGATGCTCACTTCAAAAATTCAATCTGGGATATGTGGCACAAAATACCTAGTGTATATAGCTCAAAGTGACCATCCGTATTTCACAATGGTGCCACAATCAAGAACCTCCACATTTTAACCCTTAAAGTGCTAATCACCACTATTGTCATTTTCTCATTACTGTTTAACATATAATGGTTAAAAGATTCAATTCCTCATGAACATACCTTTCATTCAAATACCAGCAAGCCTAGTCTAAAGCAAAAAGTAGTCTTAGTCAACAGCTTTCCTCGGGCAATTTGCACACATTGTGTGCAAAAGTGCCCTGAGGAAAGCTGATGACTCAATCTTAAATCAGGGCTTCATGGGTTAACAGTTAAAAGATAAGCAAATCTGACGGGACTAGACCGTAGATGGAAGAGGCTTTTGTGGTTTTTCGACGTAAGACTAGTTTCAGTGATCTCTTCACCTCATCAGTTACGAAACCGACCGTTGAAAAAACTGTGTGTGCCTGTTTATATACGTTGAGTTGCTACGTAAAACATGTGCTATTGTTTACGTTGCAATGGTGACTAAACGTACATAATCATTTTTGATATGACGTTTTGATTCAAAGAATTTTTCTTTGAAAATAGGTGTTTTCCTTATATCGAAACACCTAGATGTTTGATGACTGTGGGTCAATCAGTACTTATCTTAGGCTTGTTTAGAATTAGAACAACAGAATAGTTGTTCCAATAGCCCTGGATAGGGACTATGGATATATTTAGGAACATTTCCCTTGTAATTAAATATGCAGTTTTTTTCAAATTAACACTTTATGTGTCAATTGAGTGGTACATAGCATGGGAAAATGAGCTCAGACAATAAAAATTTAGTATAAGACTGAGCAAGGGAGCTCACTTTCCCATGATATTGAAGCCGAATGGCTCAATCGAGCGTAGTTGGTGCATCCAATGCTTCTCCCGAGTTAGTCGCAGCTCTCTGGTGCGGGCTAGTCTCGGAGGAGTCGGGATGTATTCTAGGATATGGACTTCAATGTTCAGTCCATCATGTCCTTCCTGGGAAAAGTGTCTTCCCAGGTGTTGGGTGGTCACTTTGTTATTAATATAACGAAAGTGCTCTCTTAACCTGTCCTTCAGTGGATGTTGAAAAACAGTTAAAAGATGTCCAATCATGGTATGACAAACACAAACTTGACCTTATGTATATAAAACCTTCACATTGTATGCAAGTTTTATAAAAAAAATCACATTCCTCATTTAGCTTCCAACACCTACCCCCCTCCCCCCCCCCTCCCCGCTAGAAGTGATAATTTGTGTCACTGATTGTCTCATATCACATTTCTTCAGTGCTTCTTGTGACAAAGCTGGGTAGTAATGCAAATAACTATTGTAAGGACATATTCTTTAAGGGAGTTTAGGGGTTTAAAGTTTAAACCCCATGAAAAATTCAGAATTTGCTTAACCTATAGTTATTTCAACATCTACATCAATCGGCTATCATTCATATGTTGTGAAGGTATATAATTTCACCTGTACTTTAAGATCTACTGACAAGACTTTATTCAGTTACTGTATCTCATATTTCATTGAATAAATATTTTCATTAAAGGTCACTGGCCAAAAATCCTGTATTTGTAGTCTCCATAATCCATCAACTATGATCATTAAATGATCATATCACCACAAAAAAATTGATACTGTGCATTTTTCTGCCTATTAACCCTTTTCCTTGAATGAAGACTGAGTCAACATCTTTCCTTGGCATTTGTTGGGTACTTATTGTCTAACCCAAGACAAGGAAAGCTTTTGACCTGGGGCATGTGATCTTGATAGGTCTCATCTACAATTCTAAGTCAAATTGTTTTTTATTACTGTTGAAATTAGTTGAGAACACTGGAACAGATAACATTAGAATGCCAGCCGGTTTGGGATGGTTCAAAGGGGAAGGGTTAAACCTGTCACACAGTGTGACTTCCTATAGCAGACATTAACTCCCTCACAGAGCTGGTTTTTCATGTCACAACCTCAAACCTCAAATGTAATCAACAAGTGATACGATTGACTTGGTCCCAGTATGCAGAGATGATAAGAATCACAGTAATGCCTGTTTTGTAAAATAACTGAGTGAAAGGTCAAACTATTTAAGGATGTGTGAATGACAATTTCCAGTTTTGGGTTTCAAACCTATCAAAAGGGCATTCTTACCTCTGGAACTATTTATGATTTAATCTCTTTTTCTTTTTAAAATTGTCATACTACATGTATATTGTAACTAGAACAAGACAGCATACTACTGCTACCAAAGTATACCAGTCCCTTCAATATATAGGCTCTCCTCTGTAATTGTGTGTTCTTTGTAGTTGTTCCAGTGATCCCAAATACTAGATTTTAAAAATCTGATGTGAACAAGGCCATTGTTTATTCTACCTCATCAAAGCTATCAACACTTGTTGCCATGGTAATCACTTCCCTGTATCCAATACAACATGCAAGCTGTGCATACCAAAGGGAAAATCTGGAGTGTGACGTAAACTATTTTGTACTTGGATTCCCGCAAGAATTTTTGTCCATGATATTGCAGCACATCAATGTCTCATTTCGTAAAACATTTGGAATTACTGACACTCAAGACTGAATATATGTCATTACTTTGAAGATGTACCTACTATCATTATGCAAAAATTTGCACCATACACATCTAATAAAACACAAATACTTTAGTAAAGTGTGATGGCAGGCACATGATAAACCTTCCAATCTATGTGGAAAAAATGAAGTTCCACTTCCCCTGTTCTTCTCGTATAATCCTTCCTCCATTAATGGTGTTATTGATGGGAAACATAAATACCAGAGGCACTGCATTTGTTTTAAGACTACAAGTGCCTGCTGACTTCTATCTGTTCACACATCTTTCAAGATCAAACATACATCATTAGGACACAATCAAAGTGTGCCGTTACCATTGTAACCTTACTGTTATGGACAGATGCCATTAACCCTTGGGTAAAAAGCCTTAAATTAACTCAGAACAATCTGTACCCTGCCTTACATCTCAACTATCTGATAAATTTTTGAAGGGTTAGATAGAGGACACACTCGATGCATAATAACTGTATCTTAACCCTTAAAGCACTGATTTAAGATTGAGTAAACAGCTTTCCTCGGGACACTTTGCACACAATGTGCACAAGTGTCCTGGGGAAAGCTGTTGACTAAGACTACTTTTTGCTTTAGACTAGGCTTGCTGGTATTTGAATGAAAGGTATCTTCATGAGGACTTTGAAATTTTTAACCATTATATATGTGTTAAACAGTGATGTGAAAACAACTATAGCAGTGATTAACACTTCAAGGGTTAATTATGCCACTATAGTGGGTCCCTGTTTTATAATGTCTGTTTGTGTTGCCCATTACTTTCTAATTTGCCAACCTGGTGCAAATTATCTTTTCAGTGTTTTGGGTGTTAAGTGGTTACAACTTCAGCTCTGAAGCCAAAACTGATGGATTTTACAAGACATAATCAAATGTCTCCAATAGAACATTTCTGTGACTGAAGAATATACACTAAAATCCAAAGCAATGTTTATTTTACCTTTAAAAAAAAAAATTGTGATTTAGATGAAAATAGCAAGTATGCCAATATCCTGAATCTCAACCCTCCAGAAATTAAGTTAAGCAGCAAATATATAACACATTCCCCCTAACCATCACCCCTGCCTTTACATTCCCCCGCCCTTGCTCTTTTCCACCCAGGTGACCTAACAGCTGTAGCCTGCAGATTACAGTGCTTACACATAGGACTTAACAAATGACTGTACTACTATCCTTAATTTTCACCCCCTTTGAGACAATTGAGATTTTTTTCAACACTTTGCAAAACTATTTTTCTAAGCAGACAAGGTACTTGATAATGAACATGGTATTTAGAAAATGGCAAACTTGCAACCAAACCAATTTCAAAATCTTTAGACCCAAATTTTTTACCTCAATCTTAATAAGTGCCCCCCCCCCACCTTGCCATCAAAATAAAAATTTTCTTATGACCCAAAGCAAACGCACTAATTAGGAGGTATACATATTTTTATGCAGCTCAGCTATTTGTGTTTTGCTTCTCCTTGTATAATTTTGCCAAGAGTTTCAAATGTACCTTGATTTTGAGGACCCTATAACCTCCACTACATGTACATTTGCCAACAATCTGACTGATGGCTGTGTTAACTCTGTTATGCCCAACTTCATGGGGTGCTGACCCCAGTCTACTCTCCCAACAATCATAACAGGAGGCACTTGAACATGTTGAAGGTCTGTCTATGCGAGCAACTACTATTTTTGTGATTTTATTTTTTCGTCTATAATTTGTATTGCCATGACTGTCAAGATTACCAAATACATTCCCAACACAGGACTAGCCTAGATATTGTCACATTATTCAAGTAATCTTTCATGAATTAAATTGCTATTCAAATGTAACCTTGAGATCTTGATAATTAGGTCAAGATGACCCACACAGGACATGGGTCTTGCCCCAGGCTTCATCAAGCTTTGTTAAGTGCTTCAGGTTTTATCACACAGAAGTGAAATTCATGTAAGTGACCATGTGACCTTGTCAATTAGATCAACTTGATCCTATGTAGGTCTTGCAAGGATACACAATCTTCCATGTGCCATTAAGTTAACAAGTGTTCCTGTCACCTTGACAATTAAGTCAAGGTGACCTAATATATAATCTCAGGGTTCACCTACATGCAGAACCCTACCAAGTTTCATCGTTAACTGCTTCAAGTTTTATCACCTGGAAAGGAAACTCAAGGAAGTGACCTTGTGATTTTGAGAATTAAATCAAGGTAATCAATCCAAACAGCCACTCAACCTAGATTTCACCAGGCACATTTTGTTTGACATGTTCAACTTCCATCTGACACTATGTTTTATGAAGTTTTTTCAAGTCTTTCAGAAAAAAAGCCAGTTGTACAAATTGTAGTCCAGGGAAACACAGAAGTGTTTCTATGCAATCCTCTTCCAGGTGGAAGCAGCCAATAACTATAAATTTCACAAATCTAAAGTGTTTTATAATGGATTCCCTCCCTTTCTCACTGAATATGTTGACTAGGGAACACACACTTGGCTCAATAGTGGCTTCTCTTGTGCATTTTCCTCACTTTGGATATAAGAAAGAGGGACTGTTTGAGGAATTGATCTCTATCTCTTACCAAAAAAAAAGGGCAGTATTGGAGCAGAACATCAGGCAACATTAAAAAAGTGCAATATTGATTTATACACCTCACCAGTGCAATGCCTGTAATTTCCATTTCATGATTGCATCAGGTATGAATATTATTGAAGCTCATGCTTGCTAAAAATTTTATTGCTGCACTACAAGCATTGCACAAATTCTCAGGAAGCTGATGCTGTTCCTATATAATTACCAAAACAGACCTTATGAAAATGCTGAGCAATGACATATGATCATGATCACAGTTCACTGCTGCCACTACATGTACATGATGTATATGACTCTTACCATGTAATTTCATTTGAACATGGCAACAGCATGTTTGAAGTGCACTGAGTACAACCACACAGTACTCCCACTAAAATTTACACTGTCATAATTAACAAACCAGGCACATTTTGTTTGACATGTTCAACTTCCATCTGACACTTTTACTTTGAGGACTGAACTTTACTGTTCCTGTTCTGTATATATGTAACAGTTTTATTGGCATTCAAATGAGGCTGATACCGACTTATGTTGTACAAGAGGACTCGTCATGCACACTCACTTTGATACATGTAATGTGGTATCTTCTGTATGACACACTGAGCACAAAAGTACATGTACCTGCATTCCAATGACTTCCAATATCACTTAATGCATGTATGTAACCTCTTTCTGTTGTAATTTTCTCCCTATGACTGGTCTGGCACCATCAATTTCAGAGCTCCAGCCATACTGGCCAAAGAAGCTCTGTCTTCTGCCAAATACTGTGTATCTTAGCTAAAACTACAGGCATAATTCTATCACCAATTATTAACTCATTCCATACCAGTCCCTGATTTTTGCGTATATTTACCTAGAAAAAAGATGACAATTGCATATTTGAATTCTTCACAAAAAGAGCTTTCATTCAAGTACCAACATGCTTATCGTCTTTAGTCAGTGGTTCTGGCACTGCCTGGCAATTCATGCTGCAGCTGCTGCACGGGCAAGGGCAGCTGCAGCATGACTTGCCAGGCAGTGCCAGAACCACTGACCAAGGCCTGTGACATTAGTATGGAATGAGTTAACCAGAACAGTCTTGGCAGATATACTGGATACGTTCCCTCCCCACTGCACTGCATGTACGTGGGTCCTGTGTCCTTGAAAACAAGGTCAATGTTACCAAAATGTAATTAAAACGCAATCAGAGATTGCTAGATCTACATGTATGCGCCCCCCCCCCCCGTGACCTTTGGATACAGGACTATAGGCATGTGCAATATGAAACCCTTATGCACGAAACTTTTTAAGTTATTGCATGAAAACCAAATTCACAAAAAAGGCTCTGTGACCTTGGGAATTGGGTCAAGGTCACCCATCTTCGAACTCGTCCGCTATCTTATTCAGGTCTCTAAGCATATGTGCAATATGAAAGCTCTAAGCAAAAAAACTTTTGGAGTCATTGTGTGAAAGCTGTCAGTCTGCACGCACGCACACATGCACGCACACACACACACACACACACAAATTAATCACTATGTGCCCCCCTCCAGCTTTGGGGGGGAGATAATTAGGTCAAAAATAGTGTCTGGGTACAACTGATGTAACTTTGAGTTTGATGTGGCCTGTCGAAATATTTGGCTCACAAGGATTCTGCTAAGGATGGACAGTTGGACAGGCCGTGAGACAAGCTGCAAACAGTATGACCTTGAACTTTGTTTGCTGGGGGTACAGTAATTGTAAACAATCTAAGTTCAAATATCATGAACGTTGTGTTTAAATAGTTCTGTGAATTTTCCCACACACAGATTGGCTAATTTGGCTGTATATTGCAAAATGTTATGAGCCAAATAATGTCTTTTTCAGCCATTAGGTATTTGGCTAAAGGACAGCATTAGCTCAGTGTGTAACCTCCTTCTGCAGCACCCAGCTTCCTACATAACTCCCTTCTACTTTAAACTAGCTTATAATGTAAGCATGAGATTTACTATGAAACCTTTTCATACCACAAGTAACTCCCACTATTACTCCATGTTAAACCTTCTGCTGCAACTGGCTTCCTGTGAAACCTCATTCAGTTACAACTGGCGTCCTGTGCAACCTCCTCTGCTGACACCTACTTCCTATGTAGTCTCCTTCTGCTGCAGCCTACTTCCTATGTAACCTCCTTCTGCTGCAGCCTACTTCCTATGTAACCTCCTTCTGCTGCAGCCTACTTCCTATGTAGCCTCCTTCTGCTGCAGCCTACTTCCTATGTAACCTCTTTCTGCTGCAGCCTACTTCCTATGTAACCTCGATCTTCTGTGTCAATGGCAATTCTTGTGTAACTTAATTCCTGCTGCTTCTGCTGCTACTAACTTAGAAATATGTAATGCTGTTGCAACTACCATCCCATATCACCCTGCTCAAAAATAACTCCTATAGTTGCAAGGAACTTTATGCATCTTTGTGCTCACCAGCTAGGACATCTGTCAATAGTGACAGCTGGACACCAACTTTGCACACATTCATCCTTGGTCTGTTGGTGAATATACTGTGACACAACTGGGGAGATCAGTTTATTTCCCTTCCAAAGAGGCAAACAGAATTATTAAAGTGTTTCATTTCCATTTTGCAAACAGTCCAAAAATATAAAAAGCTGAGCAGGTGGCCTGATGATGAATGACATGATCAGACTGCAGCTTTTGGAGGGTGACTTGACTGGTATACCAGGATATTTACATCGGATGCAATGTTTCACTCAAAGCTGCACAACCAGTTGTGTATGTGAACCACAATCATAGAAAATAGTGAACTGTATTTCAAGTGTCCAGTGGCATGTGTTACTTAGTGGTCTACATAATGTTATTGGCACAGTGGTTTTCAATCACTGAAACCTGTCATGTACCAAAAACCATGGAAGAAGTACCTCCCTTTCCCCAGCTGGTTTAACTTTTATCATAATGTGTTTGCAACAGGTCAAAAGTACAAACTATACTGTACATTATTAACTCTCTCTGATCAGCGTAGGTCTGAGTCAACACATTTTTCTATCACGGCACAAGTTGTGACAATGAAAGTTGTTGACCAAGGGAAACCTATCTTGATGGCATCATACCACAAAAATTGCCTCTGGGTCACTTAAGTGTTCTAAATCTTTTAATTCACATCAGAAAATTGGGCTCATGTTGACAGATCTAACCCCCACCCCCCACCCCAAAATAAAATCAAAATAAAATGAAAAGAAAAAATAAATAAATATATAAAAAGAAAATTCTATGAAGAATTTCTGATACCTACACAGATTAGTCTTTCTTAAGACCCTTTCTTAGTTAATTTATTATAAAACAAAATAGCTGAGGAATAACATAAAAATAAATGAGGGGGCAGGCATAGCATCGAGCTAGAACAAGCCAGGCCATGAAGTGGTCCTAGAGAGGAGTGAAGAAAGGGTCTTTAATTTTTAATTCAGATTTCCGGTCGCATCCATTCAGTGGCGCTGCTGTGCCAGTCAAAAAACACACCAGCCAGGCAACAGCCACACAAAACAGGCAGGTACACTTTGATGACACGTGTTGCAGCAGATCTACGACTAGGCAACAGTGTCGGAGGACCATGAACTGTGCTGGCAGCTGTGGTTTAGAAGTCTGGGCAACATCCAACACTGGAACAAAGTTGAAATTCATGTTACATCACATTGCCAAATGTTAGCATGGACAGTGAATTTGCAAGCTTATCTGCTGGGACTACATAATAGATCCACTGCATCACGTTGCATGTAGAATACAATAGTGTAAAATAGATAATTCTGTTGTTTTAGATTTACTGTCCATATACTCTAACACGTAAAGTTTACTTGCATCTTCTATGATCTACTTAGCAGAAGCTATTCGTATTCCAATGCCAATGGACAAGCTTCTTATTATGGGCCTACTGGGCAACTTAAACTTGTTACTGACGGTTGCATATTGCTAAAGCTTCTGTGCTACTGTTCACAGCACGGCTCTGACAGTAGGCCTACCTTGCTTGGCCATCGCCGAATCATGCTGCAACCTGTGTTATCAAAGAGTACCTATTCCCTGATCGCCTGTCGCCCGAATGAGTTTGTAAAATAAGTGTACAATTCAACAAGGGTCTTAAGAAAGACTATACACACATGAAAACATGACATTGTTTGTTCTGATATAATTTCATAATTTTTTTCATGGTCTCAACAGTCACAAAGATGGAAGGTTTCTGTAAATATGCAAAAGCCTATTCCATAATGGTCAAATTTATTGTTGGCTGAAATTTTGAAAAAAAAAAACCAACTTCCTAAAACAAGGTCATTTATTTACTGCAAGCTTGAGTTGTAATAACACAAATATGCAATAAAAAGAAAAATTATGTCTTTTCATTATTTTGTTTTACATATCTAGCTAGAAAGGGTGCATACTAGTTCAGGGGTAAGTCAAATTATGCTTATCTGAACTTGTACTATAAAAATTATTTATTATGTGTGGTTTGACAGGTATTCTTTATTCATATGGAACCTCTGCATTTATAAACAAAGCTTCACTTCTTACGCTGATGCATCATTTGACACACTCATATTTATTCATTATTATAAAGGTCTTTGCAGAATATTTAGCTTAGACAAGGAGCTGCTACTCAGACAGAGACGTAAAGGTACAGGTACAGGCTCTGAAACATGTTCTGAGTAGTTACCCACTGAAGACCCTTTAAAACATTTGGGCCAATGCAGCCTATGTCAAAATTCTACAGAGGAATATGAGCAACATCTACAATATTACTTCCATATTTAAATAAACAGGGACAGGTTAGCTTATGGAGAGTATAGAGTTTGGACTGCGGCAAAGCTAGGGTAACAATGACTAGGAAGTGGTTCTGGACAAAAAGACTCCAGTATAATACAGAAACAGGCTGTAAAGGTACAGGAATTTGATATGGGAGTTATAAGGCATTGAATTGGTGGTGTGAAATCTGTTAAGACTCACTCATAACTCTTGATTAAATGTCTTCTATCGATCAGCAGCAAATTTACAATAAAATGGAATCAGAGATTCCTTTAGTCATTTAGCCACCTCATCGTGTCACTGCAATCCAGATTCTTGAACTACATGTAGTGTCCAACTGTTGGGCATCATACACCCTTGAGTCTACAAACACGTGTGTAAATTAAGTTTCATGATTGTAAAGGACAACAGCTCAGACACAGGGCATTACACACAGATGCATGCATGGAAAAATGTGGTTACTGTATGCCCCTCTTCCAGAGGGCATAATTAAAGGCCAGACACAATTTTATATGGATACATCACTATTTGACCCAGATACTTGACATTGCCAGTGATATACTATTGTTACAAGCCACACCCTTGGGTCAAGTTACAGCTGTATGTGTTTTGTAAAACTAAGTCACACATCATAAAAATAAGAGGACAAAAACAAATGTTCTGTAGTTTTACATGATTATACTTATATTCAATCTAACTTTTAACATTGCAAGTATAGAAGAGAGCCTGCTGTGTTATGAGATCATAACACATAAGACTTGTGTGTTATCGGACAATAACACATGTGTCCCGCCCACATTCCAATAAGCCACGCCCACCTGGGTTTCTGGAACGTAACACTTGAACTTGAACATGCTGGCCAAATCAGTTTCTGGTCGTTTCTCTTGACTCAATTCAATCAATGTAGAAAATTTTTAATTTCGTGTTATTGAGCACAAAAATTAAGGGGGAAATGTAAATATAAGCAATGAAGGTCACTTTTGTGTGTGTTATGGCATAATGACGCAAGTGACTGAAGCTGCCATTAGGCGAGGCCCACTCGTGTGTGCCACGCCCACGATGCCAGCTTTGATCACCCCCATCATTACGCCATAATACACACAAAATCGGCCCTCATTTCTTAAATAACACTGTGACCCACATACTTGACCTACTGACCCGGTTTTGTTACATGGCACACCATTAGGTCAAGATGCATTTCATTTTTATGAAACTATATTAATAATGAAAGGAATTGTAGTCCAGACACAAGATCGCAGGAATCTGTCACTGTGACCTAGATATTTGACCTACTGACCTACTTTTTGTGCATTACACATCCTTGTCTCCAGGTACACATGCAAATCAAGTTTCATGAACCTAATTTAAAGATGAAAGGAATTATAACCTGAACATAATATGAGGATATGTCACTGTGACCTAAATACCTACTTTTGACCTAGTGAACTACTTTTTTGTGTATGACACACCCTTATCTCCAGATATACATGTGCTAAGTTTCATGATTCTAAATCAATTATCAATAGAGTTATAGCCCAGACATGAAGTGTAATGGATACAAGGACACACAGATGCACACCCACACCCACATACATGCATGGAAAAGTGATTATGTTGCCCCTTCTCCAGTAGGAGGGGGGCATAATTAAGAAACAGTGAAACGAAAGAGATTTGAACTCCGGGTAAATCTGAGCCATATTAATATATGATCATTCTGCGTCCAGCAGTTGAGACCTCTGTCAGGTGCATGCATTATTGGTCATTAAGGCAAGTTTTTTAAGTGAATAAATCTGCATGTAATTCTGAACATTCTTTGTTTCTAAATTTTCAATTTTTTGAGAGCTATTGTTAGATGTAGCTTTGCAACAACAACATTTTTTTCATAGTGATCAAGCTGACACTGAGCAAGTTTACAACAAAAACAAAGTGAACTGCACAAGCCAGACTTTGTTTTTCTTAGGATTTTAAATGGATTGCTGCATGTTGTGGATTCTTCAAACAGCAGAACAGTGTTCAATTGCATTATATGTAAACCAAAGAAATTTGAACCAAACAGATTAGGATTAAGATATTCTAAAAGTTTACATGTGGCTAAATGTGCACATAATCATTTATGAACAGGCTCCTTCCAGATTGATGGCCAAATCCTTAAGGCCAATAATGCGGCAGTTTGGATGGGTTACTCACTATGCTATATATGGTTACCGACTACTGTGCTGGCAGACGTCAAACCAGGATTCTCATCTCAAATTCAATCAAACATTACACAATATTATCAACAACCACAAATAGCATGACCTGCACTGCCTTGCTGTTCAGAAACTCAGGTGTCTAGACTTTTCATTTCACTGCTTCATAAATGAAGCTCTAAACATTGTACAGTGATCCCTGTCACCAGAGAACACCCCTACAGCAACAAAAATGTGGTCTTAAAAGACAAGTGGCATCCAATGACAGGTAGATTTACAAAGAAAGTATAGGATTTGGGAATCAGTAAAATGCATATGGTCTCTCAAGAGAGGGTGGTCTCTCAGGACAGGGGTTTCTTGAGATAGGGACTACTGTAGAGTGTACCTGCATTGATATATAGTTTTTGTAGAACAGAATACCCTATAAGACCTTTCTTTCCTTCATTCATTCATCCTGCAATAAGTTTCTGTCTTGAGTTTAAGTGACCCCATGACTTCCATCATTAGGTCAAGGTCACCCATCTTCAATCCTGACCTTATCTTTGGCAAGGAACATCAAGGTCAAAATTAACAACACCAAAACCAAAAGATTTTCACATAAATGTTCAATAGTAACCATTGGCCTAACATCCACCATTACCATGGTAGACATGGAATGAATGTTTTTCAAGTTGTTATGGTAACATCATCAACAAGACAGATGGACAGACAGAGACGATGCTTGGGCCAACAATAACCTCAGGCACTTTATGTGCCAAGGTAATAAAAGAACATTGTTGAATATCACCTGGAAGAATCACTGTCCTTTAAAGATCAGTCATTATCTATTATAATTCTCCCACAAGAAAGGGGTGTGGGTTCTAGACCCACATACCAACTCCACTAAACAAATGATCAAAGGCTGAGATAACCATTTCTCTAAGATGGCTATTTCCCAGAAGGGATAACATGTGAGTAAAAAATTATTAACTCATGCAATGAACTATTCCTTCTTGTCTTTACATAAACTCACGAGAAGCAAAGGGTTCACAATATATATAGTGGAACCTGCTGTACGCAACCACTGCCGTCAGCAGCCACATTGCACTTTGTGGTCACTACACTCAAGCATAGAAGTCAATTTCTTTGTAAAATTTACCTGTGGTGACAGGTCACCTGCTGTATGAGGCCCCTTTTGGCAGAAGCAGTGGCCACATACAGCAGGTACCACTGTATCATCAAGAAGTCTGGAATGAAAAGAGAAATAACTCTGCTCAACATGCATGTGCACTCAAATTGGCTATAAATTTTGTTTATGGCCTGGGTATTATGGCAACAAAAGTGTCATTAACTCTCCAAATAACAATGTGATTATAGGTTCCTCAAATACCATGCTACTATTGTGCTAATCTTAGACTGTTTGCAACACATGTCAATCAAAAGGAAATATATGTACCAAGTTTGGATCAATATTCAAACTGATGGTTGATAGAAGAGAACATAATGTGTCAACAAAAAACATTATACATGTACAAAGTTTGGATCAATATTCAAACTGATGGTTGATAAAGGAGAACATAATGTGTCAACAAAAAACATTATACATGTACCTTCTAACAAACATGCACAGGATCTGAAAGATTACTGTAAATCAGTATTTAGGATCTATCTACCAATGTACCTGAGCCCAAGGTGTGTTTAATTCTCTCAATGCCAAGTGCGACTAAATTCCAACTACTTAAAAAGAGCTTCTCTCGGTTATAATAAGGACGCTAGATTCATATTCCTTGTGAAAAGACCTTTCATTCAAGTACCAGCATGTCTTTAGTTCCAGATAATATAATAGTCCAGGTCAACATCTTTCCTTGGCATGCTTTGGGGGCATTGGACCCAAATCACACCAAAGAATGATGTTGACTTATTCCAAAACTTGGTACTGAAAGAGTTAGCAGAGATCCATTGTTATCAAGAAAGTCTTCGATTAATTTAAATTAATAGAGAAAAGAGTGTTAATGTTTTGGAATCGGTGTGTAATAATATTGACATGAAGAGAAGTAGGTTGTTCTGAAAGGGTGGTTTCTTATTTTAAGAATTGATATATCCTTCCACCTTGAAAACTTTGTTTTGTCAACTTTGGTGGAGACATATATCTGTTGCCACCATGCTGAAGTTGAAAATTGAAAATCATGTTGTTTTTTTTAAATCCTGTACAGTTAAACATATTCATGATCATCAATCACACTGAGGCATACATCAAGGCAACAACACAGGACTGCATATATGCAACAAAATTATATGCGAATAACTTAATAATGAATGTTGGAGCTATCACATTCACAAAAAATTGTTTGCTGATGCAGGTCGAAATTATGTCAGGGTTCACTGACCTAAAGGGCAGTCTTACATTCAGACTGACAAGTAAAGTGGTCTGTGACCAGCCTGATATTCTGGTGAAACTTCAATGCTCAAATAGGGCAAATATTCAGTTAGTCACACTCAGATTTATGTAAATCAGTCGAAAAGGATTTGTTGCAATGAATTACTGTATTAAACTCTATGCGTAGGTACATGTGTTGTGGCAATGAAACCAGAGGAAGGCCATAGAGCAACCTAGCTTAGAGCCTTTTTGATCGAGGCCGTGCCTGGAAAAGTCCAATTGATGTCATCAGGTAATTTCTGTCTCCTGCCACCTGATGACAGGAAGACAATGAGTAACTAGAACAGGCTGATTTTCCAACAGAAAATCAAATGTTTCCCTGTGCGCCCTTACTACTGTCACCCTTATTTTTATAAATACGCATACCGATTCCAATGATCTACAGATATGGTGAAGGTACATTCTTTATTGACATTGCAAAATGCTGATTTTTGACGAAATGCCCACGTGACCTTGAAAAATAGGTGAAGGTCATACATTTGCAGTTACAAGCAAGGTCTTACAAAAGTCTTACATAGAAACATAATCACACAAAATGTCAACCTCTTTAAGACAAATCTTTCTCGAGTGCATCTGCAATGATTTTTAAAAAGTGGCCATGTGACCTTCAAAATAGGTCAAGGTCCCCCATCTACAATCCCAACCTAGTTGGTATTATGGAACATAAACAAGCAAAATTCCAACCTCCTACGTCAAATCCTTGCAGAGTTATTGCATGCGTGTTAATTTTAGATGACATGCCCACATGACCTTGAAAAATATGTCAAGGTCACCCATTTGCAATCCAAAGCAAGATCATATAAAGGAACATCTTCACATAAAATTTCAACTTCCCAAGTCAAATCTTCCTTGAGTTATCACGTCCACATTGATTTTAGATGAAATACCCACGTGACCTTGAAAAATAGGTGAAGGTCATACCTCTGCAGTTACAAGCAAGGTCTTACAAAAGTCTAACATAGAAACTTAAACACACAAAATGTCAACCTCTTTAAGACAAATCTTTCTTGAGTACATCTGCAATGATTTTTTTATAAAGTGACCATGTGACCTTCAAAATAGGTCAAGGTCCCCCATCTACAATCCCAACCTAGTTGGTATTATGGAACATAAACAAGCAAACTTTCAACCTCCCTACGTCAAATCCTTGCAGAGTTGTTGCATGCGTATCAATTTCAGATGACATGCCCACATGGCCTTGAAAATATGTCAAGGTCACCCATCTGCAATCCCAAGCAAGATCATATATAGGAACATCTTCACTTAAAATTTCAACTTCCCAAGTCAAATCTTCCTTGAGTTATCATGTCCACATTGATTTTAGACGAAATGCCCACGTGACCTTGATAAAAAAAACTCAAGGTCATACATTTGCAGTTACAAGCAAGGTCTTACAAAAGTCTACATAGAAACTTAATCACACAAAATGTCAACCTCTTCAAGTCAAAATTTTTCACGAGTGCATCTGCAATGATTTTAAAAAGTGGCCACGTGACCTTGAAAATAGGTCAAGGTCACCCATCTATAATCCCAACCTAGTTCATATTATGGTACAAAATCATGCAAAATTTCAACCTCTTAAGTCAAATCCTTGCAGAGTTATTGCGTCTGCGTCAATTTTACATGACATGCCCACGTGACCTTGAAAAATAGGTCAAGGTCATACATCTGCAGTTACAAGCAAAGTCTTACAAAATCTTACATAGAAACATAATCGCACGAAATATCAACCTCTTTAAATCAAATCTTGCTCGAGTGCATCAGCAATGATTTTTAAAAGTGGCCATGTGACCTTGAAAATAGGTCTAAGTCAATCATCTACAATCCCAACCTAGTTCATAATTTGGTACATAATCATGTAAAATTTCAACCTCTTCAGTCAAATCCTTGCCGAGTTATAGCGTCCACCTCAATTTTAAATATGCCCATGTGACCTTGAAAAATATGTCAAGGTCACCCATCTGCAATCCCAAGCAAGATTTTATATAGGAACATCTTCACAAAAAATTTCAATTCCCCAAATCAAATCTTTCTTGAGTTATCGCGTCCGCAATGCACACAACAATGTGTTGAAGAAGAACAACAAGAAGAAGAAGCGGAAGAAACGGACGTAAAAACAATATGTCCCCCCATTGCACGGGGAGACATAATTTTAACTCTACCTGCATCATGTCCTCGGTTTCAGCAGGCCACTTAGTGAGACCTGAGAGAAAGACAGACAGATCCCACTAACTGAGGGACAACCGTAGATTCACCAGGTCTAGATCTGTCATCATAAAAAGTGTTGCTGAGCCTAGACATAAGAGTATCATGCCCACTTCCACTCCTCTCAAGCAGCAGGTGGTGGTTATAAAAATAACCTGTGACAGTGAAATTTTTTGCTCTGGAATATGTCCCATAGAAAATCCAGGCGAGTTTGCCAGCTGAAGCAGTCCAATGGACTACACTGTTATACGCTTGATCCACTCGGTAGCAATGGACCCCAAATATCATTTTTCAAACAAGAATTCAAATGAAACATCAAAGTACATGTACAAACCTGTTATTACAAACATTAGATATACATGAACTGTGGATATCTGGATTTTCTGGAATTTCTCCAGGTATAAATATATTTACAAATGAAACAATCACTGAACATACATATAATTCTATATTTTTGGCCAATATGAGGACGTGTACAATCACTAACAAATCAAAACAAAAACAAACAAACAAAATCACTGCAACAGAATCCCTGCCAAAAATAAAATAAAAAATTATTTTGACGATATGCATTACACGTCATGTTATTTAAGTCATAAGGAATAATCAGTATCACCTGTTTGTGAACAATACAATATTAAATAGAATGTGACTGAAAACTCTTACACAAATCACTGAACTTAATCACTAATCATGGCCAGAATTTCACAAAATTTTGCGAGAATCTATTTGGATTTTTGGCAATTTGTTTTCTTTTTAAAGAAAGACAACTTAAGAAGTATCTTTATGAGAATAGATTCTCGGATTCTCACCGAAATTTTGGCCCTGCTAAATATTCTCAATCATATCAAACTACACAAATAATCTTGACTCATGATGCCTGTTAAGACATACTGTATATGTACTCATAATAGGATTCCGCAGTTGCAAAACAACTTGCTATCTGGAAAGTAAAGACAATCTGAGATACTTTAAATACACATCTGATGCCTAGTCTCTATCAGCTTCCAGCAACTGTCCTGGTACTTCTGAAATGAAAGCAAATGATGCTTGATCTTCCCTATCTAACAGAGAGACTGGAGAATCTATCTGCACTATACCCAGCTTTACTTCAATAACAACCTAACATTTTCACAATACTGGGCAAGTATGCTTACTTTCCCATGACATTCAAACCAAAATGTTCCATAGGGCACATTTGGTGTATCCAGAAATGTTCCTTCTGTAGCCTAGCTGAGTGATTCTGTTTTATTTTTTTTTTGCCTTTTTCAGCTCGGGTGGGGACATGTGCCAGGATCTGTATCTTAATATTAATGGTCTGGTGGTCCTGTTGAGAGAAATGTCTGCTAAGTGGTTGATTCATATCCGCTTTGTTTATGTAATAAAAATGTTCCTGGAGTCTGTTCATTAGTGGCCGATATGTTTGGCCCATATATTACTTGTGGCAGATTCCACAAGTCAATAGACAGACTAACTTGTTATGTCTGCACGTCCCACCTTTGGGAGTGTGGTAGGTCTGTCCTGTGGTTGTGCTTTTTACAACACCCCCGGTATCCTTTTTCTCACAATATCTGCAATTGTTTTTGTCCCAGGAATTTTGTTCTGTAACGCCTGTCATGTGAGAAGGGTGTTGTGTGGGTGGATATTTTAGTTGTGATTTGACTAGAACATCTTTGAGGTTTTTAGCTCTCCTGAAGCCCATTGTAATTTGCTTATTCCCTAGAGTTGCATGGGGCATATTTTGAGGATTGGATTGTGCCCCAATTTTGGCAAATGATATTTTTCAGAGAAGGTAAAGCTGGATTGTACCTTGGTATCATGAAAAGCTGGTCTTGGTTCTGATCAGCTTGTCGGGGACTCTGTCTGTATTGAAGTAATGAGGCTCGATCTAGAGCTCTCACCTTCAACAATGAGTCCTGTAGTAATTTGGTAGGGTAGCCACTTAGTGTGTAATACATTAGGATTTTTCTTGCATTTTCCTCAAAATCAGTTGGGAGGGTGCAAATTCTTTTTACCCTCAAAAACTGGCTGTAGGGTCCAGCTGTTTTGCAGTGTTTTGAATGTGCCGATCTGAAGTGCAGATACGTGTGGTTGTCTGTAGGTTTTGTATACAGTTTTCTATTTTCATCAAATTGGACCATTGTGTTTAGTAGCTAATTTCCTTGTCACCGTGTGTGATTGAGAATTTGATGGTAGGAAGACTAGAATTTAAGTGGGTTATAAATTTTGTAAGTGCTTCTTCATCATATGGCCATATGGTGAAGATATCATCAATGAATCTGTACCAGACTGTTGGTTTCAATGGATGTTTTGACAGCATGTTTTCCTCCAAATCCACCATGAAGAGATTAGCATGTATGATGGTGCTACTCTTGTGCCCATAGCCGTCCCACCCGAGCATACTTGCTCAGTCTTACGCTAAATTTTTACTTTCCCATGCTTACTTTCCTATGACACTGTTTGTTATCAACCGAGGACAGAACAAGAAAACTTCTATACCAATGAGTTGGGAGAATAAATAGGGAATTAATTCAGTTCCCAGGTCAGTATCCATTAATATCTAATGCTGCAGACACTTTTGAAATCATAAATTTGCATGAATTTCCATTAACACACCATGATCTCCATGCAAAATCCTCTATTGAGAAATTCATTTCAAGAGGATACTAATCTAGGGAAACCCCAGATTTCCCTAGCAACCATCTGTTCACGTCTGAGATGATGTTGGATCCCCACGTCAGCCGGACTCAAAATTCAACAGACCAAAACTGGCCGTTGAGTTTTTTGACACGAGAACACAATTTCACGTTAGGTTTCTTACGTAACGTTTGTTACCAGGACCAGTGTCAACACAGGGTATAAATAGGCCTGCCCAATCCCTTACAGATCAGCCACTGATGAGAACCATCTAGGTCGAAACCGCACTGCATGGCGTTTTCTGGTTGGTGTGACAGACAAGCATCCTAGTTTGCCATTCACACTTACCCAGTATCACTATATAACATTTTCACAAACTGATACTGTGACATTGTTGTGAGTTTTGTCTTCCTTTTGAATTGTATTTGTGTCTTTTTGTCCATAACCACTTCCTAGTAGTCAATACCTATTCCACAGTCCGAACTCTTTACTCTCCATAAGCTAACCTGTCACGGTCTAACCTATATACCTATGGAAGTACTATTGTCCATATGCACACATTCTTCTGTAGAATTTTGACACAGGCTGTATTAGCCCAAATAAATTAAAGGGTTTTCAGTGGCTAACTACTCAGAAAATGTTTCAGAGCCTACACCCGTACATGTCTCTCTGAGCAGCGGCTCCTTGTCTAAGCTAAATATTCAGCAAAGACAACCCATATAATAATGAATGAATATGAATGTGGCAAATGATGAATTAGCTCAATACATGAAGTTATGCTTATAAATGCAGATCTTCATTATGAAAGAAGAATACCTCTCTAACTAAACATGATTACTAAATTTGTATAGTACAAGTTCAGATAAGAACAATTTGACTTGCCCCTGAACCAGTATGTACCCTTTCTAGCTGGATAGCTAATCTAAGTTAAACCATCTGCCAGTGCATAACTGGAGTTGAAACAGTGATTGTAAATTAAACAGTTGCAGCTAGAACACCTGTACAAACCAAGGGAAATTCTAAGAAGTACTGCAACAATGGACATCCTGCACCAGAAATGTCAAACAAACCCCATGATGACACCTACTCTTCACTTTCAAAGTCTCTAAACAATAAAGCTCTATTTTACTGCCAACCATGAGTCAATGTTTCAATGTAATTGGGTCAAGTTTTGACATTTCAATAAATACTATCAAATTTGAGTATTTTTTTGTTTGTTTTATTTTGAGTAAATGTGTACTTAAGCATGTCGGAAAAGAATGAAAGTCATTAGCATTTAAGTCAAAAACATGTTGTCAAAACACAATTTTCTTAATCCGATTTTAAGTACAATTAGGCAAACTTATAACTGTTGTTGACCGCTGCTTGCTACATATAGCCCCTGGGGGTTTAACTTGACAGAAAACATGTACACCTGAAATGTCTCAAAGTGAATATTAAAACAGAATGATGCCAAAAGATGAAATTAAGTAGCAAAACAGGCAAGTCTAAAATCTGTAAAATTATTGTAGCCAAACTTTCTAATAATCTTTGGATATTAACAGCAAAATTTATGGGGCAAGTCAGAAAAGAATGAAAGTCATTAGTATTTAAGTCAAGAGAATGCAATCAAAATATAATTTTTTTAACCAGATATCAAATACAATTAGGTAAGCTTGTAACTGTTGTAGGCCGCTGCTTGCTACCGATAGCCCCTGGAGGTTTAACCTAACAGAAAACAAGCTAGCCTAAAATGTCCGAAAGCTGAATATCAAAACAGAACTATGCCAAAAGTTAAAATTAAGTAGCAAAACAGGCAAGTCTAAAATCTCCAAATTTTTTTAAGCCAAAATTTCTAACCATCTGTGGATATTTTCAGCAAAATTTGTCCAAATAGTTGATCAAAACTGCATCTTTGAATCCTCTTGACTCAAGTTTATTGCAAATAAATTTGGTTCTAGATGCAAAGTCCTGAAATTCAGAACAAATATGACCAAAATCTCAAAATTTGTGACGAAAATCTATTATATCCAATAGTTTCTGAAATATTACTGTCTGGGAAAGGATAGTTAACTACTTCAAAGTTAAACTCCTACATAAATGCTGGAAAAGATGAATCAACAGAAACTAATCAAGTTGCTTGTAAGCTGATACAGGGCGTAGTACCAGGAAACATTAACCAATAATCCATCATCCACTATTAAAATATTACATGTGGATGAATGCTTGATAGGTCAAAAGTACAAGAACTCGGGAGTAAATTTGATTTCCTCAATCTCAGAAAAAAAAGTCATTAAAAATGCAACACAACAAGCATAAACTAATGAATCAGCTAGATCCATAATATGAAATAAATCCAGTAATATCGCTGGCATAATGGCTGCCATGTTTACCCCACATTGTTTAGCCTTTTAAGTCCTGTAAGCAACAGTTTCACTTCAAACACCAGTAACATGTTAAAGTCAAATCCAGCATACAAATGTAAAACTTTCACGCAGTTTAAATAGTTTATTACAGATTGATTGTGTTAACTGGAGGAGGCAAAATATTTCACATCAAAATATAAAGTACTGAATGGTGTCCACTGAGTCCATGAATTCCTCACAGTACCTGAGGCAAATGCTGCCCTTCTGGAGAAATAGATTTCCTCCGGTAGCTGGTTACACTGGGCATCTACAAGAAAGAAATTGGAATACAATACTCATTCTATGCTTATCAGCAATAAATTTAACTTTAACTTTATGTCCTCAGTGATCTTGGGACAGAAGATCAAGGTCACCCAGATTATGTAATACAAGAGGCCAATAGGCCTGGTGCTGTGCTGAGGTTGCCATTGATGTCCAAGCTACACCCTGCCATTGCAAAATCACCTTTTCAACTTCCCAGGCATAGTGACCTCACAAAAATAGGTCAAGGTCACTAATATTACATAACATTCTATCTTTGGCCTTGGTCTATATATCCTATAAATTTGGAAAGTCTGATACAATTGCCTTTTCAAATATGGAATTTTGCATCTTAAAACACATTTTGGCTCATAATTTCTGTCAAATTGTAGTTGGGGTCAATCATATCACTAGCAACTTAGACTTTGACCTCCCACACAATCCCACAAAATTTGAGGAAGATCCACCAAAAATTAACGATGCTAGTGTGTTCACAAGATTTTTCCATTTTGACCCCTACATTGCATAATAATGTAGGTGGCAACACCAATATCGAAAGGGGTCTAGATTTTTATACATCCTTTAAGTCCTGAAAGTTATATTGGGCTAACTTGAAAACTGTGGACCGTATCACGCTAACAAGCAAAAGTTTACAGACTGCAACCTTTGGTCAGCAGAGCTGAAAATTGGTCCAGCGTGTACACACTAGGACGTGAACTGCAACTTGTCAGTTAAAGATTAAATTTCCACTTTCTATGCATTCATGCATCTTAATTCCAAATGTTTAATTCCATCATGATTTCCGTCATCTTTTCTGAAGGCATAGACATGATAGTCATACCTCGTGTATTAAAATTAATACCGAGAAATATTAAGTCATTAGTTGGTCCAACTGCTTTCTGTATAGATCTGGCTGCATCAAAATGATTTAACATCTGTTGCAAATACTGAAAAGTGTTTTTGCTTTGTCTTCAGAATCAGCACCACTGAAATCATGAATATAATTTAACCAGATTTATCCAGCTTTACTCATCAAAAATTGGATTGCATTAGTGGTACACTGACACGTTTTAGCAGCTGATATCAAACCAAATGGAGATGAACAATGAAAAAAAAAAGAATTTTTTCATGGGGAACTTAAGTACTAGATGTCACCTAGACAAATGAGCCATTGTAAAGCCCTTAATTAATGGGTTGGTCTTAAACATGAGACAAACTGGTCAAATTTATTGACCAATTTTACAAAATCATCCACATATGGATGGCTATGAGACTCAAATAAAACTGCCCTAGGTAAGAGTTCTTATTCACCCCATCATTAATTGATGTATCTGAAGGCCAAGATACATCTAATATAATTCTCCTTTTATCTGCATGGTCTTTTTGAGGCAATGTGATTAGCGCAGAGGAACCCACGGTAGTCCCAGCTTTACTTCTTCACAAATGAATTTGTCCACAAAATGAGGAAGTATAGGAGCATTTTAATGATTCATAAAATTAGATCTGAGCATCACAGAACTTTCATAACTTATAGGAAACCTATAAACAAGTGAATCAAAAAGCTCAACATCAATACAGCATATCTTCCTCAACTGACTTCCAGTGTGATTGAAGCGAAATGGAGAAAAAAAAAATTGTCCTCAAAGTCACCTGAACCAAAACACAAAAAGGAGACAAAAAAAAAATAATGCACATGTAAATAAACCCAAAACATGCTGGAAAGTGCTATATAAGCTAGCCCTTGAGCAACAGGGACTAGACCAGAAACATTTGCCAAGATGTGTCTGATAGCATATGAGTCATGATAAGATTTAATTATTTTGAAAAACAAAATACACATTAAATGTACAGATACTGAAACCAGATAACTGCAGACTCAGGTTGGTATATTGCTTTACTGTTAGTTACTATGGTAATGCATAATAGACTTGATTTTTTCACAGCATCCAGGTGTGCCAACTTCCAAGATATGAATAAAAATACAGTGAAAACTCTTATAATGACACCATCTGTTCCCTTAGAAATGTTTCAGATAACTGAATATGTCAGATATGTATAAATAAAAAAAAAAAAAACAAAGAAAATGAACTTTTGCCTTTTAAAACTTGTTTCATTATAATGAATATGTTGGATATCTGAGTGTTGTATCAATGAGGTTTCACGGTATACCATTTTTTCCAATAAATACTGCAGTAATTAACAATGATAAGGCCACAAGTCAGGACATTTACATTAAGGGTCACCTTATCCTTCTGTCTCTTCAAATAAATGAAAAGAAGCCAGATATCAAATGTCTTCATTGACATTTTACCTTTTTTTTAAAGTTAAAAATATTTTCGGTGAGACTGTAAATGAGTCCTCTGAAAATAACCTGTCATCAGTCAACATCTTTCTGTGGTATGGGTTCAATGCTTAGCTGAACCTCAGCTTAAGAAAGCTGCACTGAATTAGTCTTAATCTGAGGAAATGGGGTTAAAATTACTTCACACTGATATACATGAAAATCATGAGAAGATCAACAGGTCATAAAATACATGTACATATATTCTGTGGTAATATGATGCAGAAACTGGGGGAGGCTATGGGGCAACATGTGTAATTTTACAGCATGTAAATAGGCTTACTGTTTCAAACTGAAATTTAAAAATGAAAGTACAGCATCTGTTATTGAAAAGTACATTATATATATTTTCAAAATATCGAGTCCAACATATATTAATATATTTAATATATTGCAGGAAAAAAAATGTTAGCCCATTTTCCACTCTCATTCTATTGTCAACGCCTGACAACATGTCACCTTTTATTAACTGTTTATAGCTGACAATGATTGGCATACAAGCTTGGTTCTTTGCCTAATGACTCACCCTATGTACACAGGCAGCACCTGATTAAAAACCAATGTTTACAGTAATTTGACAGAGTGAAGTACAGAGTTTGTCCTTCTTTGTTCATTGCATCTACAAGTCCTTGAAGTCTGCTGAGGTTTAACCCTTTCCCCCTAACAGATGCCCCCCCCCCCTCCTGCCCCCGCAAGCTCTTGTTCAAATGTCTTCTGCTTTATTGTTTTTTCAATTTCAACCAGCTCTTTTTCAAATGTCTGCTTCATTGTTTTTTGACAAACTTCAACAATAATTCAAAACAATCTGACAGAGATTGACTTGCAGATGAGACCTATTAAAAACCATAACCCATGCAAAGGAAAACTGTTGACTCACCCTGGATCAAGAGGAAAAGGGTTAAACGCATGGTTCTCTTAGGCATTGTGCTTGAGTTTGCATTCATTCTTCCACAGAAGGCCTTGTTTACCTCTATGTTTGGCCCAGCAGTATCACCAATCTTTCATTTGCAAAACCAAAATTAGCTTTTTCACGCTATGTGAATTTCTCCAGTCATGTCATAAAAGCCTATTACAACTCATTATGACAAGAGGAAAGCTGGACTTAAACACAGAAGTGTTTTGTTCTCATCAAGGTACTAGATCACACATATTACTATAAAATATAATGAATGTGACATGACTTTTTTATGGTGCTCCCTCTGTAACTGAGATCCCTATTACATGTGCTAATTTAGGCAGACAGCCCTGGGTAAACTAACTCCATGCTTAGACATATACATGTGTGCCATTTCCACAATTATGTGCAGGTTACGCATTAATGAGAAATTTGCATTCATCATTATTACATGTAGTTATATATTTTAACTTATTATATTTGACATAATTTTTTTGCTCCCCTACCCTTCAGTTCCTGACTCAGAATGCATTGACACCATGCCAAAACTCCAATCTTTGATCGTATTATAAACAAAGGCATACATGTATAATATCCATGTGGGTCCATACTTGAAGGGTGTTGTGATTTCAGTTTGAAAATGACTGGGGGCTAGTTTACTGTTAATAACCAACTTGAAAGCCTGAGCATACTGCACAAGAACAAAATTTATTTCTTGAAATGCGTTCGATCCATAACCCGGAAAAATTAGTCAAGGTGTCAAGATCATCCATATGAACACACATTTGTGGTACATTTGGTACAGTTCTTCTTATTCTATGTGAACATTCTGAATTTAGAGTCCTTTTATTAAGTGCCTTAAATGACCTTGAAAAAATAGGTCAAGGTCACACAACATATTACAAAATTTGACAACTGGCAGCAATATTCTAATAATTTCCCACATATTCATATCAATCTTAAAGTAAATGGTCAGACATAAATTTCAGATAGTCATGTCATGATGCTCAACAAACGAAAAAAAACCC
The DNA here is from genome assembly GCA_964020975.1 of Hermodice carunculata. Taxonomy (NCBI): domain Eukaryota; kingdom Metazoa; phylum Annelida; class Polychaeta; order Eunicida; family Amphinomidae; genus Hermodice; species Hermodice carunculata. The sequence goes on along the minus strand of OZ026615.1, from coordinate 46,439,453 downwards.
TGGTCCAACCACAGTTGGGTCCATGCATTGTCTTTCATAATACTGTTGGTGACATCACCAGATTTCAATGCATTTCTGTTTTTTACCTGACTGACATATCTACCAAGTTTCTTGATGATTCATGAAAACTTTCTGCAAAATAGCAATCTGTCTATTGTCATATTTTGGCTTATACATTACATATAACAGGTGGCGCCACCAATACCAAACTCAACCTAGATTTTCATGCACTTGGTAAGTCCTAAAAGTTACATGGGGCTATCTTGAAAACTGTGGCCATGACAGTTGGTCCAGGTCACTATCATTATACGTTATCAAACTTCTATACAGGGCAAACATTTGATGTACATTTGGCATTGTTAGCCTTCTAATTTTATATGTTACTTAATGACCTTGAAAAATAGGTCATTAAGGACATTGTAAAATTCAATCTAAATTTATAATCAAGATAATGAATTTTAATGTACCTTTAATACCAATGATGCTAGTTCCACTTAATACCAAAAGTCACATCACCATCACTCCATACATCATAGGCTTTTGTCAGTGTAATATTCCGGTTATAGTATATTGATACATGTGCACAAGTTCAGACATAATGGCCATAACAAAAACAGAAAACTAAAAAGCAAAAACAAAAAACAAAAACAAAAAAAAAAAACAAAAAAAACCCAAAAAATAAAATAAAATTTAAAAAAAGGACTGTGACAGTCTTGTGCTCAGCTGACCTTACATGCAAAGACTGAAGTGGTCCTGTGAACTTAAGAATGATACCAAGGTCACCTTTGTCTAAGACCATTATCACTATTGCTAACATGTACATTTATGGTATATATAAGATGCTACTGTGTTCACAAGATTTTCATATTTTGACCCCTATATTGCACAATATTGTAGGTGGCGCCACCAATACCAAAATGAACCTAGATTTATTTTACAGACCTCATAAGTCCTGAAAGTTCTATTGGGCTAACTTGAAAACTGTGGAAGGTTTTGCGGTCACAAGATTTTGACATTTTGACCTGTATATTACATAATACTATAGATGGCACCACCAATATTGATGTCAACTAAGATTTTTATACACTTTATAACTCCCAAACGTTATATGGGCTTTACTAAAAAACTGTGGGGTGCACAGCATTCACATGATGACCCCTACAGTCAAACTGGCCATTTGACCTTGACCTTCACTCAGATTTAAAAATTATTATGTTTAAAAATATGCGCCCCACATCCAGCTTTCCATATATAGTCTGTTTGTTCAAATCAGGTAATAACTTTTCAAGTTATTGAAGAAAAACAATAAACTTGGACAAGCCCCAAACTCCATAATTACTGGGTTGCAGTGACTCAAAAAGTAGGTCATCAAGTACAGTTTTATGTATTATGTACAAGTGCAATTTTGATCTGGAGGCTCAATTCTCTTTGCCATTGATGTACAAGCTACACCCTGTCATAACAGAATCACCTCTGTCAACTTTACAGGCATGATGACCTCACAAAAATAAGTTAAGGTCACTGATATTACATAACATTCTACCTTTGGCCATAGTCTATATATCCTATAAATTTCTCAAGTGTAATCTATTTACTCTTCAAAATATGGAATTTTGAAACACAGCTTAGCTCATAATTTCTCTCAGATTATAGGTGGCACAACTAGTATCACTTGTAACTTACACTTTGACCTCCCCCACAATCCCACCAAATTTGGTGAAGCCACTAAAATTTAAAGATGCTAGAGTGTTCACAAGATTTTCACATTTTGACCCCTATATTACATAATAATGTAGGTAGGGCCACCAATATCGAAAGAAACTTACATTTTTATACACACCATGAGTCCTAAAAGTTATATGGGGCTAACATCAAAACTTTAAAGGTTATTGCTCTCACAAATAAAAAGTTTACAGACGGACAGTGACAGACAAATGGACATGAATGATGCGATAAGCTCTGCAACCTTAGGTGAGCAGACCTAAGGGTGCATTTACCAATACCCAAATTGAAAAAATGATTAAAAATCAGTAACCCACAGCAGTGCCACCTGGTTAACATGTTTCTCTTTGACCCTATCACAAAAACCATATCCACCAAGTTTCAGTTTAATCGGAGTGACGAATCTGGAGAAAAAGTCAAAAAAAGAGAAAACACACACAATCATTGTTTTTTCAAATGCAGCACCACCTGGAGAAGATATCAAGAACTAGGAGCCTCTAGGAGTGTCCCTGTGTGATATCAAACCAATTGGGCGGTTGGTCTTGAAAAAGAAGATTTTTAAATATCCCCCCCCCCAAAAAAAACCCCCAAAAATTCATTAAAAGTCCAAAAATCACTGGAACATGACTATTTGAAAAGTACCGTTCAAAGAACGCAGTACCCTTCGGCCGCCTTCAATCTCTTTTGCTGTAAGTGAATAGGAATAGTGTCCCATAGCATCAGGTATAGTTACCTACACAAATACTACAATTGTACACTTGACCTTTGACCTCAAAAATATTAGGTCAAATATAGAGGTATATAACCTTGACTTTTAATAGCCTTCTAGATCACCCTGTTGCTTCTTTTGTTTTAAGATTTAGATTTCTAGATGCATGTCACTCAGCAAACTTGTGACCTGTGTGTGACCTTGAAAATTACATCAAGGTCAATTATGCTTGCAGTGGTGTACTATCATATGCAATTTGAAAGTCCTGTCTCAAAAGCCTCTGAAGTTATAGTGGTAAACAAAATTTCAATGAATAGGTCACTGTGACCCAATTACTTGACCTAGTGACCTACTTTTGATTCATGAAAATTTCATGTAACTGACTAAAAAACTTCCTTACTTATACCAATACCACCATTGTGCACTTGACCTCTGACCTCAAAAAGTAGATCAAATATAAAGCTATGACCTTGATTTTCAATAGGCTTCTAGATCACTCTATGAAATTTCTTGTGTGTAAGATTTAGATTGCTACATGCAGGCTTTCAATGGTTAGAGTAGTAACATTGCTTAGCACATGTGACCACTGTGTGACCGAGAATTACATCAAGGTCAACTATGCTTGCACACAAAGTAGGCCATATAGGAGTGTACAGTCATGTACAATTTGGAAGTCCTGTCTTAAAAATTTGTGAAGTTATGGTGGTAAAACCACGGGACGGACGGATGGACAGACAGACAGACGGCACTGGGTACGACAACACCCGTCGGCCTCATAAGGCCGAAGGGTAAAAACCTGGTAGAGACCCATCCAAGATAAATAGCCACCAAGTTTGAAATCAATCTTGATGATGGTTTTGCACAAGTCGAAAATGTGAATTAGCATCAGATTGCCCATTGATTTACATAGTAATCAATAGGAAAGCTGCATTGACCAATAAGTACCTGAAAAAAAAAAGAAAGAAAAATCAGGAATCCACAGCAGTGCCATCTAGTGAACAACTTTGTTTGACCCTTCCACCAGGAACATATCCACCAAGTTTCAGCTTAATCAGAGTGATGGTTCTGGAGAAGAAGTCAAAAATAGTAAAAAGACACAAAAAATATTTAAAAAAAAAAAAAAGAAATAAGAAAAAATTGCATAACCACGAGGTGAACAAATAAAAATTAGGACTCCCTAGGAGTGTTCCTGTGTGACATTAAAGCAATTGGGTAAGCAGTTTCGGAGAAGAAGATTTTTTTAAGATTTGCCCCAAAAAGAGCAAAAAAAATTATAAAAAATACAAAAATCACTGGAGCATGACCATTTGAACAAAAAATGGTAGAAACCCACCCAAGGTACATCCCCACCAAATTTGAAGTAAATCTGGCTGACGCTTTCTGAAAAGAAGTCGAAATTGTGAATTGTTGATGATGGGGACAGAGGACCATATATACTGAACCCCAATGAAAAGTATCCACATAAAAAAATTAACACATTAATTTTGTAAGTTACTAAGTACTGTGTGTGCATATATGCATCGTTTGGAGCCTACATCAGGGTCATTCAGGACAACTTTTTAACTTTTGCTGGGTTGTTACATAATGCATGTGACTTTTGTGCACCGAATATGGCTTCTGACCACCACTCCTATTGGATGGCTAAAATGACCTGATGTTTTCAGTGGCTTTAAAAAGGGATGTTCAGCCAAGAAAAAAGCCAGTGGTCTCAGGTGTGTTGAGGCGATCATGCCGCGTCTGAGCCAAGGTCAAAGACACCATGCTTTGGGGCTTGCAGAGGGTGGAGTCCCAATCACTCAAATCGCACAAAGAATGGGGTGTACTCGGCGCACCATCCAACGACTAATTGAACGGCAACAAGAAACTGGATCCGTAGATGATCGGCCTAGGCCTGGCCGAGAAAGAGTGACAACACCTGGCCAAGACCGTCACATCCGGCTGATGCACCTGCGAGACCGTTTCCGTACAGCAGCCCAAACAGCCCGTGAGACTCAAGGGGTGAATCACCGTCCTGTCAGTAGTTCTACTGTGGAGAGGCGACTGAGGAGCAGTGGCCTAACAGCCAGAAGACCTTACAGGGGTAACCTGCTGACCCAACCCAGAAGAGAAAGACGACTGCAGTGGTGTAGAGCACACTCCAGGTGGACTCGCCAGCAGTGGAATACCGTCCTTTTTACTGACGAGTCCCGTTTTTGTGTCAGCAGAGCAGATGGCAGAGAACGTGTGTGGCGCCGGACTGGCGAGAGATATGCAGATGCCTGTGTCCGTCAGGCAGATCGATGGGGTGGACCCTCTGTCATGGTGTGGGCAGGCATCAGCAACCGCTACCGGACACCCCTAGTGGTCATTCAAGGGATCCTCAATGCTAGGCGGTACATTGATGAGGTGCTGGAGCCGCACATGGTCCCATTTATGGAGCAGCATCAAGATCTGGCGATCTTTCAGCAGGACAATGCACGTGCACACTCTGCAAGATTAACAATGAACTTTCTCAATGAGAACAACATCAATGTCATGGAATGGCCAGCGTTCTCACCCGATCTGAGCCCTATTGAACATTTGTGGGATCAGTTAGGCCAAGGTATTCAACGGAGGACACCTAGGCCTACTACCCGAAACCAGCTGATCCAAGCTCTGCAGGAAGAATGGAATAATGTTCGCCAACACAGAATTCAAACCCTGGTCAGCAGTATGCGCCGCAGATGTATAGCATGTGTTGATGCTCGAGGTGGCTACATCCCATATTGAACAGAAAAATTTGTGTGACTTTCAATTAGGGCAGTTAATGACATTTTTTGCCTGTAAGTGACGTTAATGTCGGTAGAGCGTGACATTATTTTTACGCCAGAAAAGTGAATGCTTTGTTAAGTTCTAAGCACGTCTAGGTATGAAATGTTTCAAGTATAAACAATAAAATACTTCAAAATTGGCATGTGGATACTTTTCATTGGGGTTCAGTATAAGTTCAGCTGACTGACAAGTCAGCTGAACTAAAAATATGCATTTGCCAGCCCACCTTTTTTTCTATCAGTCTCAGACCTCCAGATATTGAAAAGATGTAGAAATTGAGGTTGATTTAATATTTTTCAGTCACAATGTATTTTCCCCTTGTTTTCACTGATTTACTTTCTTAGATGTGCATGTACCATTGGTATGTGGTCATCAGGAGTCAGGTGTATAAAAAGACATGTTGAGAGTGGTAACAGTTACAAACAAGTGCACAGTGATCCAAAGGATCTACGTCCCCTGCCACAGTATTTTTTAATGCCACACATAGGGCCTATACAATATAACATCAAGTGGGGCAAACAGTTGCAAAAGTGGTTGCACTTGTTGAAAGGATGCACCACCTAGGCATAAAATTATATGTATGATATCATGTACCAAGTTTGTTCCTTAATATATGATATGGTATGTACAAAGAACATGGAGAAAATGATATAGCTATAACATTGGGACATGAAAAATATATCACAATCATACATAGTGAAAATCATGTTTCAAATAGGATTGTCATGGCAATATAATGGTACGTCAACTACTTGCTTGAATACATACTTGCGGTTTAATGTAAAGTGACATAAGTGAATTGCTAAAAGTTGTAGCTTCATGCTATAAGTTGCTAAAAGTTGTACATGCTTTAAACGGTGCCATTATACACACAGGGATAGGTGCCACTACACATAGGGCAGGTGCCACTACAAGCAAGCATTCAAAGCATGAGAATACAGAAGTAAGCTATACCATAAAAAAGCATGTCGGGATGCAAGAAAAATTGATATGTTCTTGGGCCCTGTGACCTTGAAAATAGGTCAAGGTCAAAAACAATATATGACACACATGTCCTTGGTATGATGCATCTCTAGTATAAATTTCATTATTCCATCTCTAAGGGTTCTATAGATATGCTGCCAGACACACGTAAATGGATATGTTCTTAGGGTCTACACGAAAATGGATATGTTCTTGGGCTCTGTGACCTTGAAAATATGTCAAGGTCAAAAACAATACACAGTGCACATGCCCATGGTATGATGCATCTCTGGTATAAATTTCATTATTCTATATCTTAGGGTTCTAAAGATATGCTCCCGGACGGACGCATGGAGGCACGCACGGACGGATGGACGGACGGACGGCAGGCCCCCTATCCTCACTAACTCTATGTCCCCCTATGCCACCTTCAGTGGCGGGGGACAATAAAACTTTCATTGAAAAACATGAAGTCCTCATACAAAAATCAAGTTTGATAGTAGCCAAAATTGCAAACCCAAACTTTTATTTCAAATGTCTGTGAATAGTTGAACAAATTACATGCAGATACTCAATGAGATTTGAAATGTGGATTGAATGTTTTTCTCCAAAATGGAAATGCCGTACAAACTGTAAAGCTCTAAAACCCTGAATAACAGTTTGTATAGGATGTCCATTTTAAAGCACCTGAGGTACTGTTGTAAGACTCAGTGTTGTGGTCCTCCAAAAATTTCTTTTCCTGGGTGTTCAGTTAAACATGGTAATACAAACATACAACAAACAGCACCCAAACTGAAATGCCTCAGTCACATTTGCCTCTTTGATGATGGAATCATGTATAATATTGTGATTTGCTGGGACAGAGACCATTTCAAGAACAATGTTCATGTGCACCTAAAAGTCCACAACAACATCAAGGAGGTTCTTGCTTCATGCAGTCAATGAAATAACAGGCCAGTATTTCACAACTGAGTACTTGGGGACTGCACTAAGGATAGTCACAGGCAACAACAGCATGATGACAGTGTAGATGACCACTATTATTAGCATCAGCCAGCAGTGCCTCTGGCATTGGAAAGCTTGTCAGCCACTTTCAGTATACATGTACATAATACTTCACTGCATAGACACTACCCAGCTTCAGTATCACTGTCCAGGTGTGCAGCACACCTTCTTGCCAGGGAACAAGATACTATGAGAATCACATTCCTGTAATAAGATTTCTTTGTTCATGTTCCAGACTCATGTTAATGCACCCATGTTGACAATGTTAACACTGATAGCCAGGTTCAGATGGTACCAGTTATTTTTTACAAATGTTGAAAAGGAATTAAGCACAATTTATTGATAAAAAAGGAACAAAATTTGACACCCTAATTGAATGTTATTGCCATGGACATGATGATGATATCTAGTTTCTACTGTGGAACTCCACCCAGCAAGTGTCATACAGTGATATGCAAATCAGGGAATCTCTGGGCACACTGACCAAGTCAAAAAGGGATTACACTGCTTTCATCAATGTCGAAAAAAAGGTTGTTTATACATCAACATCATACTGGATTGAAAGTTTCAATATCGTGTTTATGAAGAAGACAACTTTACACAGAAGAAGAATCAAGGTGGCAGAAACTGGCAACATGTGGATAAAGTTATGTTTTTATTTTAATTCATTTTCACAATAATTGACCCATCAGGGATCAGTACAACTTGTATTACTTTATTCCACGCTCCAAAAATAGTTTGTTATGTAACACACACATTTAAAAATAAAAAAACTCTCCACAGAATCAGCAATTACTCTCAAATGTTGCTGCATTAATTTGCTTTTTTTTTTCTTTTACCAGAAAAAAAAGAACCTGGCAAATAAATTACATGTGCTTGTAGTTACCTTCTGCTTTTTGTAATAATTGCATGGAAATATGGAATGATTCATTTACTGGTAAGATTGAGATGTTCCCTTCTAACTGAAATCCTATTCAACAACCTTGCTGACATTCACTGGATGGCCAGGAAACATTATTGATTCTGACCTTTTTGTATGTTTTAATTGGTCTATTCCATTTTCAGCATAGTTTGCCTTCAAATCATTGTCCAGGGCATTTATCTTTATTTTTATATCATCATCATCATCATCATCATCATCATCATCATCATCATCATCATCATCATCATCATCATCATCATCATCATCATCATCATCATCATCATCAATCTGGGTAAAGTTTATGTAAAATGCCTATAATACAGCACAGGCTGGTAAAGCAGCTATACGCTGATTGTCTAAGTTCTGTCATTTTCAAGAATGACAATTACAAAATGTTGGAGAGGCACTAATATGGGCAGAGGTGCTAAATAGAATGAATATAACTTGATTTCCCTTCCCCTCTCCCTCCCTACCCCACCCCCACTGTTAAGAAGTCAGTGACAGGGAAACTGAAACAGCAACACTGAATACAAGTGGTATTATTGGTTTGTCCTTTTCCAAGGTCAATATTATTGAAAACAGTTATTTGACGTATTATTTGTAATGGCAAGTAGTCTGGCTACAAACATGAATGAACAGCACGCCGCTGTTATGAGATCTGATATGGCTATAAATAAAGTACATGTAAATGAACCACTGAAGAGTTATGAGATTTGATTTGTGTGGGGATCCCCCCTTCCCCACCCCCCCACCCCCCGCAGTCAGGTAGTGTAATTGAACCTGATCACAAGAAATAGATATATATATGTCAACCAATAATATAATACATCTACCTTCGGGGGGGGGGGGGGGGGGTGTCTCAAATATACCACTTTTTTTGATACACCCAAGAGACTAATGGGACCTTTTCATACTGCCTCAGATCTGCCTTCCAGCAAGTACATACTTGTGCTATATTGCTCTGTTTGACAGCTATATGAAGGATGGCTGCAAATGCATTTATTTCATGTCATCCTTGGCCTGACTAACTGTGAACAAAAAGAGAGCTAAAATGTCAATTGCCGTTGCCTGCGCATTACAGGCAAACTTAGACAAGGCCTGTGGTGGCTCACTCATTTACACTGGTAAATCTGACTGGTTTCACAGTCTTCACAGCTCATCACAGACTGGTCTAACAATGGATCAGCCTCTTAAGCTCACCCTCACCCACCCTATCTGAAGTACAGTGGAGCTTTTGAGTTAATCTCATCCTATACTAGGCTGGTGAGGTCTTGGTCAGTGCTTTGAGTTTTTCATTGCCTGGTAAATCATGCTGTGGCTGCCCTTGTCTCACCCACAGCATGACTTCCCAGACCATGTAAAAACCACAAACTTTAGAGTATTGTATTACATTTGTATTCTTTTTTGGCACATAGATTGCTTAGTGAATTCATTAACCCTAAAAGTCCTGATTTAAGATTGAGTCAACAGCTTTCCTCGGGACACTTTGTGCGCATTGTGCAGTGTCCCGAGGAAAGCTGTTGATTTTGACTACTTTTTGCTTTAGACATGGCTTGCTAGTATTTGAATGAAAGGTATCTTCATGAGGAATTTGACTCTTTTAACCATTGTATGTTTAACAGTAATGAGAAAGCAACTATAGCAGTGATTAGCACTTTAAGAATTAACATACAGGGGTGAGCATGCTGTTGCACTGTTGCAAAAAATGTGGCACAGGCACTGAACAGTGTGACAGGGCAATGTGAGAAATAGTGTCACACATGGAAAGAAACTTCAGTGACATGCATCTTGATTATCAAATACAGCTACATGTATACAAAGTACACTTGACATAAGTGAACACCAATAAACAGAAGCGAAAAACTTGCACAGCTAATGTAATATACAGGCAGGTGCACCCAGGTACAAAATAAATACAGCAGTCCTCCTCTTATCAGGCTACCCCATATGGAAGGTGTCCTGTTCAATAATTCACAAAACCCTGGGTTGTGTAATAAAAAACCCAAGGTTTTGTACAAAAACCGTGGAGTTCTGCTTACAAAACCCAGAGTTTTTAAACAAAACCTAGCGTACTGTTTGTAAAACCGTGAGTTTTGTAACAACACCCTGAGTTTTGCTTGCAAATCCTAGGGTTTTGTAAACTACGCAGGGTAACAAAACAAATATCATAATTTTTTAATTTTGTTCAATATGCACAAAACCCAGGGTTTTGTAGACCAAACCCTGGGTTTGGTTCGCAAAACCCAAGGTTTTGTATCAAAACCCAGGGATTTGTACACAAAACTGGGTTTTGCTTTGTTATCCAATCTTTTAACTAAACTCACAATTTTGTTTCAAAACCCGAGTTTTGTCATGATAACCCAGGGTTTTGCAGTTGTTTTGTTCAATTATTTGCAAAACCCAGGGTTTTTTGGTCTCAGGAATCCCACGGTTTTGAATAATTCGCAAAACCCTGGGATTTGTGACCTCACAAAACTCATGGTTTTGTATTTTACCACAAAATTGGTCATATGGATACACCAACCACTCACAACATGGCTTGCTTGATGAACTTGCTGTAAACCAATATCATATTAAGATGGCGGATATGGGAAAACTTCCATCAATTCACGACTTAAACGTCGTGTATTTTATCACTGTGTGCACTTCATAAGCTCATATTTTAGGTACTACAAGAGAAAACATAAGATGTATATCATATATGTGTTTTCAAGAAATTTAATAGATTAAGACTGATTTTCAGTTTCTGGGATCGGTGACCGGGCTGGAGTTTTAGCAGCATAAGGCCTCTGATCTGTGGTGTGGTTTGAATCTACCATACATTGTGCCACTGCCTGCAGTAATTCTGCAACCGTTGATAACAAAACGACTGCCACATCACATCATGGTGATAATTATCTCAACACGACTAAGTCTTGAAATGTTACATGGTATTCTTTAACTCCACCTTCATTCCCATCATTCAGAATTTTGCGTCTATTTCTGTGTCAGCTCTGGTGAAAGATACTAAAGCTCTTCCCCAGGAGCTATGCAACTGGAAGGGTGAAAACCCCTTCTGTAACGGCATGTCCCTGTGAGCACCACTACCCCCATACAAACTACCAATTCCCAGTACTGGGTTGTGTACAAGGTTTTTGTTGATGGGCACTGTAAATCATGCAAGATTGCCTGGCACCTTTTCAAGAGCTGTCGAATGGTGCAGTGTACCCGCACATAGACCGCTTGATATATAAACACAACAAGCCAAAAGCCAGTTAGACATTTTCTGACATCACAGTATTGTTCTTTTACCAAAACCGACAACCTCAACATTGAGAAATTTCCAAGTCCGAAATTTCTACTCAGTTAAATCAATTAATTAAAAAATAAAAAGATTTGGTTAGAATTGATCCAGCCAACTCTTGACCCGCAGTCCGACACGCAAAGCGTGTGGTCACTTTAGCTTGCAGTGAAGCAGTTAGGTTTCTGTCTCATATTCGATAGTGGTTGGACCATGCGGCTTTGTTTACTCCTTCACATCTATGTCACACTAGTCGAAGCCAAGATGACCGCAACCAATAACTGTTAAATATTTCAGACAATACTGGTTGAAGAATCGGACCGAAAATGCCATTTAGTTCAAAATTTCCAGGGGTCCATCATATATCGAGCGTTAAATTAATTATTTGCAATGGATCGAATGTTTTACGCAAATTACAGAGCTCAAGGCTGTGCATTCAATAGTCCATGCGGCTCTTCGTCCTGGTGTGCAGATTATTTTGAACACTGGATGCACAACCTCTCATTCTTTAACAAACACATAACTTATATTGTCATCGTGTCGCAAAGAGGTAGACTTTGCGCGTGGTAACCAATAATGATGTTATCGATCACAATAACTGAGCCACTTGTAGTTTGACGCTATTTTTAAATTGAGTAGCTTAGCAAGGCCTACCAAGTAACAGCTGTCATGATTGGTTGGTTACAAAACCCTGGGTACTGTACCTTTTCAGAACCCTGGGATTCGTGATGTCACAAAACCCGCGGTTTTGTTCTGTTATTTCAAAGTGTTACAAAACCCACGGTTTTCTGGCTGAACCGAGGGCTTTGCAAACAAAGCCGTGGGTTTTGTTAAAAAAATAACAAAACCAAGGGTTTTGTGATCAAAACTCGGAGTTTTGCTCTTAAACTGTGAGTTTTGTGCTAAAAAAACCCAAAGTTTTGCTACAAAACCCACAGTTTCGTACATAATCCCTGGGTTTTGTTCATGAAACTCACGGTTTTGTACACAAAACCCAGAGTTTTGTAACAAAACCCAGAGTTTTGTACAAAAAGATATCAAAATTCAATAACTAAGCAAAACCCAAGGTTTTGTAACAAAACCCTGGGTTTTTCTAATGAAACCCAGGGTTTTGTGATAAAACCTATGGTTCTGTTTGCAAAACTCAGGGTTTTGCTACAAAACCCAGGGTTTTGAAAAGCAAAACCCGCAGTTTTGTGAACAAAACTCAGGGTTTTGTGAATTGTTGAACAGTACAACTTCCATAACCCCAAGTACACCAGAATTGTGGCCTTATAAGAGGGTGGCCTTTCTTAAGGGGGTAAATATAATTAAAAAGCCATCACTGCTACGCTGACAAATGGCCTTTCTAGAAGGGTTGCCTCTCTTCCAAAAAGAATTGTTTCCATCCAAATTATTTGAGGTTTCTTGTATAACTGTAAAGCCCAATGTCTTATGCATGTGTTGAACACAGTTTTTCCTTGAAAAATTAAACATAATTCTATCCATATACATTTACTCTGAAAAAAATTCTGAATTTGAGTCTCAGTAATACTGGTGCTGACTTTTTTATTTCTAGATCTAGTCTATTTTTGTGACAAATGAAATACAGAACTTTTTCAGAACACAAGGCACTCTTGTGTGGATACAATGCATCAATTGTCTATTTACTGCAAGTTCTACCTGCAGTCTATTTTTGTAATAAATGGAATATGTGACTTTTTTCAGAACACTTGCTATTATTGTGTAGAGTGAGTCCATTGTCTGGTTATTAGTTATTATAAGCAGTGTTACTGAAAGACTAGGAGACTTATTCTTGGTATTATTGCCAGTGCACTATTTATTTATATCCAAGTGTGATGGTGAAGGTGGATGTATCTAGATGATGTGCATCCTCAATGAGCCAGTCACCTGCTATATTAAAGGAGCTGTATTCCCTGAGCTTGAAGTTGAAGAAGGGTACTGTGTTCCGGAATTTAGTCTGGTAAAAATTGTCATGTGGCTCAGCATTTTTATCCATAAACTCCATTAGTCCACAGATAATTATTTGGTACAAGAGTTTTTTCAATTACTTTTTGGATGCTAGACTCCGCTATCAAATGACTGAACATCAATGATAAATGTGATTAAAGTCTATACTACAATAGATTTTTTTTTTTTTGGATGCAGGGCTTTTACCTTTTCATGTGATGATCATGTCTCTGCAGTATCTTATCAAAATTGTAGTGTATTAGCTCAATATCTCTGGTCCTGTTTTATAGATGTACACCAGAATTCCACATGATTTGCTTAAAAGCAAATATATGCAATTTGTGTAACTCTTACTATTGTGACAGTTGAATATGTTCGATAATGGGATGCTACCATCTACATTGTCATGACTACACTGTGACCATGGTCAAAGGCCATGTCTCCATATATTATTTATTCTATGACAAGTATTTGTACTGGTCAATGAACTACACAGTATCACCTTAGACTTAGTGGTTTACTGTTCACCAAGTAAATGAATTCTAAAATGTAGTGTGTGTAACTCCTCAGTTGTTTGTGAACTTATATGTTGCATTCCTAAGATTCACGAACATGTCTCGGACAGCAAAAATTTGACAGAACAGAAAAAGAGGTGCAACGCGTATATCTGAGTGTCAGATGCAACCAAAAGACACTATAGGCCACACTAATAATTTATCTTGAGAACCGAGCAGGGGTCATGCCTTCTCCCCTTTGCACTGCCTCCCCCCCACAAACCCCCCACCGTCTCAGGTGCTAGAGCAGATATATCTGGTGCTTCAATATTTCAGATGTCCCCCTCCCCAACACAAACCTCAATTACAGATCTAAATTTGGAAGATTTCAGGTCTTTTAAAAATATGAAACTGATAGCAAATGGGAAAGATCATAAACTGAGGGATGCCAATATGGTAAAACACAGTAAGCAGTAAATAACATTCTTCAATGAAAGATCTTTCATCAAGAGGTTCAATACACAATCCCTGCCATACTTCTAGTGTAAAATATCAATGAACCAGGGACTAATATGTAATGATTTACACTCCCAGATAGGGCAAGAAACTGCTGATTCATTCTGCATCCAAGGAATATCACATGATTTGTGTTCTCATTTTGTTTGCCACCTGAAAAAAGTGACTGAATTTATGACCAAAGCAGCCTTTTTATTACTTCTCAATGCATTTATAAGCCTTATAAAAAGCACATTACATATCAAAATGAACCTCAATTACAAGTTAATCCTTATTCACATGAGCAGTTTCCATCAACTTTTTTCTTCATTGATTTGCAAAACCTTCACTGCAACCATGTGCACTGATCTACCTAGCGACTTTATCATCAAACATTGAACCAATTAGAATTTCCAGACATGTGGCAATACATATATATTGTGGCAAATTTGGCAATTAAACACTTTAAATTTTGACATTGGAAATTCTAACGGTGGTCTGAAGGTTACAATGAATAGTAAGAAAGTGAATGTAAATTCTGAATAAGCATATCTAGGTGCATACACACAGTACAAGTAATATTTATCAGTTTCTATTAATTCACCAATTTACATCAATAGGCAATTGTTTGCCCCCAGTCATATTTACTCAGCAAAAGTCAACGTTTGTGTTACAGATTTGTCTCTAGTCACGTTAATGGAAATTTCTCTACACCTTGTGCTGTAAACACTTACTTGTACTGTAACATATTGAATATACAATTTTAACACAACCCTAGGTAGTTCCATTTAATTGATACATACATCTGGAATGTTATTTTATGCGAAATATTTGAAGCTGTGTTTCATAGTCATATGTTTGGGGCTTTATGCTGAAAAAGTGGAAGTAGTGAGTCTGGCATAATGTTACTTGAAGTCTGTCACTCATGCATGCTAGCGGTCATATCATTATTATTATCATTTTTTTTTTTTTTTTGATCATATTGTGCTCCTGATATGGTATGTTGGTACCTGAATCAAAGCACCTTAAACACACTTTGAATGTTAAACTCTCATTTGGTCCTTGCTAAATTTATATGAAAATTAATTACCAACAAATATGGATGGCTGCAAAAACTGTCCAATAGTAATGACAGGCATGTACATGTAGTTCGTACCTGGTTGCAGTGACAATCAAGTAAGATATTAGGCTCCTTGGATCAAGCAAGGCATTTTCAGTCACTGAGTATGTGCATGGAAAACATTTGCTGTATGATCTCGATTTAACACTTTGGGGCCACTTGGGAAATTTCAAATGAAATATGGCTCATTTTTAGACTTACATTTGATTTGGAACATTAGAGCTGTACACCATGGGAATTGTTAAAAATTTGTAACAGTTCGCATCATTTTCGCTTTTTCCGAGTCTGAAAAGTGTGGGAATAGGGGGTACTTAAGGAGGCAAGGGTACACAAAAAGGGATAATAACATTATGGTATAAGCATCAAAAGCTACAAAAGCTATCTTAGAAACCTAAAATGGTAGTTGCTTTTAGGAAACAGTTTGGTACTCTCATAAGTAAAGGAACTCATGTCTGACACAGTACATCATCATGGGGTTCTTTACTTTGGGTCTCTTACATTATTTATATCTGATCACCAAGCTTAACAGACCATGATCTGAAGGTTCCTTCAGCCATTGAAAACAGGTTTTACAATACGTAATGATTTATTGATGAATGGGAAACATTTACTCTTTCAATGCCAACTGCCACCAAAGTTGAACTGCTCAAGAAGAACTGCTCTCAATTATAATATGGATGCCAGATTCATAATCCTTGCAATAAGGCCTTTCATTCAAGCACCAGCATGCTCATAGTTCCAGAGAATATAATGGTCCAGGTCAACAGCTTTCCTCAGCATGCTTTGGATGCTGAGGAAAGCTGGTGACTCAACACAAAACTTGGTACTGAAAGAGTTAACCTGTTTTTATTTGGGGTTGATCACCTACACATGAAAGGTAACTTTAAGTGACTCCACTTCACCCCTCTACTCATTGTACTGAGGCAGTCAATAGAGATCTCTGGTCACCTTTCTGCCCTGTGCATACAACTTGAAAGCCACCAGTGCCAATTACCATCACCATTAATGCCCTTTACACATTCTTCCAGTCAGTATATCTCTCCTCAATGACAAGCTTCAGAACGAATTTTTTATTAAATGTCAAACGACACACACTGTGATCATTATGAAGTAACTGAGAGGGGAGATGATTTATGTACATGTATGTATTCCTAAAATGCTAGCTACATTTGTGTATAAATATGTAAAAGCAACATTTGAAGGGAGACACAGTAAAAAAGAGAGATTGAATCATAAAACTGTTTGCATTGACTGACTAACTATTTGACACTGCTGAGGTTTATCCCGAGTCCATGACAGCAGCACATCTGGATTCCAGCTTTTCCAATACATGTGTGCAGTTTGCCATTTGATGCAATATCATCTTGCAAAGCTCTGGACTTGTGCAAATTCCCCCCACCCCCCACCCCCATATAATATTGATGTTTCTACAACGATGACGACGGAAACGAAACTGACATGATGACAACAATAGACTGTTGGCTGATAAAGCCATAAGGCTGGGGTGGGGGTAGAGGTAATGATCTAGTAACTCTTTCAGTGCCACATTTTGGACTGAGCCAATAGCTTTCTCCAGCATATTCTACGTGCAATGTGCCCATAAGCATGCCAGGCAAAAATGTCGACATGGAGTATTATATATTCTACATACATTAACTACAGGCATGCTGGTACTTGAATGAAAGGTATTTTTACAAAGAATATGAATCTAGCACCCTCATATAGTTTGTCCAAAGTAGTTTGACTTTAGGCACAGTTGCATTGAAAGAATTAAGCCATGCTTGTACAGTCAAATTTCATATTTTTCAATTCACGACTATAGCATGAATGATTAGCATCAGGACAAGATTTATCTTATTGTGATATTTAACACATCCAAGAGTCAGAAAAGTCAGCTTCACAAATAAGAACTGCTTTCCCTGGAACCCAAAAATATGCAATTGTTGAGGGTTTTCAAATGCACAAGAAGTGAGGTGAAAGATAAACTTATAACCATTGCCTCTTCTTCATTTATATCAGAATACAGATGTTTCATTATGAACATAATTTGTCTGTAACAATGTATCAGTGATGTTCTTTGTGGCCATAGACCTTGAGTGTTCATGCTTGCTTAACTTCAGAGTTACACTTTGGTGAGTAGTTTGAAATTCTTGGCAGTGCTATTGGAATACTAGCCTTGCAGAAGTCTGTTCCTCAGGTTGTTTTTGTCCCAAAATGGAATGTCATTGTGTTATACATGCATGGATGTGGTTGGTGTATGTGGCTCGACCTTTCAAAAACCCACCCTTTGTTTTTCACAAAAATGACACTTTTGTTGGGGAATTTTGCGACCAAAACAGTAGAAAATATGGGCCCAAAATGCCATGAAAAGTGCTCCAGGAAGAAACTTTTGACCTTAGGTGAGGAAATTTTCCCAAATTTTGGAGCAGAAAAGAGAAAAATTACCCTTTCTAGGAAATTTTTTGGCAAAATACAGGACCTTTGTTAGGGAAATTCCGCTGAAAAGAAGGGCCTTCAGAGTGGCACATACGCTGTATCTTCACTAATGGGAGTACCCCCACCGGGGATGTGCCGCAAGTGCAGAGTTCATAGGCAAACAGATAGTTGGTTGGGAGGGAAGGCCATGGATCTAGCTGGGAACAGTCACTGACAACCACCTAATGGTGCTGCAGTCATTGAAAAATCAAAAGTGCAGGGTATCCTGCTGTACAGTGAAAATTACACCCACTGTCCCACTGTCTGAAGGAAAGCAGTCGTGAATGACATCACAATGTGGGGATATCCCACCATTAGCATTTTTTGGGAAAGGCGATAATTTTTCCTCATCAGATGGTGCTGAATGTATTTCAGCACTAGAACCACGACCTTCCTTCCTGGCCAACAGTCTATTTGCCCTATGAACTTTGCACCTGTGGCATATCCATATTACACAATCATATTCAATTTTTAACACAGTTTTGGGACAAAACAACCTGAGGGAAGGGCTTCTCAAAGGCTATCAGAATATACCTCAGCAATCTGGAACATATGCAAGCTGGGGGAAAGCTGGCCAACCAGAGTTTTACAAACTAGTAACATTTTGCTGAAAAAGATGCAGAGCTGGTTTTCTTATACAAACTATTACAGATTGGACTGTTCTTAAAAATAGAAAGAGCTCACTATTTCAGTAGAATTACACACTATTTTGTAAAGCAAGTGGACTGTGACAGCCATATGCTCAACTGACTTTGCATGCACAGACTGAAAATTTTCAGCATTATGAAATACACCTATTGATATGTGCATCCAGGGTGAAATGACATTGACCTATGCCATTTTGGGCTTCAATAGCAAAGCAATTTGAAAACCACCTTATTTTGCCTGTTAAAGTCTCATCTCTCTAAAGTAGCGCCATCAAATTCAGAACACTAAAAGGCACTTACAAAGGTCTGTTTATCTTAAATGTCATGCTCCTAAACTTAAAAAATTATTCCCTGAAAACAAAAATTTATGGGAAAATAGAACAGTTGCCTATTGGGTTCATACATTTTATCTTCTATGCATGACTTTTCTATAATACTGACATAATTTGTTAATGGGGCTCATCACTGAGCACTTATGCTGACACTGAATGAAAAGGGTTCTCTGATCCAAAAACCCCAACAATCTTTTGTGTATGTTGCATGTTATCTGAGATTAGCTGCTAGTTTTTAACTATAAAATGATTGCTTGGTACCCACTCCCCCCCCCCCCCCAAAAAAAAAGATTGATGGTGGACATGAATGCCAAGTGTGTTTAATTTTTAGGTGCAGCTATCACTAAAGTGTTTGACTACCTGGGTATGCCTCACTATTTAAAGGCCATAGCATACTTTGAGGTCATTCCATAATTTGAATATCTATGATATGCAGTAAGTATTCTGTGCCCTTCTGATATAGAACTTCTTGTCTGCAAACTCAACCTAAAACATTCATCCAACTTATGTTTGGGGGTATTTTGCCATATGGTGTGCCAAAAACATCAAAAGCTTTTGGGAAGAAGGCACAGTCAGCACACAGTGCTGAGAGAAATGATCCATGTTGAGCAGGACTGCAGCTGTTTGGCCACATACATGTATTTTACAACGGACACTGAGTCAGATGGACAGATCAATGATGGACAAATGAGCCTCATAAAGCTAAGCCACCTGACAATTCAGCTGGGCTAAAATGAACTTTCAATGTGTATACAAAAAGAGACATGTACAGGTTTAGCCTCTGAAACATGTTCTGAGGAGATACATACTGAAGACCCTTTTACGTATCTGTTCTTATACAGCCTAAGTCAAAAGAATAACATGACAATAGTACTTCCATATATATATATATATATATATATATATATATATATATATATATATATATATATATATATATATATACATATATAGTATGGAGTGTAAAGAGTTCTGACTAAGGGAATTATAAGCTAATGAGTACCAGGAAAGTGGTTCTGGATGAAAACAAACAAATACAATACACCAGGCAGAAGGCAGCCATACCCTGGTTGTTAGAAAGCTATCATAGGCAGCCATCTCCTGTGGCCATATATTTCTGGGCTTCTTGTCTTTATTTTCCTGTGATACTAAGAGGTTAAAACAAGATATACAGTGATACCAACATTTAAAAATCCCATTTGTGGGACAACCAATTAAGTCCTTCAGGTACAGAAAACAAATAACAAAGCATAGAAGAAAATTCTAAATTATGATTTAAGACAAATGACAAAAATGTTCAAATTTTCAGCTAATTTCAGGGGTTGTCCTTAACAATGAGGGACAGTTGGCATCCCTGAACATGAGAAAGATATATAACAAGCAATTTCACATCTCTTCACCACTGGCAATTCTATTGACACTGCAGCTGCTACTATCCATTAACTAATGATTGATACTGTAATTTAAGCCTAAATTACACACTGATAAATTATCATGGAAATTCTCCTGACAATTCTTTTCTTGAGATTGATACAATTACAAACTATGCAAGTATATATATATATATATATATATATATATATATATATATATATATATATATATATATATATATATATATATATATATATATATATATATATATATATTCATTGCATGGGATGCTACACTGTCCAAGTGCCCTGGTAAGTTTGAGCTTCTATGTAACTTTCGACAAGCACTACCAAGAAACAGCATGCACTTGATCTCGTTGTTAGTAAATCCACGTGTTTGCCTCCCATGGCCTACATCCTATCAACTCTGTCATGCCTGTCTATCAATTTTTTTTGTTTAATTTTCCTGTTTTCTTTTGTCCCTGTGTTTTACTGGAAATTTTACTTCATCATTCATGATTTAAATTGTAACATTCCTGTCAAGGAAAGACGTGTTGATGCACATTTTCAGGCTACGTCTTCTTTGAAATTTGACTTGATTTCATAAAACTTAACACACACACATATACGCATCAGAACTCATGGGTGTGCCATATAACAAAATAAGGTCATAGCCACTACGTAAAATAAGAGAAGTGAAGAGAGGATAGGAGAGCAGATAAGAAGAGAAGAAAGGAATGAAATGAAATAAAATGAAATGACATCTGGTAAACAAGTTCAGGTCTAGGGATACTGGAAAATGTCCTTTTGGAATGTAATTTATAAGCAATGGGTCAAGTAGTTGCAGTACATTTTTTCTTACATTTTTGCAAAACAAAAACAAAAAACAGACAAAAAAACCCAAATAAACAAATAAAGACACTTTTGCAAATATGAATCAAACACCATCTAAATATGAGAATCACTACAACATAATCTGTCAAATGCACTTGATTGAGGCACACACCTCCCCCACCACCACCTGCACATCTGCCAACAATTTTGATGTGGATCTGGTATATAGTTGGGGAGAAAATTACATGAATATGCATGTACACTTGTATTGAATGAATGAATGAATGAATGAATGAAGAAATGAATGAAATCACTGTAGCATCATCCTGCTGTTTTTGAGAAGAAAGAAATGTAAATGTGAATGGAAAATGACACATGGACAGCAGACCATACTACAAGCTTCAGCTGTCTGACTAGTCTGCTAAAGGTAGAACTGTTATTTACACAAACATTACATTGATAAATGATATATGCACTAGCAACTTACACAACATTGGCTAAGGAGAACAAAATCAATACAAATGGCAATTTACATGTTATCAAGACACAAAAGTGGCCTTTAGAAGTCAATACTAAACAGAAACTTTAATCTGCCATTTGCAAACAGCTGCAAATTCAGCACATTATAAAATGAGATGATTTGGTTTAAGGTAAAGGGAACCCAAACAGGTGTTTTCTGGTTTGTTTTAGGATTTTTGTGTCACTCCTTGCTTGGTATACAAGTGTATGTTGAAATTTGGAACCACTATGTCACTTGTAAAGCACTAAAAAGACAATATCAAGTTGGATTTGCAACTCAACAACCATTTGGCACATGTTTATAAATGGTTCTCAATGAAATGAAGCAAAACCAGTGTCAATAACGTAATCATGGGTCAAACTTGGAAGCACATGCTGACAGCAATCAGATTCATTTTTTTTTTAATGATAAACGCTACACTAAATTGCAACAGGGCAGTGTAATATTTTGAAAAGTCTTCCCTGCAATATTATAAAGGAAGTTAGAACACTGCAGTGAATTGATCATATTTTCTTGTGTGTATATTACCATCTGTGTGACTGTCTACTGTGGTAAAGGATCAAACAAATGTGCAACAGGTATTGGCAGTCGGTCATATTTACCACAAGACCAGTTTCCTTGCATGAGCATGGTTTCAACACCCTCACTTAAACGTACTGAATCTTTTTAATCATAGTATTTGCAAGACACTTAAAGTTAAAATAAAAAGAAAGGGATGCAACTGCAAGCCTGAATTTATAAAGTTACAACCACTCAGCATTGCCAAGTCTAGGCTATGACTGTTATAATCTCCCACCAAATTAGAATGCATTCTTGCAAGTTACTTGTACAAATCTGACTAGGTACTGAAAATGGGTAGCCTTTCTGTGGGATGAATCAGTCCAGTACCTTGTCTAAACCAAGGAAAGGAAAACCCAGTGCATAACAATCTCGCAATGATGGCTTGCAATCTGGACAGGACATGGCTCTAGCCAATGCTGATCATCAGGTGATCAATGCACCGAGCCCACCATGACATCAGCCCTTAAACCACAAAATAGCTTCAAGCTTCTTGTCACAAATTGCACCTGATGAAGCATTTCCCAATCTTCCAGAATGATTAAGATTTTGACAGTTTGTATTATAAACAAGTTCATGAAGGACTCACTCATTACCTGGCCAGCAATAAACCTCTCAATTCAATCCTAACAAATTACGTTCTGCAATAAATTTGATTGAAGGGCAAGAAAGACCTTTGAACTCATATCTCTCGGAATACACTTCTGGGTGGGATTTTCAAGTTGCAATGACTATTATTGAGTTCCAGTTTCTCTGAGTCACTGACACATTGAAGACTTGGGAATCAAAACATGTCAGCAATTTCAATGAGTCTCTGCAGAAGATATACTGGGGGGGGGGGGGGGGGGGGGCCCTACATACACAAATACATTTCAGCCAGATCAGAGTGCAACTCACTACCAAAAATTATCTGTTAATCCCTGCTCTCATAAATGAAATGTAGTGGAACTATAATTTCCATATCTCTATTTTTAGTGATGATATATTTGAGCCATAACGTGTATATCATTCAGATGAGGATTCTCTGTATCTTGTTCCGAAAGTCACAGGGCAATTTTAGTGAAGTCTAATCAACCATAGTCTGGCCCACTACATATATCCTGCTTATCCGATTACAATATTTTCTGCCATAATAATCACATTTTTGAGACTTGTTTTTTCTGATTGTAAGCTTGAAGTGTCTGCCATAACTGAAACAATTGCGTTTTGCCCTTTAAACACCACACTTGTAATAATGGTTATATCCCACAGAGCCATATGCTGTGGCATCATGAGCACATGCTGCCAAAATTTACTCAGCTTTATGGTTTCACAAAAGACTCAAACCCTTAGTTAGAATTTGATAGGGGCAATGTAGATCATTTAAAAAGGGCACTATTCCAGCAGAACATATGTGAAAGGGCTCTTTTTAGCTTAAAACTCGCTGAAAAAGGGCAGCTATGCCTTAAGCCTACAGGTGTGTAACAACAAACAGTATAAATCTTACTGTGCTATTCCTACTTCTGATTATTCATTTGGTACAATACAACAACTGGCTCTGTTTTTTTTGAGAGGTTTTAATGCAGAAATGTATCAAAAATAGGGTACAATACCATAGATCCTTAAATTCAGCTAATAAATAGGGGCAGGTGCTGGAGAAATTTTGAAGGGGGCAAAGGGGTGCTACTGAAGAGGGGCGGGGTGGGACGCCCCTCTGAAATGGTGTAGAAAGGGGTCTGAGACTGTTAATTAGCCCCACAGGTGTCAGAAAGCAACTGACACCTATGCACATATGGTGGTCAGTACACAGATACTGTACGAGGGTCTCATTAATTTTGCCTGTAAAAAGTTTCTAACATCTTCAAATTAAAAAGGTACTGGTACATTATCGATATTGACAGGCATACTAATGAAAAAGTCTTACCATAGGCCTACCAGTAGGCGTATGGTAAAATATAACTAAGATGGCAGATCTAGAAGACTAAACATTCAAGATTATTATTTAGATTGATTGTACAGTATGTCCATATTTTTACCCAATAACGAGTTCGATTTTTTTCCCCCTATACATGTATGGGCCTGTATGTAGAATCTAAATTCTGATTCACAGGCAGTTAACCGCAGTCCCAAAATCAATTTACTGACTGTTCCCTTCAAAATTGGTATCTACAAAAGGGTTTTCCATGATGTCACAGCATGACTTCCCGCATGTGGCATCTATCATCTGCACAATGTCCAACCGCATGGTAAAAATGACATTTCTTGCAAAAGGTAGGCTCTTACAGGGAACAGGAATTCACACACATATTACTTGTTGAATATGATAAGCTAAATCACAAAAGTGGTCAAGAGATGCACCCTTGCCTCCTTTCCTTTGGCTTAAAGACAATGATGTTGAACGTACCCGAAGGTTCTGTTGCTGTCATTGATATTTTTGGCAGTGCTGATTAGATTAAAACAAGATATGTTTGTAAAACATAGATGCCCCCCTCCCTCATTACCCTTGCCCTCGCTACCCTTGCCCTCGTTACCCTTGCCCTCGCTACCCTATTGATAGTGGTAGAAGGGGCACTCGTGACCTTACAAAATTAGTGAAGGTTGATCATACATCAATGTCACATATCTTTATACTTTAACCTAGCCCTTAAAAAACGACTAAAAACCTGGGCAATATAAAAGTTATAGCGGAAAAATTAGTCATCATTTAGAAACCATATTCAGCAAAGTGGCTTTATGACCTTGGAAATTATGGCACGGTCACTCATTTTCACTTGACCTTCTTCAGTTATTGTGCGAAAAACAAAAAAGGAAGTCTACTATCTGTGTGTGACCCTCAAAACTGGGTCAAGGTCACCCATCTACAAACTCAAACTGGCCCTCATAGACAACCATAAAGCTGTGCAATATAAAAGTGCTACCTCTAAAATGCAAGTTATCATGCAGAAACAGTATTCAACCAAATGGCTCTGTGACCTTTGAAATTAGGTCAAGGTCATTCATCTTCAAACTTGACCTAGACCTGAATATGGACAATTATCCAGTGGAATATTAAAGTCCTAGTTTAAAAACCTCTTCAGTTATCATGTGAAAACCAAAGTTAACTCAGGTACCAACGTGACCTTGGAAATTAAATCAAGGTCACCAAACTTTAAGCTTCTTCTAGCCCTTAGCAAGAACTATAGACCTGTAAAGTATCCCAGTCCTAACTTAAAAACTTCTTGCGTTATTGTGCAGAAACCACAGGAAGCATCAAACCATATTCAGTAAAGTGGCTCTGTGACCTTTAAAATGAGGTCAAGGTCCTCCATCTTTGAACTTCGCCTAGCCCCAAATATGGACTAAAATCCTGTGCACTATAAAAGTCCTACCTTAATAACCTCTTCAGTTATTGTGCGGAAACCAAAGTTAACTAAGGTACCACTGTGACCTTGAAAATTAAGTCAAGGTCACTCATCTTCAAACTTTGCCTAGCTTTTGATTAGAATGATACACCTGTACAGTATCAAAGTCCTAGCTCAAAAACTTCCTGAGTTATTGTGCGGAAACCACAGGAATTCTACAATCTCTCTGTGACCCTGAAAACTGGGTCAAGGTCACCCATCTTCAAAATCAATCTAGCCCTTACAAAGAACCATAAAACTGTGCAATATAAAAGTTCTAGCTCCAAGGTATAAGTTATCATGCAGAAAGCATGAAACCATATTCAGTAAAGTGGCTTTGTGACCTTTAAAATGAGATCAAGGTCATCCATCTTCAAACTTTGTTTAGCCCCAGATATAGACTATAATCCTGTGCAATATAAAAGTCCTAGCTTAAAAACCTCTTCAGTTATTGTGCAGAAACCAAAGTTAGCTCAGGTACCACTGTGACCTTGGAAATTAGGTCAAGGTCACCCATCTTCAAACTTTGCCTAGCTTTTGACTAGAATAATACACCTATACATTATCAAAGTCCTAGCTCAAAAACTTCTTGAGTTATTGTGCGGAAACCCGAGTCTACCGACCGACCGACCGACATGTGCAACGCTATATGCCCCACCTTCTTCGAAGGGGGGCATAAAAATCAAGGGCAGTCTTAACTGAACATGTTTCCAAATAAAGTGAAACAAGCGAAACTGAGTCCTTTGAAAAGGTCTATTATTTTGCTGTTGACACAATTTGTGTAATTTTTGGCACTCTACAGAAAAACATTATGCCAAAATAATGAGGATACAACCTGGGCCTACACAATAGACAAAATGCTGCTGAATTTTTTAGTCAATATCCTAATGTCACATGAAAATATTATAATTTAATGAAACTGAGGGCAAATGTGCTTTTCATGATGTATTGTTAGCACTTTATGGTTGACACTTGGAAAACAATGCAATAACAGGGGTAAAACTGCACTTATTTGTGCCCTCCCTTGGCCTCGATCACTTCTGGTAAATAACACATTTGGTATCCTTGGAAAGGTCTGAACTTTGTCTTTATCACAAAAAAAAATTATAAAAAAATACCATTGGTTACATTCAATTACAGTACAGTTAATCTATGTCAAATATCAATGTTTCAAAGGTTAGAGATGTTGTTCACATGATCATTTCTATTGGCTAATGTGAGATAGCTGGAGAGTCATACGACCTGTTTGAATAATTAACTCTGAAGATAGTCACGTGAAGCAAGAGAAGCAGAGCTCGCACATATCATCACTTCCTCCCACAACTTCTGCCTAGGTCTGAACAGCTGTCATTTGTGATAGCATGGACGCATGCTGTGCACCATGAAAAAGTGGCAAAACAGAGTCTTTTGATGATGTTAAGTGTAAAAACCTTGACACTTTCTGTTATGATTGCGACTAGGTACAGAAGGAAATTCACAGTGGAAGCAAAATATTGTGACTGGACTCCCATTTGCATATTGGAAGTACTGTTTTCCCCAAAAATCAGTTTAACCTAGAATAAATCTAACCACTAATCATAAATAACTTGTAAAACAAGCAAAATTGTAAGATTTGATGCTGTGGAAATCTGTCATGTGTGGTTTCTGTCATTTCAAACACAATACTGCAGATTACTTATGTGCCATTTTGGAATCTATAGACCATGACATGCACTGTGACTGGCACTCAAGGACCCCAAATGATCAGCGCAGCACAACCGGCTTTCAAAGAATTGAGGTAGTCGACCTATGCCCCCCAAGAACCAGCTATCTACTACTTTCATAGCCTGATAAAATGAAAAATCTTGAAAAAACGTCATACGGAGTACACATTTTTGGAA
This sequence comes from Hermodice carunculata, assembly GCA_964020975.1. NCBI lineage: Eukaryota > Metazoa > Annelida > Polychaeta > Eunicida > Amphinomidae > Hermodice > Hermodice carunculata. Next base: position 46,412,025 of record OZ026615.1, on the reverse strand, counting down.
ACAGCATGATCCCTAGATGTCAATACACTGAATTTTTTAAACCTGTGCATATAAATGTTGCATAAACCAGGTTTTTAATGTAAAAATAGAAGAGACATTATATGTACAAATGTTAAAAATTCTGTTTTACTAGTTCATCAGTTACTTGTTGTTTTGCAGAACTAAATGCCCTGCTTCACCAGGAACTTCAATTTTGTACCTTCCTGACTGTAAAATCCAAATAAAGAAAATCTATGGGGACAGATTTTTAGCCACATGCGATCATTATTTCTATGTGACAATTTAGAATTTAGAACCATTAAATTGAATTTTCTATTTCAGTAAATCTACACACAAGTTACATTTGAATCTCTGATCAACAAATTAGTAGTTTATTAACCGATTACCACCAAAACGTATACAATTATATTGTTTCATTAATCTATGGATCATATCCTTTCCAGAAATGTATGTATACTTTACATGTGCATGTCAAAATGTCATAATTATTCATTTCCTCCCGAAAGTTTATCCTAGAGAAATTGGAAAATCAACTGCAAAACATGTAATACACATTGAACGCACAGTGTTCGACCTTTACAATGGCTTTCAGAAGCACTGCACTAAATACCAGAGAGATTAGAGAAAATCACAGGGCAAAAGGAAGGACTGTCCACCCTTTCATATGGCAAGCTGGTCTAAAAAGACTGAAAACAAAAACTAAAGCGATTTTATGACCAATACTTATAGGTGTCAAACCTCATGCTTTAGCAAGACAGTTGAAGATATAGAAGACTTCTTGCAAACATGTACATTAGCCAGCAATAAAGATCATACAACTGGGTAAATGTACATAGTGTTTTCCTCACATTATGGGCTCAAACCCAAAGATGGTTCATCTTTCTGGTTTTTATTACCAACTTGCAGATCAAATGAAATTTTACTCCCTGTCTAATTTTAGTGTCACTACTTGCACTTTCAGCACTGCTTTCACAACATTCTTGATAAATGCAGCCACAAATATTCCCAGCTTCTGTTGACTGATGGTATATTATTCTCCGTGGCAAAAGCAGAACATATTAATGAAATCAATCCCTATTGGCAATTTTAACAGGGAAAAGTTGCATGCATAGGTGTTACATCCCTAATTATATAGTGTTAATTTGGCAACATTATATAGTGTAGACCATGCTCCAGGAAATAGTTGGCTCATCACTCATCAAACAAAAGCACATTTCCAAAGACATTCTGTTTGATGCGTTCATGTGTCAAGGTCACATAACTCATACAACTGCCCAACTAAAGGAAATAGAGTCTAGGACTTTAATATATTCTAAAACCCTCTGTGAAAAGTTTCAAATAATCTTTGAATAATAAATTTAAAGTAATTAAAATCACAAGCTGCTGAACAATATGCAATGCAGTGCAAAAATATGACACTGAAAAACCATTCTTGGTTTTGAAGGAACCATTTTTAGAAATTCATCTATGAGGATTTATTCATCTGCAATTATCGTTAAATTCCAGCTAAATCTACAGACAAAATTTGCCAATTTCTCCAGTTCATGTACGCTCAGCCAGCGATATACATATTAATAATCAGCTATCAACCTGAATCTGTCCAAAGGCAAGTATCACGCAAATAGAAGCTGGAACTGAGTAAGTGAAGATATTATAGTCTCCATAGAACATGGTTGGAATCAGCATGTATACATGTATATGCACCACAAGTTTCAATGGGAAAGTACAAGCCCACATTGAGTGTCACCTTCCCTACATCCACCCATCAACCCTCATCCACCCCCTGAACAAATTATGGTAAAAGCAACTATTTAACAGGAAAAACTCCCACAATGTGCTTCTGTTGCACTTTTAAGTGCCTTGGCTTTCAGTTTCTGTCTGCAGGTTCTATTTCTGAATGACCAATCTATATACAAACCATATCAAGCGAAAATACTGGTAATCTTAAGATCACCATTATCTCTCGCCTTTCACCTGTGTGGCCAGGTTTCCTGCACAAAACAGTTAGGTAGTACCATACTAATTCACCATTCTGAAAGTATACACCAATATCTGTGCCATGGAGTGTGATTAATATAGGCTTGACCTGCTTCACAATCAATGTTAAAGATATGGGTTTATACTGACACCATCATGTCTGTGAATAGATCACATACTAATTCACCATTTTATTTACATTCAGTACTAAGTTCACACACAGGCTTTAAAAGCTTTTTGTCACTGGTCCCCCCCCCCCCCCCCCATTTTGCAACAAGGTCATGCCACATCTGATTTGACTCTGCTCATCATTTCTGACAACATGGCTGTTAACCAACAATTTTTGCAAAACCGAAAACGCCCCTTCAAAATTTTCCTGCCTCACTGCTTGCCAAATTTGCATGTTTTTGAACATATGCTGATTAAAATATTTTTGCCAAAATTTTGCTCAAAACAGAATTCCGCTTTAAAACTGTAAACTTTCACCTATGTGGCAAGTCAAAATATAGTTGCCTGCTGCAATGCTGATTCTGCATTGCCTGGGTTGGAATCACATTAGGTACCTACTACCACAAGGTGCTCCACAATATGCAATGCAGACAAAATATGAAGCTGACTAGATATGCTTGGTTTTGAAAGAACCAGTTTTAGAAATTCAATCAATGAGGATATTTTTACCTGCAATTATCACGAAATTCCAGCTAAGTCTATAATCTGCCAATTTCTCTAATTCATGTATGTTCAGTCAGCAATATACAAAATTATTAATAATCAGCTACCAACCTGAATCTCCCAAAGGCATATATCTAGTAAACAGAAGCTGGAACTGAGCAGGTGTATATACAATAGTAGGGCCAATGATTTTCCGTTTTTTCTGAAACTGAAGCAGAATTGTGCATTTTTTTTCCATCCTTGAAACGGGATTCGATATTTTTTCTTATATGAATTATATATAAATATATAGCAGTGAAATGGAATTTGAAACATTTTTTGCTGGTGGAGCGGAATTCCTCTTTTTTTCAAACAGAAAATCATTGTCCCTACAATAGTCTCTCTTTTCAAAGACCATCCCCTAGGCAGGTCTAAAAGTGGGCACAATAAAGCAGGCAGACTTTCAATGGAGTTCAAATTCATGTAACATGGAAAAGATAGCACCATGGACCTGCTGAATATGGTACTAAAGTGCAAGTGGTCTTTCAGCAGAATGGTTTCACAAAGAAAGGGCCACTGTATATAGAAAGCTTTGACCCATTCCTGATCAGAGTACAGCTGAGTCAAAAGCTTTCCTTTGTGTATGTTGAGTGCATTGAACGCCAAGGAAAGCTATTGGCCTAGTGCATGCAATTATGTATAGTTTCACATACAAATCTCGACAAAAATGTTTTCCCATGATAAAAAATTAAAGTAAAAACATTCAGGCAGGTGACAATTTACATCCATGTACCTCTGAGTGATTTGAGCAGGAAAAGGTTAATGATGTTACAGGTGAAGACTAGAAGCTGGTCAGAGACGGAAAACCCCTCGGCCAGGGTTGATAACTGGGAAATAGTACTTTAGGTGAAGACCATATACCTGCATGTGAGATCAGGAGGTTACTTCTGTTTGACAAAGCTTTGGTACCAATGCAAGGAGCACAGATATCATGGCAAGGCCATTTTTCTTCAATGCAGCACTGTGACCTAAATATGTGACCCAGTGACATAGTTTTCACTAGGTGTCTGAGGCATCCTTGAGGACCAACTGTCATAATGGATTGGTGCAACTACAATCAGTAATTTAATATTTGAAGATATCATGGTACGGCCATTTTTCTTCAATGCAGCATTGTGACCTTAATATGTGATCTAGTGACTTAATTTTCCATAGGTGTCTGAGGCATCTTTAGGACCATCTGTTATGAATAATTGATAAGGCTACATTCAATATTTTTTTTAATATTGTGTTTAATGCAGTTTTTTTTTCAATGTAGTACTGTGACCTAAATCTGTGACCTAATTTTTAATACAAACCTGAAATACCTCGATGGCCCCCTGTGATAAAAATTTGGTCTCCGTAAAGTGAGTATTTTTGGAGATATGGCATTAACAAGGCATGGGCCGATGGACGGACGTCTCTGGTATGATACACTTATGTAGAAAAACATGACCCATATTTATAAATATCAAACTCAACAATGACAGCAAAGAGATTCCACAGTTACCAAAGCATCAACATTCATCTTCCAATACCAATGTGAAGAAACAATTTCACTCCTGATTTGAGACAGGCAGTCACCCATAAAAGGCAACTGGTGGTTTTAAATCGGTCCTTTCAACCTTTGAAATATTCTTCACTGAATACAGACTATAGTGTTTCCAATATGTATAGGCCCAACCACTCAAAATCCAAATTTTATTACTTCTGCAAAAAAATACACGAGAATTGGTAGGCCTATCACTATTTTGGTTCATCTGACTGGTTCGTCAGCTGAGTTTATAGCAAAAGTGATGGACGGACATGTAGGTGACAACAATACCCCTCCGGCCTATATGGCCCGAGGGGGTAAAAACTGTGCACCAAATAAATCTGGTGCCCCATAGTCAGCCATGTTCTGGTGAATCGAGGTTGTATTTCTATGGCCATAGAATTCACAGCACTGTGCTGTAAGACTGTATCATCTCTACAAAAAATTTCAGATGGAATGGGATGGGTGATGACCTTGACCTCCATGTATTTGCAGTCACTGAACCACTGAAAATCTTTTCCAAACTGGTGTTAAAAATTTGAGTTTAACAGACCCAATTTCCATGTAAATATTAGTGCAGTCAAATGTGTGGCTACATTTTCTTGGCCAAAGGTGTAGCCACATGCGGAAGACCTGTGCTACAGTGACATTAAAATCCCATGGTCAACTTGGAAGTTGGTGGCAAAATTTATCAGGAAACCAATATTCATGACAGGCATAGAAACAAGCTCATTAAATCTCACAACTAATAGCATGACAAACTGTCACTCTACCTAAGTGTTCGCACTTTTAATGACTTTTATCCAGGGGAAAATCAATTCTGTCAGCTCAGAATCTCATTAATTACACACACAATCTGAAATATCATGCCTGACCCAACTGGACCAAATTATCACAATGGACAGTGCCAGGTACTTGAATAGCAGCCCATGTACCTTCTCAGTAAGCTATATGGATTTATATTGCATTAAAATACCAGTGCATTTTAGTAACACCATCCTCTGAATGGACTCTGGTTTACCATGGTTGTATTTTCACACATACCATGGAGAATCCATCCTCATTGCTCATACTTATTTTGTCGTCTTTTTTTTGGGGGGGGGGGATTTTTAACTCTAATACTCTAATGGTAGAAAACTGAACCTGAGGACACTCAGTAATTGTACTTTCAATATATACATATATTAATATAAATTAGCATGTATGCAAAAGAGCACTTTGTATACATTTTTTAAAAAAATATTAAAATGCACAGTGTGCTTGAAAATAAATTCACTCATGGTACTCAATTCATGAAGCATGACCACAGACCAATTCAAGTTCTTCCACCATCTACACAAATCAAGGTTGAAGGTATGTATGACTCAATTCAGTCCATCATCAACCAGTGAAACTAGTACGGTGCTCCCACTTTCTTGTGAGGCTCTGAAGAGAGCCTCTACAAAGGCCACCTCTTAATGCAAATGATATTGCTTCCATGTCCTATGTCCTCTTCACAAGTGGTCACCCCTCTAAAAACATTTACATGTATTAGGTCACTTTCTCTGTCCATTTGGGGTGGCCTTTATAAATAAGAGAGGGACCACTCTGTGTTCACTTGAAAATGTAACACTTTTCAAATTAATGCACCAACTACGCTCGATTGAGCCTTTCGGCCTCAATATCATGGGGAGATGAGCTATCTTGCTCAGTCTTATGCTAAAAATTTTTATTAAGAAAAAAAAAAAATTTTTTTATTGTCTTAGCTCACCTCCCTATGTTATTTCCACTCCATTTTAACACATATAGTGTTAAACCAAGAAAAAAAAACTGCAAACATTCTTTAAATCGAAACTAAAAGTTTAGTAGCCCCTATCCAGGGCTATTGGAACAATATTGTAATTGTTCTAATTTCATAATGCCTGATTCAATGCACCAGCCGACCATATGGAAAGACTATTCCTTTCAAAAAGAGATCTTTTTGAAATCACGTCATATCAACCAAGATATGAACGTCAGGCTACTATTACCCGTAAACAAATGCACGTTTTTTACGTAGTAACAACGGTAGCCGAACGTAGTATATAAACAGGCGAACGCGTTTTTTTCAACAGTCCCTGATGAGATGCAGAGGCATCGAAACTAGTCGTACAATCACCAAGCCTCCTAACCACCATGGCTACTTGCTTTAGTCATTTAGCTCACTTTTCAAATTTAGACCCTCTTGAACCACACATTTTCAGATTCCACAGGTTCTGTGGATTTCAAGGGTATGTACATTAAAATGCAACTCATATGATTTGGACCCATCACCACTCTTCAATGGTCTCATTTGAACAGTACCTTGCATGAACATTTGATCAACAGCTTAATTTATAAAAGACACTGCCATCAAAACTACTCTCTATTATAGGGATCGTCAGCTTGTATCTAGGTTAACAAAGACGTGTAAAATTCTGCGGTGAAATCAGGCTATTTTTTCTTTGTTAATGCTTGAAGCAGAAAGTGTCTTGTGAAAATTGTGTAAACTTTCAAACTTCAACATGTTAAATGAACCAAAAGTATACAATTGAACAATTTTTAATGCCAAAAATAATTCCTAGATACAGGTATGTATAATAATTTTTTGCCTAGCAGTACGATTTTACATGTACTTGTAGGTGCAAAATTTTTTGGTTCACACTTTTTTCTTTCAAATTTTCAAATATAATACAAACCACCACATTTCAACTAAATGCTAGTCAAGATATTTTAATTTATTTTTAATAATATGTGTGTGTGTGTGTATATATATATATATATATATATATATATATATATATATATATATATATATATATATATATATACAAACAATGTACATGTATATATATGCTTGTGTATGTATGCATGTGTGTATGTATATGTGTATGTATATATATGTATGTAATGTATGTATGCACATATATTTGATAGTCCGGAGTATTTCTGAAACTAAAGAGACCAAACTTTCACAGTGAAAAGTCCACACTTGGAAGCTTAGACACCACCACATTCCTATTATCCTGTCCGAAATATATACAAGGGATTCTCTGACTCTGCCAAGATATTCCATGGATGCTTTGTCATGAAGTTCATATTGAAGTACCCTATATATTTGGCCCTTCAGTAAACCTCAAATTTAACAGTTGGTCTAAAAGTGTTCATCATAATATTGGTCAAACCTGGACTGAAACATTTATCAGCCATGTCCTTAATCAGCTACACATGAGATGTTATGTGACACATGTAGTCATGCATGTGATGAAATAAACTTGACATGTGACAGCCAGTAAGAGCTTTTTTCATGTTTGTTACTGTTTCCTGATTGGAAAATTCACCACAATACACACTGAAAAAGTAGGACCTACAAACTTGTTGAGTAAGACTTGGTATTTGACGGTCAACTTTTTTTCTTTTTTTTTCCAATTCTTATTAATATTTCCTATGTGGAAAATTCACCACAATAAACAGTGAAAAAGTAAGACCTATAAAACTCATTGAGTAAGACTTGGTATTTGACAGCTGACTTTTTTTTTTCAATTCTTGTTAATATTTCCTGTTTGGAAATTCACCACAACCTATTAACTTGTTGAGTAAAACATGGTATTTGACCATCAACCAAGGAGTTCTTTGCACACTTGTTTCTTATACTTTTTAGTCCAGAAAATTTGAAACTGAAAAATATGGTGCAGCCCATTCATTAAATAGAGTTACTTGCTCAGTGCAAGCAGTGATCTTCCACCAGGCCCTGCATGGATGATACAATGTTGAGATAAGAAATTTTATATATATTAAAACAACAGATACACAAGACAATAAAATATAGCATTGGCAAAGTATAAAACAGGCACATACACGATTAAAGATGTGGCTCTCCTAATTCCCTTCTGTCCCCTTAAAAATTATGAATTCTCCGAATTTACAATTTTTATTGCAGCAAGTCTTACTGATCATTGACTTGGAGGCTTATAAGTCACTAACAGACACTTGGAAGTTGCCATATGATGTTACATGTGAGACAATTCTGATGCTACATTCAAGATACAGAGATGAGGCACCATTTTTGTTTAGTGCAGGATACCACCAAAGCCAGGCACCTGTGCTTACAGACATAACAATGGATTCCCACCTAACACTGACAGTTTTGTTGTGTGCACAGCTATGATTCAGTACAGTGAAACCTCCCTATACCGAACACCCTTAGGACCGGAAAAAAAGTGTTCAGTATAGTGAGGTGTTCAGTATAGGGAGATTTGATAGTATTGAAAGTATATATTTAGGACCGAGAAATGGTGTTCAGTATAGAGAGGTGTTCAGTATAGGGAGGTGTTTGGTTAGAGAGGTTTTACTGTATTTTGAAAACTGCTTTGATTTACTTAAGTACTTAACTGAGTCTCATAAGCCACAATTTTGTTCTTATGATTCCACATTTTGAACTGGGTTCAGTATCTAAACAAATACATGTAATCTAATGAAATACAATTATAATGATATACATAAAAGAGCAAGGTGGGTTAATCTGGTAGCAAATCTCTCAATGCTCACTCAATTGTACATGTATTTATAAACATTGCCTTTGGTCTCCCTCTAATCTGCCCTAATTACATTGTTAAGCCAATCAGTTATATTAGAGCAGTCAGCAGGTATCACTGCAATGGTGACAGTCTCATAGTTATTAGCTTGAAGGTGCCAATAGATCGCCAAACCTGCATTTCCTTTGCCGCTCATCAATTATCCAAATTGCTGCAAAAATATGAAAACAGCTGGCAAAATAGAGTTCATAACTAAGAGTAGCTAATGAAGTCCATATATCTGAAAACATATAAATTTTGAGATGCAGCTAAAAATCTAAAATTTTCAGATTTTACAGACCACCCTAAGCCAGGTCCAAGTAGTAGAAGTTTCTCCATAAAATTCTGAAAGCGCTAAAACTAGCAAATGTGTGATATTAAATTCATGGGCTTGTATTAATGTAGGTGATAGAGGCTTACCTGAAGAATATATCTGAAAGCCATAATTTTTGTTGTAGGGTCCTGAAATTCTGCAGTGTATATTTGAGGCAATTTATCTCGATAGGTCTCATCTACAATTTTATCAAACAAAATGTTTTCATTACAGTGAAACCCTATTCTAAAGACCACCCCTATGGAACTCTAAATAATGTCTGTTAAACAGGTCTTTCATAGAAGGTATATATAACATAAAAATACTTAGAAAAATGTCCTGAAAAGGTGGTCCTTGAAGGCAGGTGGTCTCTCAAGAGACGGACCACCATTATATATTAAAAATGCATCACTCTAAGGTACATAGGGATGACTAAAACACTGAATCAGATGATATATGATCACCAGCTAGTTCTGGTTGGCTTAAGGGGGAAAGGGTTAAACTGAAATGCGCATTACTTGTGCAATTTCAAGTTACTTGTGAGGTTTAGCTACTGTCCATCACTTACAGAGTCAAGATTGAGTCCCCATGCATGTATATGATCAACCAAGCATACAAAATGTGTTGCACTCAAGTCAGGAAATGGTGCTCGTTGAAAGATGTAGTTATTTCAAACTTGTCAAATCCTTCATTTTTCTCACAAAATTATGTTCTCTTCACAACTGTGTTTCATTGACACTGGACCACTGAATTTTATCTATCTCTTTCATCTGATTAACTGTTGGGATTTTATGAGACTTTGCATCAACACAGACCAGACATTTACACCTTAATGCAAGACCACATGAACAATTCTGATTCTATTTATAATCCCAGTTTTTCACTTTGTGTAATTTAAGTAAGGTGAAAAGCATTTGCTTCCGCAATTAGTTTAACTGGCACACCTATCGCCTTTTACATCGGCAAACCAGACAAAGCCTTTTTCCAGATCCATGAACCATGAAAACTGCTCAACATTTTCCTTTGTCCTCATATCAGCTTAAGCATAATTCACAAAACATATTTGAATCAACTGACTTTGTTGCCGCAGTCTTTTCTGTTACAGCCACATTGCTTAATCCACATGATTGGATCAGCTAGGAAATCTTGTATAAATATATCCCATCTGTACTGTGGACTGCAGTATCTTAAACCACAGTGGATGCTCTGGTTACCATGCACTGTGCTCTTATGACAAATATTTATGTTACAACTTTCAAGTTTGCTGCATGTGAATACCAGATCTAGAGTAATAACACTTGTGGTAATTTTGGACCCATTCAACTCCTGTAACTGTTTCTAGCATTTGCTTACTTTACTAAATGCCTGTTATTTACACTGATAAATGATCTTGTTTATAGTTTCCACATTTACCTGTCAACTCTATGCAATACAAGATATCTGATAAACAAGAATTAAGAGTTGTGAATGTAGTCATACCACTAGTATGTGACCTCAAGTTTTGGATCACTATTTTATCAAGTTCCCAAGCTCAGACTTCCAAATGCCAGACCCCAACAGTACTATACACATGGACCACTGGTATCATTAGCCAATTAGCCAAATGCTACTGTTTCCTCAATTTTGCCCAAGCAGCTTGCAAAAGGCTGAATTATTTTAAAATGAAATCAGGTTAAAACTTTCCATGAACTTTGCCCTTACTTCCAATTTTGGCTGAAGATTTTCCAAGTTCAGATCTGTCCCTGTATACAGTATGATCTGCCATATAACTGGCCCTGTAAAATTACCGTAGTGGTCTTAAAATGTAGGTTACTTCACAAAGAAATATTATCAAGTGTATTCAAACAGCAGTCTGTCACAATAAATATGATCTCCAATGGGAGGTGGTCTTTAAAGCAGGTACAACAGAAAGCACACATGTGGTTCCTCATGGACTGTCGGTCATCTTCAAAGAAGGCACCACTGCATTATTTCCATGGAACATACACTTCAGTAAACAACTGGAGGGCAGCATGAACAGCCCAAGCTCAGCTGACCTAAGCTTGTTCACAAAATCAAAGTTCCAACTGAATAGACATCACAAGTGTTGAGCTTTAGTTGAGTCAGAGTGCATATGACATTAAGAAGCATTTCTAAGATTTGCCTAAAGAAAAATTAATTAAAATGTGAATAAGCAGTTGAATGCCCATTGACTTACATTTAATCAATAGGAAAGGTGCATTAACTGATAAGTAGCCTGGTTGAAAAATTGCTAAAAATCAGAAATCCACAGCAGTGACAACCTTGCTTGACCCTTTCACAAGGAACATATCCACCAAGTTTCAGCTTAATCTGGGTGATGATTCTGGAGAATCAGCAAAAACAGCAAAAATAGCAAAAACAGACCAAAAAATGCTTTAACAAGAGGGCTGTATGAACAGCCCATGCTCAGCTGACCTAGACATTCATCACACTTGCAGCTCTGTGAACTTGGGATAGGATCAAGGTCACCCCTGTACTGAGTAAGTCTGACTTTTATAGAAGAACACTAACGTGAAACATCAAGGTCCCAGTTCAAGTAACACTCAAGTTATAGTGAAGAGTAAAATTCATGTATGTTGCAATGTGACCCCAGAAATGAGGTCAAGGTCACTCATGCACTATCTAAGCATGATCATACAGAAACATTAACATGTGCAACATCACAGTCCTAACTCAAAACAGATCTTAAGTTAATAAGCGAACAGTAAATTTTGTGTCAGTTGTCCTGTGACCTTGGGAATTAGATCAAGGTCCAAACATCAATGGCGCATTACCATTTGCACAAAATAGATCGACACTTATCAAATTGGCATCCCTACCAAGTTTGCCACAAGTCTGGCCAAAATTATTTAAGTTATAACCATTGCAAGAAAATCCCATGTTAAACTTTCCTATCAAAACTTTTCAAAAGATTTTTGAAAAAAATCATAAAAAATCCAAAAATCACTGGGACGTGACTATTTGAATAAACTTGGTAGAGACCCACCCAAGGTACATTGCCACCATGTTTGAAGTAAATCTGACAGACAGTTTCTTCAGAGAAGTCCAAAATGTGAATTACAATTCGAATGCATTAGAATGCCCATTGACTTGCATAGTAAGCAATGGTGCATTTACTGATAAGTACCCGAATTAGATAAAATCATTAAAAATCAGGAATCCACAGCAATGCTACCTAGTGAACATCTTTGTTTGACCATTTCACCAGGAATATATCCCCAAAGTTTCAACTTAAATCTGAGAGACGGTTCTGGAGAAGAAATGACAAGTAACGAAAACACACAAAAATTTACCCAAAAAAAATGAAAAAAAATTGCAGTACGACCTGGTGAACAAATTAAGAACTACAAGTGCCTAGGAGTGTTCTTATGTGATATCAAAGCAATTGGGTGAGCGGTTGTGGAGAAGATTTTGTAAGATTTGTCCAAACCCCCCCCCCCAAAAAAAATCATAAAAAAATCCAAAAATCCCTGGAGCGTGACCATTTGAACAAACCTGGTAGAAACCCACCCCAGGTACATTGCGACCAAGTTTGAAGTCAATCTGGATGACTGTTTTGGAGGAGAAGTGAAAAATGAGAACTAGCATTAGAATGCCCATTGACTTGCATAGTGATCAATAGGAAAGCTGCATTGACCAATTAAGTCCCCGAATTGAAAAAAATCGTTAAAAATCAGGAATCCACAGCAGTGACACCCAGTGAACAACTTTGTTTGACCCTTCCACAAGGAACATATCCACCAAGTTTCAGCTTAACCTGAGTGACCGTTCTGGAGAAGTTGACCACAGCAAAAACACACAAAAGATCATTAAAAAATAGAAGAAAATTGTAGTGCCACCTGGTGAACAAATTTAGAACCCTGAGAGTGTTCCTGTATGATATCAAAGTAATTGGGTGAGGGGTTTCAGAGAAGAAGATTTTTTCAGATTTGGCTTAAAAAAGAACAAAGAATTGATCAAAAATTAAATCATTGGAGCGTGACCACTTTAAGAAACTTAGTAGAGACTGAACCAAGGTACACTGCCACCAAGTCTGAAGTAAATCTGGGTGACAACTTTGGGGAAAAGGTCGAAAATGTGAATTGTGAACGGACGACGGACAGATGACTGATCCTCCTTATAGCTCAGCCTGACTAGCAAGTCAGCTGAGCTAAAAATTTTCTAATCGCAGCTGACCTATCTTGGCTTTGTACACCTTCAGAGTCTGTTCCATTCATTCCAAAGGATTCAATTATAAGAAGACCTTTCACCAATAAATTGTATCTGTAGTGCAGAAACTTGCATATAGGAAGAAATTATGATCAAAACTTTCTTATCTTTGGGATAGACCCCCCCCCCCCGCAAAAAAAACAAACAAACTAAAAAATAGGCTTTACATTGAAACAGTATCTTAAAACTCAGTGTAAATTAGGGATCAGAATACTTTCCCTGCACTACTGTGTATCAATATTATTATAGTATACACACATATTCTTTGTACCTCTTTTGTAATGTAGCAGCCTGGGAACAGTTACTGAACATTATGTTCAGCTTGTCTGTTCTATTTGTGTACCCACAAATGAACAACTTTTTTATGAAGCCTTGCTGAAAACATGCCAGGATTCACAAAACTTGGGTCAATGTTTATATATACATACATACATATACATGTGTATATATATATATATACACACATATATAGATTGATAGAAAGATTAATTTTGTGCGATGGAAAACTGAACGGGCTTTTCTTTTAACCCTTTTACCCCTAATGAAGGTAGGATTTCCATCACACATGTATCATTTGGTGGTGCCTCTAACTTAATACGCAGAATCATACTAGCTTGTATGTTTGACTCAACATGTCCCTATTCTTTTATGGTCTACCATGCCGGCTACGGCTGAGAAAAGTGCTTTGGTCCTTGGTTGACAATTTTCAATTGTCCTTACCTGTTACATCAAAAAGTATTTTTCAAAAGTGATAGAACAAAAAAATTTGTTCGCAAGTAACAATTTAACTTTTATGTGTACCTGTTGCAGTTACATGAATGAATTCCAAATACTTGCATTGAATTAAAATTGTTATTCAAGTAAATTATTACCTGGAACAAGACAAATTTTTAACTCACAATATATTACTCAGGCATGTACATGATTTACTTTTAAACTACCAACTGGCAAGTCACTTCTTTCAAGTGCTCTTTTTACTTGTTTCAGGTAAAGCAAAATACAAAAGAAAACACACACACACACACACACACACACACACACACACACACACAAAATACGCCGGGGAGGTTGCAGGCGTATTTATTCGGCGAGACGACACAAACCAATTTTATTTATGTTTGTGATCAATCCGAAAGCAAGACGGTGGTCACTGGGAAAACACGTGAAGTGCACAGTAATGTCAGTAAGTTGCCACGCTTACCTTCCACTGTCGCTTGAAAAGTATAGGTAAAGCATCAAAAACCCCTTTTCGTAAAGAAAAGTGAACAGCATTCAGTCCTTCATCGTCCATTACGGAGGCGTCGGCTCCGAGCCGCGTCAGCTCATCAACCAGGTAAAGTTTGCGGTAAGATATTGCCCAATGAAGGGCTGTTTTTCCCGTCCGATCCTTCACATCTAACGGCACATTGGCCAACACAAGCAGACGACAACATTTCCTGTGGCCTTTCACATATCGGGTTTTTTCGGTTATCTTTAGCTGTTCTTTTGACTTTTCAGTACCATTTTCTGTGGGTTCCTGGTTCCAGATTTCTTTATCGGGAGCCCCGTGCACACATTGTATCAAAGCCGTGCTTCCGTCTTGCCCCCGGTGTTCCGACGGCTCCCACTTGTCTTCGTTTGCCGCCCATATCGCCTCAAGATCTTCCGCCCTGCCAGCGTGGGCAAACCTCATAAGGTCTCGATCAAGCTGTGCTTCAGCTTGTGGCGTTGTCATCTTGATGTTATAGGCACAAGTTACTGTTTGCCTGTTTCAACTTGGTAACGCCATCTTTTGCGCTTACTATTTTCTGTCAGTGCCTCAATCTGAAGCCCAACATTTCGTGTCGTGGAAACCGTGATCTCGACCGTGTTTGTGTTTGGCAGTACACCTGTCGCCTCAAATGGTAGTATTGGTACACATGTCACAATACATTATGGGCCTGTGCCACCTGGCGGGACTTAAGATAACAATAGTCATACAACCAAAAGCAAATTGAAATTTTAATGCAAGAAAACACATCTCAGGTAGGGATCCTACATGTGAGTTTATAATACTTTTTGTGTGAGTCAATACGCTACTTACAAAGTTATTGCTAAGGAAATTATCTGTTGTGGTCAGTGACAAGAAAAAACTCAAATGTCAGTGCGTAAGGTATTCCATTTCCTAGGCCTGAGCCCATGTACCCCTGGGCATGTACCTAGTCCCCAAGACAACTAAGTAGGAGCATTATGGATAAATTCGGACACTAGGTAAACTAGGACACCTAAGGTGTTTTGTCTGTATCACAACCAGATATTATATTGCAGACGACACTTTATTGCTAATTTTCTTCACAAAATTTAGGCCGTTTATACGACATGGGACATGCACGTGATTAGCCTCGTTTTGATAATTACTTTAGGCGCGGGAAACCAAGACACTGGAAGCAAACGGTGTCAAGCACATGTTCTTAGCATATGCAAGTATTTATTGCTAAGGATACACTGTTTAAGGATTAAATAGTTATTGCAAAAAATTAGTGATAACTGAGATCTACATAAATAGCATTTTAAATTATACATAGACCGTTGCCAGAAGAAGCACATTTTCACACTTAGATCGAGCCTATTTTTAAATAGTGTTTGATATTATCTCAATGTTCATTTTATACTAGAACACCAAATTCAGATAAAATCGAAAATATCAGAGTTTATCAGATATTATTTCTTCATTACCCAGTGATGTTTGTATGCTTTAAAAATTCAAAAGGATTGTAATTTAACGTGACATGACACTTTTGATTGCCTCAATTGACTTAATTAAATAAAATAAAATAAATAAAAGCCCGTGGCGATTCATAGGCCTAGGCACACGCTTGTAAACTAGTTGCATACTTGTAGGCCTATGTTTAGTCTATCAATAGGTCCTGTGTGACCTCATAAGATAACCAGATACTTCATATCTTTTCATTCAAGTCTACTTTATAACCTGATTAATGTGTGAGCTATAAGAGAATATTAAACAGGACTATAAAGGGCTCTGTGAAGACTATATTAAATTAAAGGACATTACAAGGGAAGCATCATAAGAAGTGCATGAAGTCATAAACAGAAAACCCAACCTCATGGTGAAGGGTATCCCGAAAAAAAAAACAAAAAAAAAAACAAGGTATAGGGACAAATTACCACGTTTGCTGGATATAAAGTCTAAACCAGTTGCTTCCTATTGTCTAGGGCCTCTTCAACCGGACTCATCTTTCCCTAGGCCGATAAGAATTATAATGGAAAATAAATCAGAAAGAAATAAAGTCTTGGACAAAGCTCCCTCGCTAAGAACCCATGCGATCGGAGAATATACTTGGTGACAAAGTTTTCTTGTCCAAGGACCTAACTGAATATCAAAGAGAGCAAGCCAAAAAGTTGAGAGACAAAAGAGCCAAAATGCGCGCAGAGGCTCCCAATTGGAATTGGGTGATCATAGGGGATCGCCTCGTCAAGAGGAAGCCTCAAACTCCCCCAACCCAGGAGCATCAAATGATGCAAATGTAGTTAATGTTGATACTTATTCACAAATATCGTTAGTTTATTTTAATGCACAAGCATTAACTGATAAATTTGCATCATTGCAACATTTAATTAGAAAAGGGGAGTATCAGATTATTGTTGTCTCAGAGACCTGGTTTGACTCGAGTGTTTCAGACACTGATATATCTGACCCTAATTATGTTATTTTTAGACAAGACAGAGACCTTTCCTTCTATCCCTATTCGAATTATACGTAAGAAAATAGAGGAGGAGTGTTATTGATAGTCCATAAGTAATTAAACCCTCAACTATTTACACCGTGTGTACATAGTAGATGGTTTAATACAGAAGCAGAATTACTCTTTTGTAAATTAGCAAATGGACTAGTGATAGGAATTGGGTATCACCCAGATAAAGGAGGGTCACACAATGTAAACAAAATTTGTGAAACTATAAACGTACTCGATTGTGACCAAGTAATCATTGTTGGAGACTTTAATCTAAGAAATATTGATTGGTAAAAATTTGAACTGAGTACTGGTTACCTACCACGAGACTGACGTGATGGAAACATTTGTCCTATTTTCAAGAAAGGTTCTAAACTTAAATGCGAGAACTATCGACCAGCTACGTTAACCAGCCAGGTGGTAAAGTTGTTTGAGAGAAATTTACGTAGACAGTTGCTGAATCATTTAAAAAAAATGACATTATTTCTTGCCACCAACATGGCTTCTAACAAGATGCATCTTGTGTACCCCAACTGTTGGAATGTTTACAAGACTGGGCATTTAACATCGATAACAAATGGGGAACTTTCTGTGTAAACATGGATTTTTCCAAAGCTTTTGACACTGTCCCCCATAACCACTTACTATATAAACTTGACTACCATGGGATTAGAAACCAGTTGCATGTTTGGTTAGAATCAATTTTGTCTGGTAGAAGACAAAGAGTAGTATTACATAATGGCACATCTCAGTGGACCAATGTGGTATCAGGAGTCCCACAGGGGTCTATCTTAGGACCGTTCTCTTCCCACTTTTTGTCAACGACTTGCCAAACGCGGTTACTAGTATTGCCAAGCTCTTTGCTGATGACACCACACCTTACCGTTAAATTCAAAGTAGTCTTGACTGTAGAAGTTTACAGGAAGATTTAAGCTAAATACTATTTCTGCATGATCCAAAACATGGCTTACCAATTTCAACTCTAGTAAGTGTCAAATACTGAGAATGAAATGTAGTATAGAGTACATGTACTCTTTAAATGGGGAATACCGGGAAGTTGTTGAATCATGTAAAGATTTAGGTGTCATTATTTATAATTCACTGAAGCCAGCCAGCCATATTGCAGCAATTACCACCAAGGCAATTCAGAAAATAGACATTATTAAGAGATGTTTCTCCAATTTTGACAAAGACACAATTATTACTCTTTATAAAGCTGTAATCAGGCCGGGACTGGAATACGCCAGACCAGCCTGGAATCCTCAATGTCAAAAAGACATTGATTTAAATCAAAACATTCAGAAAAAGGTGTCTCAGATTAAATAGGGAAGAGGTTCATTTGGAGTCTTTAAAAGAGAGAAGAGACAGGCAAGATCTGGTTGAAGCATGCAAAATTATTACAGGTAACTGTAAGTCTTCTGGCAATATTTTTTTCTCACAACCCAAAAGACAACTTCGAAGGCACCATCTGAAGTTATATACGCAGCCACCATACACCGACATAAGGAAACACTTCTGTTCCAACAGAGTGGTGGACAAATGGAACTCCCTACCTGAAGACACCGTATCCAAACAGACAACTAAGCCTTCAAGGCCGTGTTGACTAGCACCTCATTTGAGGGCTTGAATTTCCAAGTATCCAAGAGGTCTATGTCTTACCATAAAGGCCTAATTATCTTCAATTACGCCTAAGCCTGCTTATCTTAGCCTATGACAATTTAGGCCTAAGTAGATCTAATGAATTACGTTTCCATTTAGTTCCAAATTTTTTATGGTCCTGCCCAAAAATTATTTGTTCCGGACAATAGGGCTTGCCTTAAGGTCAAGCCTTGAATTAAACTGGTTCACATCTTTGAAAGTGATTTTTAAATAGGTAAGTCGGATTCTTGTCCTTGAATGAGTCTGCCTATTTAAAACTAAAAAATTACAATAATTACTTCAACAATAAAATTTGGTCATTTAAATGTGGTGTTGCCTGAAAGAAATTTACATCAGTTACAATCATATGCTGACTTAATACTTCACAAGCCTGGAATACACTCCATAAAAATATTATAATTTCATTTGAGTAATTATTTCAGAACAGAACCGGCTACCTAAGCAGGGAGCTCTCTATAGAACTTTATTTACACCAGCAGTGTTGTGTAATGTGACAATCTCTGTCCAGTTTTTTAATGTGGGATTGAATCAGTAAAAACGACAATGATCTCACTTCTTAGCTTGATTGATACTCAAATGTGGATATTGGATGGATATCTTAGTCGAGTACGCTTAATTTTCTGAAAGTATTATCTGATTTGAATGCTGCATGCGTAATGGTTGCTAAAACACTTTTCTTTGCAGATTGAGGACATGGACTCGTTATTGTTGTACACCTCGAGCACTTGTCTCTTTGGAGTATAGGAATGGAAGGCAATAGATCTGTCTGTAAAGTTGACCCATATTGTGCTCCTGCTTTACAGTATTTTGCTGGAAAGTATTAATTTCATTCTGTATATAATAACTACTTTTAATCATGACATATGGACTGCCAAGCATAATGTGTTTTTGCTAAAATATTCATATTTGCCTTAAACAGGAGAGGACGTGCGGCGGGAACGGCTTATTCGTGGTGGCTCCGTTACTGCTGCTGAATTAACCAAAAGCATAGGCTGTGTGTCCAGTTTAAACACCAAGTTTCTCAAATTCAGACCAAGGTTTATTTTGCCCATATTTGCAATTGTCAAGGATTTCAACCCCATATGACTGTTTACAGATATGGAAAATCCCGTGTAATTAAGTCATACACCTGCACATCGGAGCATATACTTGTATCAATGCTCGAGTACCACAAATTCGTATATTGCAATACCCGAGTACCGATCAAGTATTACCCGTTCAGCTCACAAGAGTGTGAATAGGTGCAAATCGACCAATTTAATAGCACAGCTCGCACCATAAGTTATTGATCAGGATTTTGGGCTGAACAAATTACAAAATGTTAAGGAATGGTTACGAATTTTTTGTCTTATTACGCAAATTGGGTGTATAGGCTGTAGGGAAGTCAACGTATATACCCACACAGCTTATCCTGCATCTGGTAATAGGTCTATGCGGGGCTTGTTTGTTTGTTTTTTTTTTTTTTTTGTTTTTTTTTTTTTTTTTTTTTTTTGTTTTTTGTTTTTTTTGTTTTGTTTTGTTTTTTTTTGTTTTGTTTTGTCTTTGTTTGTTTAATTGTTTGGGGGTTTTTTTTGGGGGGGGGTTGTTTTTTGTTTTAACCATGGAGGTTTTATATAATACCTACATGTTTTAAACAATACACCATTTTGAATCGGGTACTCAGGTACTACGATACGATAGTTTTATTTCAGACACAGACCCATATTTACAATTAAATAAAAGTTAATTAGATAAAATGACATATATAAAATAATATAATGTTCAAAGGATGAAATACAATGATACAGTCTTGGCGCTTTGACGAAAACAAGACCAGAACAATCATTTGATTATTTATTTAACCCTTTCAACACTGACATTTTCATTATCATTAATGAGCTAGATATCAGCCATCTCTCTGCCTACAGGGCATGCTCCTGCTGCCAATGGCAGCCTGAGTATGACCCACCAGGCAATGCCAGGCTCAAAACAAAAACAAAACAAAAAATGTCAGCGCTGGCAGGGTCAAAATAAGTATGAAAAGAGAGTATCCTGGATCATAACACAGCATATCCTGGCACCATTATGTTACAGCGCTTGGCATGAACAATGCTCTTTGCCAATACAGTAGGTGAACAACTCCATGAAATTAAGCCAGTTACCAGCAATGCTTTGAACTATCAGGTTATCACCGCACTCAATCCTTCTCCAGAAGCTGTAGATTTCCCTCCTGATAAATATCGCCAAAGGAAGGAATACCATGGTGAACAAACAAGTTATTGATGCTACAAATGCGAGGTATAGATCAAAGAATATTCTTAAAGAATTATTATATGCTCTTTTAATTTCTGCGTTTGCGAAGAACTAACATTAGTCCACAGCTAACTACAGTATGCATTCCCAAGATGTGCTCTAAACAATTGTACTTTCACTTCTTTACTGCATCTGCCAAATTTTGTCCCCAGTATGTTTGCCCTAATATACATACTTCTTACCTGTCTCTGTACATAACCACTCATTGCTACAAGACCCAAGCCTTGCACACCATACACCTAGCATGCATGGATAGAGGGCTGCGTATGAGACAGGTTCAAGCTAATTAATTATGGATGCAAAATGGAAATACCGTAGTTCTAGAAATGTTCGCGCTCACCCAAAGCGCGAAATTAAAATGTGCGAAAATAAATTGCATTGTATTACACTAAATTGAATGGCATTGGATTGCGCGAAATTAAAATGCGCGAAAATTTTGGTAATTTAAGACAAATTGAGTTTGCGCGAAATTAAACACGCGCGAAAATTTCTAGAACTACAGTACACAAAATTTAAAATATGCTGAACAATGGTAAAAGGAAGCATTCCAAACATTCCTCTCCAGGACAGCTTCGGGGCTTGGCTTGTTCTAGCTCGACGCTATGACCGCTCCCTCATTTATTTTTATAATATTGACCTGCTATTTTGTTTTATAACGAATTAACTAGGAAAGGTTCTTAAGAAAGACTGTGAAAATGGTGCATTTAGGGGCTAAAATAAGTTTCTAAGCACTTAATTCATCCACCAAGATTGAGGAAAAATCTTTGTTACCTAGGAAAAATGGAAACTCTAAAGCCTAAGATTTGAACAGTTCAGCTTCATTACCTTTAACCACCCATACTTATACCTTAAAGGGGAAAAACTAGTAAGCTGCTAACAACAAGACCTCAGCAAACAGTAAGTCCAAAACCACAAACACATGTGTGGGTATGTTAGTTTATCCCCTCTTGGGTGATGGTGTCTGCTCAAGCCAACAAGTTCAAATATTGGTAGTTACAATAATTTTCAACCCCATATAACTAGTAATATTTCTCTCTGAGAATTTGTAAATACATAATTTTTAGCTTCAGACACCACCAGTTTATCACCTCCCCCCCTCCAAAAAATGGACATTGAATTCATGTCTTCATCTGCCAATATTTCAAATAATATACAGTTCAAAATGGATCAGAGCTCTAAAGTGTGGAAGGGTTATCACCATATGGAAACCATGTTGTTCATCAGCCTTTTATACCCCCGCTGCATCTCCCAGATTTTTATAAAAACTACTACTACTACTACTACTACTACTACTACTACTACTACTACTACTACTACTACTACTACTACTACTACTACAAATACTATTCATACTACTACTTTTAGTAGTAGTAATTATATCCTTTATTCATCCAAGAGGATTGAAGAAAATTGGACAAAATAGCGGCTGTTTATCATGACCGAACCTATCATAAGCAGTGTTTGCTGTCTGAACGACAAAGGCAATCCTTACGGTGAGAACAACATTCTGAGTGGAGAAACGCACAAGCGGCTGGTACTTTCTGCCTTGCAGAGTTCCGACTGTAACACACAAGGGGGATTGTTATTGTGTGTCCTGTCATTTGAATTGATCATTCATTTGCGTAGCGATGAAAAAGGCCACAAAGTAAGCAATATATAGAACGAAAGCGCAGTTAATCGTAAAACGAATCCGCTTGGAATCAGCGCCTATGAATGTCAACGCATATAACTAAACCTGGCGGCGTCTGAGGTGTTCACGATTCAAAATTTTAAGCTTGTATTTTGGAGTTACAAGATACCTACCGAAAATTTTATTACAATGTAGTGGGTCACATATCAACATGACCATATTTGATCATATTTACATTTAAACACACTTTTAACATAAATGAATCGCCGTGATTATCATAGAGACGGGGGTTTGTTATTTCTCTTATTTTCATACCCTTTGATTAAAATTGATTCAGACTGACTTTGAATCAGCAATTTGTCATATGATAAAGTGAAATCCAGAAAGGGGTAAATTCAAAGGATCCATGTGGCACAAAAGTCTTTTCGTTTTTCTTTTTTTCAGAGTAAAAACCCCCATGCAGATTCACTCAATGTGACACAAGAATTTCACGAAAGAGTGGTACTTTTTTATGAGAAGAAAAAACATTTGAAATGTATTTTTTCACAAGACTTTCATCACGGTATAGGCCGTGTGCAAGACTGGGATCATTTACATACGTACCTAAACTTTTGGGAATTGACCTATCAATTTTCAGATGAACACAAAAACACAAAGGTTTTTTTTTTTTTTTTAATTTGTTTTATATTTTTATTAATGACACATGTGGGAAGTAAGAGTTTCACATTCTTATATGCAGGTACTGAGAGCACATTTGTGACGTGTTTGAAATGTCATGCGGTGGATATGTGACGTCGACGGTCAAAGTCCCTCTTATTTAGCAACAATTATGGGACAAAATAAACATGCATAATGATTATTGTGCAGACAGCCTGGTTGCGCATGTGTGGGTGTAAAAAGCGAATACACTGACACGATTGTTAGTTTTTCCTTTTGGTGTCCAGCAGACAATCTCATTATTATCTGATAATGTGAACTGATGGGGTGGTCGAATGGTTTCGTCACATTTACAGGAACGGGAGTCCCGAACATTGCACAGATACCTCAGGTAGCGGCAGTCTGAAACACTGAACAGATAGCGAAGGTCACATTTCCAGGTCAAGCTGAAGTCTGACCGCTGTTTCACAATCACAATGTCTTTCATATTGGCCCTTTTGTCAAAGGACGTCAAAAATCCATATATAATAATATTGTCAGTCTTAGCTGAGCTTATCTTATGGTAACGTGTATGCGTATGCTTGGACAGATTATAAGCAGCTGTGTACATAAAAAAGAGGGTACAAAAATTAAAATATATGAATAATTCATTTATTAAGATATAATCATTTATAACATTTATTCAATTTTTATTGTTGTGATTGACTTAATTGAATATATTTATATATTATTATAGAAAGTATTACAGTTCTTATATTCGAAAGTTGCTATAATTGTTTGTTTTCAAATTATGAGCAAACCATTTTTTTAAGCCATAACGTTCCCTCTAGCGGATAAAAAGAGAACTATAAATCGACGCAGCTTGGGATGCTGGGTGAAACATGGTTTAGCTGTGGACGCTTGAACATTGTATTCAAGTCAAATTCATTTGCTGCAGCACTCACTCATAAATTCGTTTTCGTCACCGATGAGGACGACGAAATTATGTCTCTGCGCACAGCAGTACACATAATACCCGTGTGTGAAAGTAACTTGTCGATATTATCCATAGACAAATTTTCAGCCAACGAATATCACACACACAGAGAGAGAGAGAGAGAGAGAGAGAGAGAGAGAGAGAGAGAGAGAGAGAGAGAGAGAGAGAGAGAGAGAGAGAGAGAGAGAGAGAGAGAGAGAGAGAGAGAGAGAGAGAGAGAGAGAGAGAGAGAGAGAGAGAGAGAGAGAGAACCTTGTGGTTCTTTGGCAGGGAAAGTTATTCAACATTTAAACTTTCCAGGCAGGGCTGTCCAACTGGAACATTGTAGCAAAATTTTGCTACAAAGCTCTTCAAAATTGCTACAGATTTACTCAAAAACAAGTGCTTCTAATGTAAAGAAGTGCCAAAAATTGCTACAAGGAAAGAAAATTTTGCTACAGATGTTTTTAGCTGGACAGCACTGCCAGGTGCTCCTAATTAGCGTACATTAAAATTCTACAACATTTGTTTGTGCTCCATTGGGTGGGCATACGGCACAAACCTATAAATTAAAGTTAGAATTGTACCTCTCCCTTTCATAGTTTTGGCTAACCTGTAACCTATATAAATATATGGAAGTACTTTATCCATATTGCACAAGTTCTTTCGTAGAATTTTGACATAGTTTGTATTAGCCCAAATAAATTAAAGGGTCTTCAGCGGGTAACTACTCAGAACATGTTTCGGAGCCTGTACCCGTGTGAATTAAAGCTGGAATGGTACCTCTACTGTTAATAGTTTTGAAGACATAAAATATTAAGATTCAAAACGGCCCTAATTTTCACAATTTTCAATTTGTTGACTTTTCAAAACCAGGGGATTCATTTCAATAAAAGGCCAGTCACCATGCCAAGTTTAATTCTTTCCAGCAAAACATTGTCTGAAAATTAGATAGATAGATAGATAGATAGATAGATAGATAGATAGATAGATAGATAGATAGATAGATACATACATACATACATACATACATACATACATACATACATACATACATACATACATAAATAAATAAATAAATAAATAAATAAATAAATAAATATGAAAAGTATCTGAGGGAAAACAAAGTCTGCGTTGGCACTCAGACTTAATTAAATACCATGAGAAAAAACAAGAAACTTTGTGTTTGCGCGCATGCATAATTAAATTTAATTCTGATATGTCAAAATTCAAAATTATGCCTGGAAACCTTTTTCCAATTATGTATAATATCATCCAATCATCCAATCATCCAAGGACATATTTATAGCCTCAAAATACTGATTGAAAAATAACTTAGCATATATGTACACCGTACAGATTCTTAACAACATTGGACAAAGTTGGACATGAAAACTTTCAGTTTATATTTCAGCATATTTCTCTTTGCACTATAGCATGAAAATAATAAAAACAAAATGTTCATTTTATCAGAAGGTATTAAGAGATTTTTGGCGTAAATAGTTACTGTTATTGTTCATTCAGCGCATTCTTATCGTGAAATAGTATACTATGCATTAAAACTTGCATGATAAGCATGATTTATGTTCAATATGTAGTGGGCATAAACTGGCAACAAACTGATGACATTTTTGTTCTTGAGATGAAGAAATAATCATAATTATTTTCTGCAAGAATTCCTGTGGTATGGGGCATCAGTGAAAATGACAACACATTGAAATTAAGTCAATTTACATGGTACAAGTCACCGTTGTCTCGCACTCATGGAACTGTACTGAAAAAAAATGGATGATAAAAACCTGATTGCATGATTGCCTCCTCCTCCTCCTCCTCCTCCTCCTCCTCCTCCTCCTCCTCCTCCCCATCATTATCATCATCATGTGAAGTAAGTGAAATCTTATTGCAATACATAAGAGCCAAACTTCAAGGTGTACACGAAGTGCTATGTCCTTCAAAAACTGTTAAATACAATACCTGGAAGAAACTATTTTTATTGTAAAAAATTATGGAAATTTAAATTTTTCCAATGTCAGCTTTGTCTTTGAATTGAAGTGTGTGTGTGTGTGGGGGGGGGGGGGGTCATTAATCAGGATAGCATATTACTAGGCCTCTTGATTTGCATTATAAAGGTAATCCTTTCATCCCAATTTTGTTTTCCCTTTTCCTAGAAATTAATATTTGTAAAACCAGGCAGATTTAACTTTACATATTTTACATGGCACAAATGCCTTGTATATGCCTTAAGCACTTTTCTCTACATCTAGTGATTGATAATGAAGATGACACTTATATTTCAACCACAGTTTTAATCTTTATGTTCACATGTTGAACATTTACTTTAAGTACTCACATACAAAATTTCAGTTACTTAACTTCTCTTTTTTTTCCAATTTACAATAAGCATTTTCTATTAGTGGCTTTGTAACTCTGGCATGCCCGAAGTTGGCATTCTCGGATTTTGCTAAAGTGATATAAGCTTCAAAATTCTTAACATGCCCTTGGTCATGACATCACAAGTCCTGGGTCCAAGAGGCTGCTTGGACATGACCATGTTTGGTTACGTTTCCTGTTCAAAGTTTTCTGATTGGTTAATAGTAATTATTTTAGCTTTCTAATACTCAGAAGTGCCACAACTCTGCACATTTATTACATGGCAGTCCCCACACCTACTTGGTTGTCTGTATCACTGAAAACGATTCTGCGACAATAGAAGAATGGAAGCAACCCAAGTCAACCAACACGCTGTTCTACAATTCACTTATTATACCATGCTTCGATTACTGCGACATTATATGGGATTCCTGTTCCTGCCAGCTTAAGCACAAACTCCAAGTTTTACAAAACCGTGCCCTCTGTACTATTAACAAAGATGACAGATACACCCCAATTCCGGCCCTTCATTCAACCAGCAACATGTTAACCCTACAACAGCGAAGAGATTTCCACCTTCAGACATTTATGTACAAAGCGACTCATAACCTACTCCCAGATTATATTTGTTCAAGTCCATACCCACCAAATCCGACTTCTGACAAATCGGTCCCTGTTCATACAATTTGCAATGCTTGATGTTGGCAAGAAGAGGATTTCCATAAGGGATGCCACCACATGGAACTCTCTTTTCCCCGAAATTAGGAATGCCCCACCCCTATCCCTATTCAAGTCTTGGAACTACCCCCTCAAAAACTAAACCCCATTTACCCCCTCCCAACCTCATTACCTTACATGTTTTCTTTCCTACTCATTTTCCATTTGGTGGCTCCCCCTCATAATACTGGTCATGATCCAGTTTGATCTTCACCTTCAGCTTACATTCATGTATTTTACTTTGATTATGACCTTGAAGTTATTTATCGGTTTTCCATTCTGTGATATTAACTCCTATATCTACCTGATGTGTTATACTTTTTACAGTTTCTTTCTTAGATTTTGATTATTGTGTTCATTTTACGGTTGTCTATGTTTTACAAATTTTATTTATTTTTACAAATTGTCAGTTATCCTTCATGAATTCATATGTACCATTACCATCCAGGGCCGGGCGGAAGATCAGTACTACGTCACTCAGCTAATGACCCTGGATAAAGAATAAATAGATCAAATCTTGTGTTTTATGGAACAAACTTTTATTGACACAACCAAATACAAAGGTAAAGTCTAAGTGACTAAGCTCTAAATATATATATACACACACAAACATATACAAAGATTCAAAGGAAGGCTTCACATTTTCATTATTTGATAGGTGCAACCCAGTGTAATTGCTTAAAAAACAGTTTGCTGTACCTTTCCTCAAAAATTGAACTGATCTATTTAATGACTAGTTCTCGAACTATGTCATCCCCATCTCCCATAGTCTTGATAGATTTAAACTTGCTATCAGCATCCATCTGTGAATTGAAACAAGACTGCATATCATGTATATTTGCCAAATCCGTATGGAACTTGCGTCTTTCATTCTGTAAGAAACTGCAATATAGAACAAAATCAAAATCGTCCTCAATTTTGTTGGAGTCACATAATTTACAGAAACGTTACTCTAAAGGTGTGGAAGGACGAGTGTACCTTCCAGTTTCAGTGGCCAAAGTATGTGCACTTAATCTTAGTTTAGTGAAGTTTTTTCTTTTTTTATTGACAGATTCTGGCGCAGGTAATATTCAATTTCAAATTTTCAGATTTAAATTTGCAGTAAGTTCGCAATTAGCTAGAGTTGTTGTGCTGACCATTTACTAGATTTAACCACTGTTGCTTATACATAGCCTGCAGATTGTCTCGCAATATTTTAAGAGTACGCTGGGCAGTGTTCCCTCCGAGATAAAACCATGTCTCTTGCATGCCTATGCACAATCAAGTATTTCTTTAACATGCTTAACCCAACTATTATCGTCATTTATTAATAGTACATAATTTTCAAGCAGTGCTCTATACACCAAAGAGTTCTGGTCACTCTTTTGAATGTGCAACCAATATTCAATAGCTTTACATATAGACCCAGTCAGAACTGGAAAACTCCATAGTTCAGCCCTGACTGCAGCATTGGAGGCTTTCCTGTGTACACCAAGTAGATACTGGCAAAAGCCAACATGCAAACTCTCAGCTGGAGGTTTGTCACAAACTGGTTTCAGGTTGTCACTGTTTAAATTTTTCATGTAAAATACACTCCAGACCTCACTACCATAAGAGGTTATGAGTAGTATTAGTGACTTGAATAGTTTGGTACCAAGGTTGATATTACTGTCTACTGAATATTGACGTAATTTAAACATGGCTTTGTTTGCTTGGTCTTTCAATTTTATGGCAGTATGAGAAAATGTGCCTGATATACAGAACTCAATGCAACTATAACAGTATCTCTGAGCTTTTTTAATTTCATTGCCATTGAATGTGAAAAGGGCGAGCTAATTTTCCTGCCAGTTTTATTAAAGATCAAAATTTTTGTTTTGTCTAGGTTGACAGACAGTTTCCATTTTATGCGGTACTCATGCAATCTGTTAAGTGGAGATTGTAAGCCACTTGACGAATCAGAAAGGAGGGCCAGGTCACCTGCATATAGAAGGATATTTAATTTTGTGTTATACAGTTCTACAGGATCGCATGTTGAGTAAAAAATATCGGGTAAATCTGACGTAAACAAATTAAACAATAAAGCGCTGAGCACACAACCCTGTTTGATTCCTACATTGGAATCAAAGGGGGCTGTGTACCCAGCATCAGTCAGTAAACAACATGTTACACCAGCATACATGCTTTGTAGGATATTTAGAATGTTTCCACCGACATAATTTAGTAGAAGCTTATATATCATTGCTTGTCACCAAACAGAATCAAAGGCTCGCCGGAAATCAACGAAACACGTATATGAGTATTTTTACAGGAGGACGGAAGGTATTTAGCAATCAGAGTCTTAAGTGTCAATATTTGGTCGGCAGTTTGGCTTCTCGTTTTGAAACCAATTTGGTAACTAGGAATTTCTTGATTGTTTTCAAAAAATTTGTATAACCTGGTATGTATAATATTGCAAAACAATTTACAACTAGAAAAGAAGATTTGCTTCAAAGCAAATCTGTCTGTGTGCCTTCAAAAGTTGTAAATATTAAATGCTACAACTTTTATCCTTTGGTACTTCACATTACATTAACCTTATGGCTGGATGCAAATTTCAAAGTCCAAATAACCTTGAGCTTTGACCTTAACAGGTCATATATAAATTGCACAGTGTCACAATATCCACAAGTTAAGTACAACATGAACCAAATCGGATGAAAATTGATCAAGTCATGGCGAGATGAAACTTTCAAAGGGCCAAATGACCTTGACCTTTGCCCTTTTGAGGTTACATGTTCTTATACAAATGTCCAGTGTAGTAATACCTACAATTTGAGTCCAACATGATTAGAATTGGATGGAGATTGGTCAAGTTATGACTGAATGAAACTTTCAAAGGTCCACATAACCTTGACCTTTGAACTTCAGAGGTCACATGTAAATTTCAAAAATGTGCAGTTACAATAGCTACAATTAGAGCCCAACATGATCAAAATTGGATAAAAATTGACCAAGTTATGGCTACAAAAGCAACCATCAAAAGTGGCCTTTGACCTTCAAATGACGTTTGACCTTGAGATGACCTCTACCTGAAGTGAACCTTGACCTCAAAAATGACATTTTGGCTTAAAATTGACCTTTGACCTTGACATTTAAGATGACCTTTACTTTGCTATGATCGAACTGCTATACACTCGGAACCACATCTACTATAATATATAAGATATTGAACATTTAAAACTTTAATAAGCCCTCATTTGCGTAATTTTGAAAAGCACGACCTCTCATTATAAAAAGGCCAGACTTAATCCATAGAAGTATAATTGTGCCAAGTTTGGAGTTTCTACATATAATACTTTTCAAATGAAATGTCTGACAAATTTGCCTGTAAAGAAAGAAAGAAAGAAAGAAAGAAAGAAAGAAAGAAAGAAAGAAAGAAAGAAAGAAAGAATTCCTAGAAAACAGAAAAGTGTGTGTTGACACACACACTTTAATTCCTAGAAAAACAATATGTCTGTGTTGGCACACAGACATTAAAAAGAAAGAAAGAAAGAATTACTAGAAAAACAATATGTCGCTGTTAGCACACAGACATAAAAATGACTTGACAATGCGATACCCCTATAATTACCTGGCTGATAGGCGTCACCCTTTTAATGTACAGGGGTCAAAATATTGCCACGCCAGACATCCGGGAATTTACCAGTACATAGAATATGATTAAAAACTTTTGTGAGTAGTGGGCGAAGAATACTGATCCCACACTTGAACATTTCATTTAGAATACCGTCACTACCAGGTGCTTTGCCTTGTTTCAGCACTGTAGTAGCGACTTGTACTTCCTTCACTGTAATCTTAAAATTCAATTCATTAAACATTTTGTCTTTATTTTCTGATATATATATATATCTACCAAAATTATCACTGTCTTCAAGATTTGAATCATTAAGTACCGACCTAAAATGATACACCCATACTGCAGTAGGTTATCAATGGAATTTGTTTTTGATTTAGACTGATTATTAAGTTGATCATAAAGATCCCAAAATACTGATGGGTTTCGATTCTCCAAGTTCGCTAGCTGCCGAACTAGATTACATTGAAATGCATGTTTTTTTTTCTGGTTCAGCAGTTTTGTATACTGTTTACTCAATTTTCTAAAATTGTGAACAAGAGACATTTTAAACGGCTGAAGTAGAAGCTCAACGGACATTTTTTTTAGGTCCTTATACAAAGTTCTACAGTCAGCATCGTACCCATCTTTTATTATTATTATTTCTGGGTTGTTGTTTTTTTTTTTTTTTTTTTTTTTTGTTTTTTTTTTTTTTTTTTTTGTTTTGTTTTGTATTTTGTTTGTTTGTTTGTTTTTTGTCATTTTTAAAAAAAATTTGGGGGGGTTGGGGTTTTGTTTTTTTTTTATTTTATTTTATTTTTTTAATGAAAATTCTTTCCAAGAGCAATACACTTTACTTTGGCTACTTTTGCAGCCTTCATCAATACATTATGGACATCTGAAGCTATGTCAATAACCAAAAAGTTATTCTTACTAATTAATGTCTGCTGTACATGAGATTGAGATCACTTTTTATGTATTGTGCATGTAACCTCCACATAACTGAGAGTGCTATTGATAAACAAGCGGTTATATTTTCACAAGTAGAATCCTAAACTTTCTCAGATTTGAATGGCTTCCAGGGCGCATACCTATCCTTTTCCAGTCCAAGTGGCACCATATCTACCCCCACCACCAGCATCACCACCACCACCACCACCACCACCAGGCCGAAGTGACCCAGATTGATAATCCAATTCCAAGTGACATAGCCTAGGTCAAGTTACAAGTGGTGGCTGCTACCAAGCGATCGATTCTTGCAGGGAGGTCATACACCTCCCTAATTCTTGCAAAGCAAATAGTGAAGTGTATCAAAGGTTCAGGTTATCAAGTCATTTTATAATGCCTTTACCAGATGCTCCTTTCATTGTAAATTACTGGCCGTATCTAGCCACTTTTCTAGTTGGATTATTATTAATCGTGCAGCTTCTGAGACGGCAGCGAGGTGTTGCGGATGAAGCTAATTCCCTACAGTCTGAGTCACAGGACAGTGCGGGCATAGCCAAGGGCACCAAGCTGTCCGATCCGGAGCATCCCTTGTTCGAAGCCAACACTGTGCCAACCTTGCAGAGCTCTGATCCATCCCATCTACATGAAGAAGTGCCCCATATTCCGTTTAAGTTTCAGCGATACTCTCATCAGACAATGGTAGACCGAGCCAAGAACTTTTATGAGGAAATGAACATGAGGAGGTCGATTCGATTCTTCAGCGACGACCCGGTACCTAGGCAAGTCATCGACAACTTGATCAAAACAGCAGGTAAACGGCAGCACCCGATTTCGCATACGGTAGGCTAGGGAGGTGATTACGCCGAGGGAAATCGTGGTCTGCTTCTGTGCATTCTCGGTGGAGATGTGCCCCGGGGAAGGGGGGATAATGGGCCACAGAAACCCATGTAAACATTGAAGAAATGAGGGTCCCTTTTGTGTGTATTATGGCATAATATTTACATTCAATCTAACTTTTAACATTGCAAGAATAGGAGAGAGCCTGGTGTGTTATGAGACCATAACACATTAGCCTTGTGTGTTATGGAACCATAACACATGTGTCCCGCCCACATTCCAATAAGCCACGCCCACCTGGGTTTCCAGAACTTAACACTTGAACATGCTCGACAAATCAGTTTTTGGCCGTTTTTCTTAATTCTATGTGTTAGGTTCTAAATTTCGTGTTATTGAGCAGAAAAATTAAGAGGGAAATGTAAATATAAGCAATGAGAGTCGCTTTTGTGTGTGTTATGGCATAATGACTCGGGTGATTGAATCTGGCATCAGGCGAGGCCCACTGGCGTGCGCCATGCCCACGATGTCAGCTTCAATGACGCGCGTCATTATGCCATAACACACACAAAAGCTACGTTTATTTCTTAAATGATGCAGGTGATTGAAGCTGGCATCGGGTGAGGCGCACGTGATTGAAGCTGGCATTGTGGGCGTGGCACACGCCAATGCACCTCACCCGATGCCAGCTTCAATCACCTGCGTCATTTAAGAAATGAGGGTCGATTTTGTGTGTGTTATGGCATAATGATGCGCGTCATTGAAGCTGACATCGTGGGCATGGCGCACGCCAGTGCGCCTCGCCTGATGCCAGCTTCAATCACCCGCGTCATTATGCCATAACACACACAAAAGTGACCCTCATTGCTTATATTTACATTTCCCTTTTAATTTTTCTGCTCAATTACACAAAATTTAGAAACTTAATACATAGAATTAAGAGAAACAATCAAAAACTGATTTGCCGAGCATGTTCAAGTGTTAAGTTCCGGAAATCCAGGTAGGCGTCGCTTATTGGAATGTGGGCGGAACACTTGTGTTATGGTTCCATAACACACAAGGCTAATGTGTTATGGTCTCATAACACACCAGGCTCTCTCATACTTGCAATGTTAAAAGTTAGATTGAATGTAAATATTATGCCAAAACACACAAAAGAGCAACCCTCATTGCTTATATTTATATTTTCCCGTTAATTTTTCTGCTCGATTACACAAAATTTAGTAGGTCTGCATCAGAAACTGACTTGCCCAGCTTTGTTCAAGTGTTGAGTTCTGGAAACCCCAGGTGGGCGTGGCTTATTGGAATGTGGGCGGGACACTTGTGTTATGGTCCGATAACACACAAGGCTAATGTGTTATGGTCTCATAACACCCCAGGCTCTCTCCTATACTTGCATTGTTAAACGTTAAATTGAATGTAAATATAAGTTTTTATTGAGGGAATCTCTTCAAAGATAAACATGTTAACAATAAAATTGTTTTATTATTTAAGAAATGAGGGTTGATTTCGTGTGTGTTATGGCATAATGACACGCGTGATTATGCCATAACACACACAAAAGCAACCCTTATTGCTTATATTTACATTTCCCTTTTAATTTTTCTGCTCAGTTACACAAAATTTAGAAACTTAATACATAGAATTACGAGAAACGACTAAAAACAGATTTGCCAAGCATGTTCAAGTGTTAAGTTCCGGAAACCAAGGTGGGCATGGCTTATTGGAATGTGGGCGGGACACATGTGTTATGGTTCCATAACACACAAGGCTAATGTGTTATGGTCTCATAACACACCAGGCTCTCTCCTATACTTGCAATGTTAAAAGTTAGATTGAATGTAAATATAAATTGTTGCAAATTGTACAAAATCTCTGACTTGAAATGAATGCATAAATAATTCTAGAGCAAACCAAAATAGACACTTTAAAGTAATAAATGCATAGTTGTTGGAAAAAAAACAGCTTTTAATAACGTTTTAAATGTTTATTCAAATTATAGGAACGTCACCCAGTGGTGCTCACACAGAACCGTGGACATTCGCAGTAGTGAGTGACTTGGAAATGAAGAGAGAGATAAGACTCATAATTGAAGAGGAGGAAGAAACAAACTACAAAAAACGCATGGGGGACACGTGGGTTAATGATCTGAAAAAGCTACGCAGTCACTGGAATAAACCTTATCTGGAAAAGGCGCCTTACTTGATTCTGGTTTTCAAACAGACCTATGGCACTCGATCAGATGGGACAAGAAAGACTCACTACTACAATGAGATCAGCTGCAGCATTTCGGTTGGCATTCTGCTGGCAGCCATTCAGGTACGGAATATGAATAAAATAAATACTTCCAGAATTTTGATATAAAACACATATTCATATAGCCTTGAAAGAATGCAGTTCGAAGTTATCCTATCCAATACAAAAATGGACATAATCATACCAACATACACATTTGATAGATAAAAGAATGAATCTCTGCAGTGCCAAGCGTGTATTTTCATTACACACAGACACACACACACATATATGTATAGCATACACTTGGCACTGCAGCGGTAACGTACTTATACTCCAATATTATACACCATTAAAAACTTTTTAAACATTTAAAGAACTTAATCTGGGTCCAAAAAAAGGAAAAAAAATCCCACACCATTCAGTTAGTTTGACAAGGGAGATGGTTTGACACTTCACCTTTTCTAAACACACACACACACACACACACACACACACACACACACACACACACACACACACACACATACACACACACACACACACACACACACACAGATATACATATATACATATATATATCATACAATTGGCATCACAGAGATAACATACCCATACTCCAATACTATACACCATCAAAAACTTTTTGAACCTTTAAACAACATAATCTCGGTGCAAAAAAAGAAACGAATCCCAGACAATGCAGTTAGTTTGACCAAGGAGATAGATGATTTGACACTAGTTGTCGCCTGTTGCGCTCACAGCTCCCGTTCATTGTTGGTCAACAATAGACATGCTGTGATAAAATGAAAGATTAAAACAACACTGAATGCATCAGACCATGGACCTACTATCTGATAGTAGGTCCATGAACAGACCTGATGGTGTCTGGTATATGTAGAAACAAGAATAGGTTCAAACCCTGCCAACCTACACATTTTTTTTTTTTTTTTTTTTTATAAATAAACACTGACACCTTTTTTTTTTTTTTTAATTAGAAAGTGCAGAAACAAAATTTCGAGGTGTTGAGGTCACTGGCACTTCAAATATGTGGGGCAGTTTCATTTAAATTATATCCGCTCTGGGCAAATATATTTCAAATATACTTCAAACCAGGCAAGCTCCATAAAAATGGACTCCACCCAAACAAAGAAATTTGCCTCGAATGAGTATAAGTATAGGTTATTGTTTACACAATTCTGTAATGTGTTAATTTGGTCAACTAAATTGCGTAAAGTGCCTCCATAGGAATGTTAAAAGTTTGGCATATATTTCTTCTTAACATGGCAGCAAGCTCATTGTTAAGGTATCAGAGCCATAGGTCAATATGCTGTGAAAATCACATCCCATCAAAATTGACTTTTTTCATTTTCTATAAAAGATTTGGTGATCTTCCATTATACCAATTAGCTGTGTCATAACCTTTCTATTTTTGTGAGAAAATTGAGCCTAAAATTGTTCAACACTGTAAGCGTCAGTCAAAAGTCAAGTCAGGTGTCAGTGTTTATTTAGACTACTAATCCAGCCAGGGTATGTGCATTGAGGCATGATTTTCCATTATGCACACTATAACTGGTATATTTAGCAATATAAGCCACAGTCATACTCATGATCAGCATTAAGCCCTTCACATGTGAAACAAACAAGCTGAAACCACATGATGGCTCAGGCTTATGCATGATAAGGTAAAAAATCTTTATTTCAATGTTTTTTTTTTTCACTGTGACAGCACATCCTATGGCAAGACAAAACAATGTGAGGGAGCCAATATATTTCATGTAATGGCCTGTTACTATTTCAAATCTTCTGTTTCACTTTTCACTGCAGATTTCTCAATTTAAATATTTTTATATGACATCTTAAATTTTGTGACAGCCCGGCTCAAAAAGCATTTGATACTTACAAACTCAGTGGGAGTTGGAAGATAAGAATGTAACTTAGGAAGTCATGTCTCAGTTTTTAGAAAATCCTTTTCTTTATATGACTTTTGGAGCTCTAACAATATAGGTGTCTGAGTCTGCCAAAAATCATTTGAATGCTCATAGAATACAAACTTTCATGTTTTTAAAGAAAAAACCCAAGAAATGATGTCCTAAGGTATGAATTAAGGTGCAATTTAGCAAATTTTCAAGCTTGCATCTGTTGTATGTTTTGAGAAATCGTGTTGAAAAGTGTAAACGAGACCCCTTCACAAAAGCCTTTCTGTTCAG
Organism: Hermodice carunculata; assembly: GCA_964020975.1. Classification (NCBI taxonomy): domain Eukaryota; kingdom Metazoa; phylum Annelida; class Polychaeta; order Eunicida; family Amphinomidae; genus Hermodice; species Hermodice carunculata. The sequence goes on along the minus strand of OZ026615.1, from coordinate 46,374,922 downwards.
GCGAGAGAAAACTATACTTCTGTACAAAACAGAAAACATATAGTTTTATGGGTGTAGATACAGAAAATATAGTCACTTCAGTGTATTTAAAATGGAACTCCTCAGCAGGTGGGACTTAGGTTAGCTCCGCCACGTTAAACATTGAAATTTATTATATCTTTAATATTCTTCATGAATAACATACAAATCTTGATTGGTTAATTATGGTTTATGCGGATTCAGCAAAGTTAAACAGATGATTTATTTTGAAAACTTGTATTTTTTAGAATGCTGGACTAGTGACACTGACAAGTACTCCTCTCAACTGCGGCCCCCGACTCCGCACTCTGTTGGGGCGTCCAGACAATGAAAAGTTGATCATTCTTCTTCCAGTAGGCTTCCCAGCAACAGATGCCACTGTCCCCTGTCTGGAGAGAAAACCATTGAAGGATATCATGATAACATACGAGTAGAACAGGGCAGTAAAAGCTCCCACATGAACAGAGCCCTGCGCAGGCTCCTTGGCACTTTTGCGATGTGCGCCTGGACTGAACATGTCCCATGGAAAGCTTCAGGCCTATAATTTGGAGCACGGTGGTATCGTTTCCTGCTCAGAATTCTAAGAAGCTGGACAGATCTACTTGTAACATTTATATTTAAGCACAAGAATCCTGCAAAGAAAAGAGAACTGGAAGATGTTCAGACTCTATAGAGAAACTAGATATATATATATATATATATATATATATATATATATATATATATATATATATATATATATATATATATATATATATATATATGTACATGATACACACAGGTGTAGCACCACTTTTTATGTTTAAAGATAAAAATGTATTGTCTCATATAAGCAGACTCAGCTTCCTTTTTTTTTTCTTTTTTTTTTTTCGTTTGTCTTGCTTTTTTCCAATGCTTTTAAACACTTTTCTTAGATTATAACTGTTGATACCTGAAATTTGATCTGTATAGGGCTCTGCCCTCCTTCATAATTGCTTTCTTTTGAATAAAAAGTGTTTAAACAAACTTGGTCAGTTTAGCAGAGGGAACATGTTTCATTCAGTTGACAAACTACCATAGTTTAGGGCTTTTGTTTGGTGAAAAAAAAAAAAAAAAACCTTGCAGGACAATGTTTCAAATGTTCTAGTGGAATGACTGGCCATGAGCCATATATAGCATTAGGTTTAGTAAGACAAAAGCTCATGGAACTAAAAATGACCAGACTGTATAAATCTAAAACAATAATTTTTAATCCATAATGATAACTATCCATTATTTGATACCACAAAATTAATCTATGCATACGTATATTATTCAAATCAATTACAAATTTAACTGAGGGTTTCAGCTGACTGAATGTTGCATATAATATGCCATCATTGAGAAACATAAGAAGGTGAAAGTTTAGTTATTGCCTCTTCCACTTGGTGACAGCACCTCCTGATTCTCCTTTATCCATAAACTAGCCCATTCTGTCAAACCTGTAGCTAGCATTTAGAATCATGTCTCTGTCTATACTAGTTTTGAAGATATCAAAGATTTAAATTTCAAATGCCCCTAATTTGCATGATTTCAATTGCCACATATCTGAAAACACATCCATTAGATAACCCATCTCTCTCTCTCTCTCTCTCTCTCTCTCTCTCTCTCTCTCTCTCTCTCTCTCTCTCTGTCTCTCTCTCTCTCTCTCTCCCTCTCTCTCTCTCTCTCTCTCTCTCTCTCTCTCTCTCTCTCTCTCTCTCTCTCTCTCTCTCTCAGGGTTTTGAAAATATTAAAGATTTAAATTTTGTAATACCCATGATTTGTTTAAGTTTAAACATCTTGAAAACACAATACAATCTACAAAATTTCACTTGGTCAATCATCATGGCAAATTTGGCATTTCTAGGTATCACAGTGTCAGAAAAAAGTTACAAACCAAATCGGGGCTAAAGAAATAAACTAAAAAAAGAAGATTTTAAATGGTATCTATGTATAATAGTATTGATGCTATTCAAGACTTAAATTTTGCATATTCACCTAATTTGCATAAATTAAAATCATACAACTTTTGCTCATGGTTCATTGGATGCGGCTTTGCTACAAACATGAAAATTGAAGTTGGAATGGCATCTCTCTCTATAAATAGTTTTGGAGATATTCAACTTTTAAATCTTTCAGTGGCCTTAATATGCATAATTTGAAATTCTACTACTTTCATTTACTGTCCATTATATTGGTAGGTGTCACAAACCTACACATGCACATTGAAATTTTGTGACTATCTGCAATAGTTTGGAAGATTTTTTAAGTTTTAATTGCCCCCATTTGCATAATTTTACACATCATAACTATTCCAAATGATATGCACAATTTAACTAGTAGGTCAACCACCATGGCAAGTTTGGTGGTTTTGGGAATGGCACCTCTATCTAAAATAGTTTGCAATTATTCAAGACTAAATTTTGTGTATTCACCTTATTTGAAAAAAAAAAATGACAATTTTGGATCATGCTTCATTGGATACAGCAATGTTACAAACCCATAAACTAAAGTTGGAATGGCATCCCTATTGATAGTAGTTTTGGAGATCTTCAACTTTTACATTTTGCAATGCCCCCAATTAGCATAATTTAAAATTCTACAACTCTAATTTACTGTCCATTATAATGGCAGATGTCAGAAAGCTAAACATGCACGTTGAAACTTTGTATCTATCTGCAATAGTTTAGAAGATATGGAGCTTTGACAATTTTAATTGCCTCTAATTTGCATGATTTAAACATCACAAATGTTCCAAACAATATGAACAATTTCACTGGTAGGCTAGTCACCATGGCAAGTTTGGTGCTTTTCGGAATAATAGTATACAAAAAATTCTAAGGGCATATTTTGTCATGAGGAAGGAAAGAATTGAAAAGAAGATTTGCTTCACAGCAAATCTGGGGTGCTTGCAAAATTTGAATAATACAAATGCTTTGAAAAATGTTTATTGCTATGATTCTGAAGCAGAATAACACACCTGTCTGTAGTATTTTTGATGTGTTCAAGATTTATGTCTAAGCTTAATGACGCAAGATACATGTATAGCAAGAGCGGGGGGGGGGGGGGGGTACTACCTGTTGGTGCAGATAAACAGAGAAGTATTGGTCTAAATATATGAAAAGTATTTATTACTAGAAAGCTTAGGACTACCCCCTGTTTGGTGCATATCACAAATTAGAGCTGTTTTTTAATATTGCATATCACAAAAAAAGATTGTTAGATTGAACCTATCACCATAATTTATTTTAATGTCACATATCATTGTAGGAATGTAACAAATTAGACCAACATTACTTTCTCATATCACAACATGGCTCTTCCCAATAAGAGCTGAAGTACATGTATAAGCTGCACCAAGGTATCACTTGAAGTTCAATGAGTCACAATTTACATCACATTAGATACAAGATGGTAAAAATACAATATATTAATACTCTGTCTAGTCTAAGTAATAAAATAGAATGCCACATATATCTTATATACATGCACACACAAAAGTAAAAATTATGGCATATTAATAACAATGACAGTCAGTGTGAAAGTTGTGTACACATTATGTAGTCCTAAGACCCTTTCTTACTTCCTTCGTTATAAATTTCATGTTCGGAACGAGCGGGACTCGAACCTGCAACCTTTGGCACCAGTCGCCTAGCTGAAATGGGAAACGCACATATCCACTCGACCAAATCCCCATTCCTAAAAAGAATAGTTCAATGGAGGTAGTTATGTGCGAGTGCCATATCAACACGGTAATGCAGTATATTTACTGAGTCGGCATATATTTCCAGAATCGGGGACTTAAATCCACCAGCATTAAGGAAATGCCGAAAATATATATTTCATGTTCGGAACGAGCGGGACTCGAACCTGCAACCTTTGGCACCAGTCGCCTAGCTGAAAAACAAAATAGCTAATGAATATTATAAAATTAAATGGGGGGGGGGGGTCATAGTGTTTAGCTCGAACAAGTCAGGCCGTGAAGCCCTTCTAGAGAGGAGTGAAGAAAGGGTCTTTTAAACTCCCCAGGGTTCCGGTCGCACCCGTTCAGCTGTGCTGCGGTGTCGGTAAAAAAAAAAAACACTGGCCGGGCAACAACCACCCGAAACATGCAGGTACACTTTGATAACACGTGTTGTGCACACCAGGTCTACAGCCAGGCAACAGTGTCTGAGGGCTATGAAATGCACTGGCAGCTGTAGTACAGATATCTATGCGAGATTTGTTGTTGGTCTATACAGCAATACTTCACCAGTCAGGCCAGTAAATGAGGCTTGCAAGATTAAAATCGGTCCTGTTGTTCACATTATGAGGACATGTTTGTGCTCCACCAGGTCTTGGAAGTGGTCAAGAGTGCCAAGCGGATCGCCTCTAGTTCCAACCAGTTTCTGTGGTGAGCTGCAAACGATGCCGGCCAAGGGCCCAACACCGTCCGACTCTCCATGTGGGCTCCCCACCTGGACTAAAAAGAGTCCGTGTAAATGGTGAACTGGGTCTAAAAAGGCTCTAGTGTCTGTCCTCTGATGACGTTCTCCCTGACGGTCCACCGCCAAAAGTATGGCTGATCCTTCTTGAGGATAGGCACCCAGGTGTGATAGTCCTGGTCTCTCATCCATCTGCCCCACAGCACGTGCTGTAAGGGGCGACAGTGGAGCTGGCCTAAGGGGACCTGGTAGTCCTTCGAGGACAGGGAGCCCAGCAGGGCGAGCCATTGTTGCACCAAGCGGTCCTTGCCAGTCAGAAAGGGCCTGAGCAGAGACTGCAGTCTGTCCCATCTGTCCTCTGAAGGACAACAGATGTAGGCTACCAGATCAAACTGGATGCCAAGGAAGATGAAGCTCTGCTCTGGCTAAAGACTGGACTTGGATAGGTTCACTACCAGGCCCAAGCGTTGGTAGAGTTCTAAAACCGTCTGTGTGTGACGCTGTGAATCTAGGTGCTGAAGGGCCCTGACAAGCCAATCGCCCAGGTACACATGAATGCAAACACCTGCATGGTGAAGGTAAGCAGCAACTGTCTGCATGAACCTGGTAAACACCAGTGGTGCCATGGCAAAACTGAACGGAAGTGCCCTGAATTGGTATATTTGGCGCGTAAATGCAAACCGCAGCTACTTCCGTGAAGTCTTCGCGGTTGTCACTTGGAAGAAGGCGTCCTTGAGATAGAGGAACATTGTCCACTCCAGAGGGCTGCAAGGCTGCTGCCACCGACTGGGGTGTCTTCATCTGAAAGGACAGTACTTCCAGATAGTAGTTCAGCATGGACAAGTCTATGACAAGGCGCCATCCTCCGTCCCAATTGGGGACTAGGAAAAGTAGGTTGTAAGAGCTGGGAGAACCATGGCCCTCTACCGGCTCTATGGCACACTTGCTCTGGAGCATCTGATATGCCTCCAGGAACACCAGTGCTTTGCGTTCTAAGGCGGGTGGAGTGAACCACCACGGTTCTTGGCTTAACAGAGGGCTGTCTCCTCTGAAAGGCACCATGTAGCCATGTCTGAGGATGTTGAGGAACGAATCGTCAATGATAGACTCCCATTGCATGAGATATGCACTCAGGCAGCCACAGACCGGGCCCTGCACAGAGTTTAACAATGTAACAAGAGTAAGGAATGCCGAGGCTTTTCCAGCTTCTTCCTTCTACCGGAAGGTTTGCCCTTCCCAGATCGCTGTCTGCCCTTCCCAGCTCATAGTGCCCCTGAGGGAGCACAAGTTGAGGGATGGGTAGACCTGATCTGAGAAGTTCCGTGCTTCGGGGCTGTGCCTTGGACCACCAAGGGCGACATGGAAAGAGCAGAGTTGATCATCGCCTTGGAGCTTGCCTGGTCTGCCGAGCGAGCCCCAAGGTCCTCTGCCCAGCAGACCGCTTCGGCCATCTCTCCTCAGAGTTCCAGAGAAGAGGGCCCCGTGCAGGCTCTCTGATAGATCGGATCAGGCAGCTTTTGACCCTGGAGGTAGGCATCCCTCCGTGACAAATGAAGGTTCACCTCCAGCATGCAAGCAGTCTGCACCTGGTGGTCAACAGCTTGAACTGTCTAAGCAGTCTCACATGGCCTCCATGATTTGAATGGAACCCTTGAGGTCCTCAAGGAGAGACCCCAAAGCGGCCAAAGACACATTGGAGTAGGATGCCGCAAGGACGGAGCCTTGGTTATCTTCTTCCATTTGCTTGAAGGCCTCTGCAGACGCTGAAATGGTTCTCGGCTGCCGAGCATAGAACTCCTCTTAGTTTAAGTCCACCAGCAGTGAACCTGACATCAGCGGCTTGACAGAAACCCATGTGCCAAAAGTCTTGCCAGTAAGCTGGTGTTAGAACTTGCCTACAAATGGCAAAAAGGTATGGGCCTCCCTTGAAATGTGTCCTGCAGAGACAAGCTCTGGCATAACAATGCAAGAGCACCCGACCTCTCCGCCGCTGGCAGGACCACAACTTGGTCACCAACCAGGCTCTGAATAAGAGCTTTGACATGGTCAAAGCCCTTAGCAGGCACAAGTGCCATGTCTATGGGAGCAGGGGCCGAAGTCTCTGCAGAGCCCATGGTCGCTGGCTCTAGGTGCCTGTCAGAGCCTGAATGGCATGAATGATGAGCCCTCAACCTAGGTCAAGATCTGGTGTCGGAAGAATCTGACATCAGCAGCTCATCCTCCGCCTCGGTGTCCAGGTCCGAAGACTCCAGAGTCACAAGGGGAGTTTGGATGCTCAAGGTCTCATCGAACAACTTATTGTTCGAGGGCAATGGAGCAGCTGCCTGTGACAGCAGGGGATCTGTCACCGAGCCAGGCATACAGGTAGTGAACACCTTCGCAGAAGTGGTCATCTCCACTTGCTCCTCCCACAAGGAGAGAGAGACGGAAGGCAAGGTAGACTCACATGCCAAGATCTCGGCAGCTGCAGGCTGGAGGGATCTGGTTGGGGCTCCACCAGGCCGCTATCCCAGACCTCAGCTGCCACTCCAACTGAGTAGTCTGTGGGCAGGAGGGGTCCGGAGGAAATTTGGAGAACTCCCCAACCTGAGGTTTGAGCGATAGCTGGCTGCTCAGACTCAGCAACAGTAGCGATGGCCAATGAGGAAGAAGACTGAGCCTCTTTGCACAACTGCTGGTCCTCACAGAGCTGATGATCTGCCTGCTGCTCGAGAGAGTAAATCAGGGCCCCCGGCTCAAATGTAGGGACAAGCCAAAACGCCAACTGCTCACTCTGGGGCAAAGCTACCAGAGGTGCAGGAGGGACTGCCGGTACTACTGTTGGGGGAACAGGGGGTTCCGCCCAGACCAGGGTTGCTGACACTGCCGGGGCTGAAGGCCCACTGGCAGTGGAAGGCTCCCTCACAGGTCTGTGAGTCTTCCTCCTTGGACCCCTATGCCATGCTTACCACCTGAGCTCTCGGATCTGGGAGTTTGTGGAGGCACCGGTGCCTTAGCTGGCACTCCGGGCTTACAGTCGTTTGGACTGGCTGGGGTGCTGGCTTTCCATTCCGCCCGGACTTATGATCTGATCGCTCGGACTGGCAGAGGTTCTGGAATATCAGGGTGGGCACCCATAGGTTTCCACTCCGGATGCACCGGTTTGCGAGGTTGCTGTCTGTCTGAGTGCTCAGACCCAGAGGACTGAGATTTTGAGAGCTGCAGCCATCGCTTGGCAGACCTCTTCGGAGCAGAGTCTGAAGAACAAACAGTCTGCTGAGAAGGGTCAAGCCAGAACACAACATCTCAGCCTGCTGTATCATACTCTGTGACATCGCCTCCAAAGCATGGACAACCTTTGGATCAGTGCCAAGAGCAGATTTGGAAGTCAGCTGGGGCAAGGTCTTTTGCATGGGATCTCCGAGAGGAGATTTCTTGCTGCTGGACTTTTGACTCTAACGTTTCTCAAGGGGTATCTGGAGAAGAAAAATTTTGTCTGCCTATAGGGACTGCAGATGAGTCAAAGCAAGTCTACACTGTTTCCCCTCAGACACATGAGAATGCAGACAAGCCAAAGCGAGTCTATGCTTTTCCTCATTGGGATTCCTCATTGAGGACTCGACACCCAAGGACTGCCCCTGAAAGGAAGCAACAGCCTGGTGTGCTCTGCTTTCCATCTTTCAGTGTTCTGTCTGCCGGGACGTCATCTTGAAAAATCAAAAGCAAGTCTATGCTTTTCCTCATGGGGAGTCATTTTGAGGACTCAACACCCATGGACTGCCTCAAAAAGAAAGCAGTAGCCTGGTGTGCACTGCTTCCCTCTCTCTGCGCGTTCTATTTGCCGGGATGCTATCTTGAAGAATCAAATACAAGTCAAGCGACCAACTTTGCACTTAACTATTTCAGTGCTATCCGATCACAGAAATCAGCTATCTAGGTATCTGAAGATTTTCAGACTGCTGAGATAATATTTTCCACAGAATAGAGCGTGCATAAGCACAAAAAAAAAAACAGTGAGCATGAACGAAAGTTTATGGAGCTTCAACTCACAAGGGAAGCCAGTAATGGCGCCCAAAAGAGCAAGGATGATACGGGGCGCATGTGCACTTGACGTCACCATCAGTTTTACATGGACTGAGAGCACCACACAGGACCGTCAGGTTTCAGGATCAAGTGAGTAAGCAACTCAACTCAATTTCTTGGGCATGATGCTGAGACACAGAGGTCTTGGCAATGGTTGTTGAGAGGCAACATAAGTAATATACATACTGTCCAGCAAAACCCATCACCCCAATGGGGTCCCGCAGTAATGTTACAGCCATAAGGCAGCACCTGTTTTCCGAACATAGTCACAGATGTTTGTAAGGAATTTCACTCAAGTTTTAAATTGACAATTTTGGAGAAAAAGATCCATTAAATCTAAGTTAAAATTCTTTTTTCACGGTGGTTTTCATTTTATTAATTTGTTTCATGAATGAAAAAAGCAAAATAACATGTAGCACTACAGTGAAATAAAGTCAGTTGACAGAATATGTCAAAATTTGTGCTGAAGCTCAAGGTTGAAGGATCAATGCACTAGTACAATACTTGCTAAATCCTTATCCGAAGGACAAACAATAATGACATTTGCTGGAAATGTTTATAAATTGTTTCCTAGGCTAAAACTGTCACAATCTTCATATTTTGGTACATATAAACATAAGAAAGAAAGAGGGAGAGAGATCCCAGTCATCACCTTTCTCAAACTTTTACAGCAGAATAATTCATGAGATGTAGGTCCCTGTTCATGGTGATGTTATTGTTGCCTGTTTAGCAGACCCAGGGCCCTTGACTATTGGACAGGGACCCTGAGCCACCAGCCACATGCAAAAATGTCCTGGCAGTTATCCATGCAGGAAAATGCTGCTGTGATCCCCCCACCCCCACCCACGCACCCACACACCTCCCTACACACACACACACACAGCTGTGTAAACTTGCATGTCCAGCCACATGCAAAAATGGCCTGACAGTTATCAATGCAGGAAAATGCTGCTGTGCCCCCCCCCCCCCCCCACACACACACCTCCCTACACACACACAGCCGTGCAAACTTGCATGTCCAGTGCTGAGGCAGTGACCCCATTGGGGTTGTCTACCTCTGCACCACTCCATTCCACCAGCCTCAGTTGACCACTGTGAGGCAGGCTTACATATCCAGTATACTCTGTCTAAAACCTGATCAACAGCCAATCAGCAGTTGCCAGAACTATTTTGTAACCACACTGGACTCAAACATACATTCCCTTAACAGGGTTTGCATGGTGATTATGAGCTTTATTACATAAAAAGTACTTAGTGATAATTGTTCCATTAAGTAGTTCAACATGTGAATCTGACTTGATATCATATATAATTCATGATTTCAGTCTAAGTTATTTTGTGTCAATGTAACAAACCATTTTATATTCAACACAATGTGCCCCCCTCCCCCTTCTACAAGAATATATTCAGACTATTAACATGGCAAAAAAGCTTCAAACTTGCCACATTCAGTTGCACTTCTAGAACTTTTGTTAACTGTCCGTTGACAGATGTCTCAAACCTACTTGTGTGAGTTAGAACTTTGTGTCTATCTATAATAGTTTTGAAGATAGAGAGCTATTAAAATTTTTATTTCCACTAATTTGTATAATTTTAGACATCCTGACTTTTCTAAACGATATGCACAATTTCACTGGTAGGTCAATCACATGGCAAGTTTGGTGGTTTTCAAAATGGTAGTGCCTGAGGAAAAGTCGGGACAAATTTGGTCATAAAGAAGAAAAAAAGAAAGATGAAAAGCAAAAAGAATTCTTGGAAAAACAAAATGTCTGGGTTGACACCCAGACATAATAAAGAAATCCAGGAAAAACAAAATGTCTGTGTGCCAACACAGACATAATGAGACCCCTCACATTTGGCCCCAGGCAGCTCTGCGTGTCCTTATTGGACCTGGTCACAACCATAGTTACAGGAACATTAACAATATTTAATACTGAGTGATAAAAAAAAAAACAACAACAACAATCACGCAGTAGAATATACATTATAAACATTTTCACATACAACAAATAACTAGAAAAGATTTGCTTCACAGCAAATCTGCCTGGTGGTTTCAAAATAAGAGCAGTTTAAAATGCTATACTTTTCCATTGTTCAACATAATCTAAATTGTGTATTAGCCTGATTTGCATAAATCAAAATCTTACAACTTTGGTTCTTGGTTCATTGAATGTGGCCATGTCACAACTTAAAACTGAAGTTTGAATGACTCCACTATCTATAACACATTTGAAGCTTTTCAAGACTTGAATTTTGTGTATTTGCCTAAAATGCATAAATTAAAGGCCTGCAACTTGAGCTTATGGCTCATTGATTGGATGCGGCAATACCACATACCTAGAAATTGAAGTTAGAATGGCACCTCCATGTATAATAGTTTTAAAGTCATTCAAGATCTAAATTTTTGTGTATTCATCTTATTTGCATAAATTGAAATTGTACAATTTTGGATCATGGTTCACTGGATGTGACTTTGAACAAACCTATGAATTGAAGTTGGAATGGCATCTCTATCTATAATAGTTTTGGAGATATTAAACTTTTGAATTTTTGAATGCCCCTTATTAACAATTTAAAATTCTACAACTTTCATTTGCTTTCCATTATATTGGCAGGTGTAAAAAAACCCTAACAAGCACATTGGAATTTTGTTTCTATCTGCAATAGTTTGGCAGATATAGAGCTTTTAAAATTTTAATTGCTCCTAATTTGTATAATTGTTAACATCGTGACTATTCTAACGATATACACAATTTTATTGGTAGGTCAATCACCATGGCAAGTTTGTGGTTTTCAGAATAATAGTGTCCGAGAAAAAGTCGGGACAAATTTGGTTGTAATGAAGAAAGAAAGATGGAAAGTAAAAAGAATTCTTTGAAAAAAAATGTCTGGGTGCGAGGACATTGTGGTCAGGCCCCCTTGTTCTTACAGAATGACTATAGCTGTCTGGCCACTTGATATGTGGGTTATTGAACGCACAGATGTTCCAGGTCCACTCTCTTAATCGACTACTCCTCCTCCTCCCCCCCCCCCCCCCCCCCACACACACACCACCACCACCACCACCACCGCGAATATTAGCACGGAAGCTTGACTTACTGAACGTTACGAGCGCCTGTGGCAGCAAGTGCCATCACAGGCAGTGGATCGTCAATTGGCGCCATCTGGTGGGGCCGCTGACAAGATTTTGGCAAGCAGTCTGGTGTCATTTTGGCCTTTTTCAATGTCTGTGTACAAACACAGGTCGACATTCTATTTTCCCTGGAGTTCGTTCATTTTGTGTTTCTTTCTCAAAGGCTCTACGACGCTTCTATTGGACAACATGACAACAACAACTTTGAAAACTGGCAGAAAAACTGCGTCTGTGATGAAACTTGACACCTTACCTTTTAGTTGTAACATTTTAATTTACGTAACTTAGTTCAATAAACGATATGTAAATGTCGAATATTTTCACATCTAATATAGATAGAGGTGCCAATCTAACTTTCGTTAACAGGTGTGCGCTGTAGCGGCACCTAATAAGTACAGTTGCCACACCAACTGCAATTTATAGGTTTATACTGTACACGCAGCCAATGAACCATGAACCAAAGTTGGAGCATTATAACTATATGCAAGTTACGCAAATACACAAAATTAAGTCTTGAATATCTTCAAAACGATCATGAGAGAGGTGCCATTTCAATTTCAGTTTAAATTTATAGATTTGTGATACAGGTACACCCAATGAAGAATGAATGAAAGTGGCATCATTTTAATGAAGAATGAATGAAAGTGGCATCATTTTAATTCATTAAAAAAAGTGGAGTAAACAAAATGAAAATCTTGAATGTGTTCATAACTACATGTATTTTAGAACGGAATTGACATGCCAACTTCAATTTCTTGAATTATGCTGTGGATTCATCTGGTAAAGAGTAACCAAAAGCTGCAGCATTGACATTTACGCTAATTAAATAGATTATAAATAGGTTAATTTTTTGAAAATGGATACAGCAGTACCAGGTAAAGATATTAAATTTGATATATTATTTGTCATTCCATTTCCTAGCGCCCTGTTTACGACAGTGGCATATCATTCACACATCAAACAAATAAAGCTTAAATCTGGGTAATCATGTATATACATTACAATTTCGAAAACCTTTTTAAAGTAAAGCATGACAGACACAGATGCCATTATGGTCAGTGATGAAGAAGCCGTAGTTCTGAACACAAGGCAGCAGAAGAGAGCTTATTCATTAGTATATTAAGTAGACACAAGTGGTTATGGCCATAAACTAATAATATTCTATATGTGTAGGCCTACATATATTTTTTTTATCAAAAGGTGATAATATGTCTACTGGGTTCAACAGCAATTATGGACATATAAACTACTTCTCCAGTGAGAAGTTATGATATTACCGGAGTTACCTGCTTCATCTTGCTTTTAAAGTTCCAAGCCAAGGACTGAGTCACGATGTATCTTCAGCGCGGTTTGCAAGCAATGCATACAAAGTGTGCTGAGGAATACTGTAACCCTGAACAACTATCTAAAACCTGTGCTTGCAAATACTCGAATGGAAGTGTTTTGCATGAGGCATTTGAATACTGGTAGTATATGTGGTTAATGATTTTAAGAAGTGTGACTGGAGTCGTCTATTGTTTGTGACAGAGTTGATTTCTTTGAGGTTGTCTATGAGACATCCCTGATTGCCATGCAAGTAAAAACTGGTATTGTTACCATGAAGCATGAAAATCCCCCAAAATCAGTGCATGTAGGGCTAAGTTTGATAACAGTAGAGCAAAATGTGTCAGGGAGTATACAGGAAGGTGTGAGCAAGCTACAGAGAGAGAGAGAGAGAGAGAGAGAGAGAGAGAGAGAGAGAGAGAGAGAGAGAGAGAGAGAGAGAGAGAGAGAGAGAGAGAGAGAGAGAGAGAGAGAGAGAGAGAGAGAGAGAGAGAGAGAGAGAGAGACATTTTGTGTCCAGCGTTTCAGTATAGCGACTCTAGAGCCAGTAATGATCTTACGGGGAGCATGGAGCTTATAGCTGTTGGGCAAAACATGCAAGTTCATTCATGGATAGAGTAGGTGATTTTGTATTAGTTATGCTGATGTTTTCGTAGACCGTATTTTGTGGATCCCTAGTTTGAATAATATTTTTTTCTGTTGCAAGATGATGTAAAACATGAAAAGGTGTTCAAAAGAAAAAAAAAGAAAGAAAAAACCTATTTAAATGACTCGCTACTCTCGTTACCGCTTTGAAAACTCGCTACTCGCTTTACTGCTTTGAAAAATCTTAGAAGAGCATCATGAAAATACCCAATGTAGTTGTTTTGTTTTTGTTTTTTGTTTTTCTGGTCGAGCCTTATAACGTATGAAGAAGAAGGAGGAGGAGGAGGAGGAGGAGGAGGAGGAGGAGGAGGAGGAGGAGGAGGAGGAGGAGGAGGAGGAGAAGGAGGAGGAGGAGGAGAAGGAGGAGGAGGAGGAGAAGAAGGAGAAGGAAGAAGAAGAAGAAGAAGAAGAAGAAGAAGAAGAAGAAGAAGAAGAAGAAGAAGAAGAAGAAGAAGAAGAAGAAGAAGACATTGATGTATAAACGTATATGTTTGCCACCAATCGAAAGATTATTAACTTTGATTAGGTTCATGATAAAATGCTCCCTACATTTGAATGTTTGAGGTCTTACATTAGGAAGATATGTTGCGAAAATAATTGTTTCAACCACCAGCAGAAAGGTTTTATTTCGATTTCCGGACTTTATATTCTCATGTCTGATCGGGAGAAACGGATAATTTAATAACAGTACACAGTAACCCTGTCGAGAATGTGGCCACCCAACAAATCAATAAAGATAAAATATAGTAGCAACACTAAAAATATCGATTGATCTCCAGCCCAAAGACATTCATACCTCTATCTTATATGCATGCTTACGTCAGACACCCAGGTAGGCGTTTTCCAGAAACACTTACCAGCGACTTGAATAATTTATACAGCTGGTCAATGGAGAAGTGTCGAGGCCAAAATATATTGCAAACCCGTGAACCATCTTCTGTAGGCTTGTAAATTAAGGACAGCTTCATCGTTTGATCAATGTCGGCACCAGTCATTCACCTTCGTCGAAGTCATATGTAACAATTTTGGTTTAAACATATTTTATTGACCAACTGAGAAGAAGGGCTTTGTTCTCCAAAAAGATCTCTTTTGCAAGACAAGACAAAAAAACAAAAGAACAAAAAACAAAAGCAAAAACGTAACATCATTGGTGAAGATCCGTGTCGGTCGTCCAAACTGGAACAGATCAGGTGTGGACGACGCACAGTGATTCAGAAATATAAAAGAAAACTAAAAAAAAAAGAAGATTTGCTGCATAGCAAATCAGTGTGCGTCTTCAAAGCTTTCAGATGCGTACTAGTCCATAACATAGGAGTAGAAGTTGGAATGGCATTTCCATCTATTACTTTGAAGTTATTCAAGAATTACAATTTTCACTGGTGCTTTTTAGCATAATTTTTAATTGCTACAACTTGTTTTTAATTCATTAGATGTGCAGTGGTCAACAACTCCCTAGCAGAAGTTGGAATGACATCTCTATCTATTATAGTTTTGAAGCTATTCAATATTGAACATTTCAAATGCTCCTAATTAGCATAATTTAAATTACAATTTTTGTTTTAAAATCATCAGAAGTTAGAATGACATCTCTATCTATCATAGCTATGAAGATATTCAAGATTTAAAAATTTAAAATGCTACTAATTAGCGTAATTCAAATTGCTACAACTTTTGTTTTAGATTCATTACATGCGCAATGGTCAATAACCTCCTAGTAGAAGTTGAAATGATATCTCTATCTATAACAGTTTTTAAGCTATTCCAGATTTAAAATTTCAAATGCTGCTAATTAGCATAACTTAAATTGTTATAACTTTTGTTTTAAATTCATTAGATGCGCAATGGTCAATAAGCCTCTTGTAGAAGTTGGAATGACATCTCTATCTATTATACTTTTGAAGATATTCATGATTTAAATTTTCAAATACCCCTAATTTGCATAATTTTAAACATCTTCATTCCTTTGCATAAAAAGGTCCAACTCCTTGTATGGAGGTACAATCATACCAAGTTTGGAGTTTCTATATATAATAGTGTCCGAGAAAAGTGTCGGACAAATTCGCTGGTAAAGAGGAAAGAAAGAAAGAAAGAAAGAATTTTAGGAAAAACCGAAAAGTGTGTGTTGACACACACTTTAATTATAAGCATTAGCGTTCAATGAATAACTGCTACAAATAAATCACATGCTGTGTACCTCGTCACCACAAAGTCTTTAATCTTTCGATATAATGGCACACAGCGAGAAATATTAGTTTATTAGTTTGCTTTGGTCTAATGTGCATTCTGTGGCACAATAAAGTACGGTTTGCAGCATAAAAGGAGCTATATTTATAATAGAATGGAATGCAGTTTGTTGCAAGCTGCTACGTAAATTTGACAGTTAAAGAAATAATGGTTCTGTCACTCCTATATGAAATAGATGACTGTTCAGCTGGTTTCATCCCATTATAATTCCCTTTTGCCTATATAGTAAAAACTTTGATGTTTTACAGGGCCAGCAAAATTTGTATTATTTTTAGTTTAAGACTGATTACGATGGTAAATTTCGAACATGTCAAGGAAGAGAGTTCTAAAATGTCGTTGCTGATTTAAAAAAAAAAGTTAAAAACATCAGTGCTAGCATTGAAATGAAGTAAGTCAAATTTTCTCCTTGTATTATTAGTAAAAACAGCTGTAGAACATGGAGTACCCGTTATGTGATTACCTAAATAATTTGGAGTTAAATCATGAAGTATGTTATGCATTGTAATTATTTTGCTTTTTTAACAATTTTCCTCTATATGAATTTTATATTTTTTGTGCCCGTAAGCTTTCAAACAGACAATTATTTATCATGTCGTGCGTGTATGTATGTATGTATGTATGTATGTATGTACGTATGTATGTATGTGCGTGCGTGCGTGCGTGTGTGTGTGTGTGTGTGTGTCCATAATTCTCGTTCGAAACTTGTCATCATGCGACCTAAAGTTGGCAGATATAATGAGATAAACATTATATAAATAATGAATGTTGTTACTGTTCAGTCACATAACAGATTGGCAATCAGGTTTTTCAATCTGTGTACATTTATGAACCGAATACCTTTTTCTTTAATTTGTGCGCATTGTGGGTGTGTAGTGCATGAACAGGAAGGGTGTTGACTTGTGACACGTTATTTTATCTGGGAAAAGGAAACCATGCAGCGATACTTGCGACCCCGACACTTCATAGTGATTTTCATGGGGGGAAATCATGCTGATACATCGGCGTCAGGCTCTCGGGATTCAATAAATATTGGCAGCAAAATGAACGTGGACAAACAAACTTTTCTGCAAAATCAATGTAGAGACTGCAACGAAACGATGAAACGAGACAAAAAAAAAAAAAAAAAAAAAAAATCTGGCACCACAACAATCCATTTATGATTTGAAACCATTGCACGAAAGATTTCATCTTTTCTTCGTACAAGGGAGAGATTTAAATGACCAGTTCAGTTTACCCGTGGACAACAACAGAAACGCATTTGGTGCGCATGGGTAAGAGAACCCGGACACAACAGGGATTGCACCAATTAACGCAACAGCGCCAGACGCATGAACAGTGCAGGTGCTTGCAGTATGAACTTTTTCATCAGGCTTCTTCAATGCGTCTTCCACCACCGTTGCACATACTCTCTCTCTCTCTCTCTCTCTCTCTCTCTCTCTCTCTCTCTCTCTCTCTCTCTCTCTCTCTCTCTCTCTCTCTCTGTGCTTGTTTGGTACAAACTGAGTGAAATCAACAATTTTTTTTTCACCATTGATCAAGTTTGTAGGCAATATTTGTAGATTTGCAGAATCGACAGATGTCTGGGCTGTTTATTCTATTACATGCTTGTTGGGAATCAGTCACAAAGTAAATATTGTCGGCCCATACCTTTGTCCCAGGGTAATCCATTTTTTCCTTTTTTTCTCTTGTCTATCAGCGCAATTCATTCATTCATTCATTCATTCATTCATTCATTCATTCATTCATTCATTCATTCATTTTTGTTTCTTTTAGGTCCGCATATCTACTCCTGCATTCATAGTTATCTATTGATTTATCTGGCTTATGTGTTTTTTAACTCTCCCTATTTCATTATATATTTTCTATATTCGACATATATGTACATGTTTGTGTATGATATCGCTGTTTCGTGTGGTAAATAGGCCAAGCCTGTGCACAGTTTTAACCCTTTTCTCGCCCCTGTAACTCGCCAGAACCGATTGTTGGTCAAATGTCATCTGCTCCAATGCTTTGGGCTAATTTCGGTGCTGACAAAAACAACTAGAAAAGAAGATTTGCTTCAAAGTAAATCTGTCTGTGTGCCTTCAAAAGTTGTAAATATTAAATGCTACAACTTTTATCCTTTGGTACTTGACATTACATTAACCTTATGGCTGAATGCAAATTTCAAAGTCCAAATGGCCTTGACCTTTGACCTTTACAGGTCACATGCAAATTGCGCGGTGTTACAATACCCACAATTTAAGCCCAACATGAACCAAATCGGATGAAAATTGACCAAGTAATGGCAAGATGAAACTTTCAAAGGGCCAAATGACCTTGACCTTTGCCCTTTTGAGGTTACATGTTCTTACAAAAATGTGCAGTGTTGCAAAACCTACAATTTGAGTCCAACATGATTAGAATTGGATGGAAATTGACCAAGTTATGACTGGATGAAACTTTCAAAGATCCAAATGACCTTGACCTTTGACCTTTGGAGGTCACATGTCAAAAATGTGCAGTGTTACAATAGCTACAATTTGAGCCCGACATGATCACAATTGGATAAAAATTGACCACGTTATGGCTAGAAGAAAGCCACCATCGAAAGTGGCCTTTGACCTTGAAATGACCTTTGACCTTGAGATGACCTCTGCCTGAAGTGAACCTTGACCTTTGAAATGATATTTTGACCTAAAATTGGCCTTTGACCTTGACATAACCTTGATATTTGAGATGACCGTTTCATTGCTATGATCGAACTCCTATACACTTGGAACTATATCTACTATAGCATGTAAGATATTGAAGAATTAAAACTTTAAGAAGCCCTCATTTGCATAATTTTTAATAGTATGACCTCTCATTATAAAAAGGCGAGACTTCAAAAATGTGCAGCGTTACAATAGCTACAATTTGAGCCCAACATGATCAAAATTGGATAAAAATTGACCAAGTTATGGCTAGAAGAAAGCCATCATCGAAAGTGGCCTTTGACCTTGAAATGGCCTTTGACCTTGAAATGACTTCTACCTGAAGTGGTCCTTGACCTTCAAAATGACATTTTGGCTTTTAAATGACATTTTGGCCTAAAACTGACATTTGACCTTGACATTTGAGATGACTTTTGCCTTGATATGATCGAACTCCAATACACTTGGAACTACATCTACTATAGTATATAAGATATTGAAGATTTAAAACTAAAATTAGCCCTCATTTGCATAATTTTGAAAAACATGAGCTCTCATTATAAAAAGGCCAGACTCCATCTATAGAAATATAATTGTGCCAAGTTTGGAGTTTCTATGTATAATACTTTTCAAATGAAATGTCGGACAAATTTGCCTGTAAAGAAAGAAAGAAAAAAAGAAAGAAAGAAAGAAAGAAAGAAAGAAAGAAAGAAAGAAAGAAAGAAAGAAAGAAAGAAAGAAAGAAAGAAAGAAAGAAAGAAAGAAAAAATTCCTAGAAAAACAATATGTCTGTGTTGGCACACAGACATAATTTGTGTATTGTAGGTGAGACCGAGGAAAATTACATGTCCCAGATCAAATGCCTTCCCTGGCATGGTCTTGTTGAGGTATTGACTAGGTCTTTAAACTTGTCGTCTTCATCCAAGACGGAAAGGAACAATAAAACTATGAAAAAATCAGACCAACATGATTTCTTTGATGTCCACAGCTACTCATGTTTGAGCTCAACTGACAGAAAACTAAGCTGAGCTTAAATGATATAGGTCTGCGTCCGTCGCCTGTCGTCAGAAATTCACATTTTCTACTTCTCAAAACGAGTCCCATTGATCCTGTTCAAACATACTGATGATAGTCCTTGATTTGTGCTTGGGTTCTCCCAAACGTGTCAAATATACCGTGTTTCTATTATCATTTTTGTCATTACTACCACAACACAAGAACAACTACTACAACTGATATCATCATCATCATCATCATCATCATCATCATCATCATCATCATCATCATCATATAATTTTAAACCTGAAATTCGCTTCCTGTTGGAAACGGCTAGGTAAAATGCTTCAAAACCACAGCAATTTTCTACATAAATGTCCAGAAAGCGTTGCTGCGATTTTGTTCTTTTTAAGAACGTCAGCTGACATGTAGTAAGTAGCTGAGCTTATTTTATGGACCATCGTCAACAATCGACTTATTCAAAACCGTCAGCCAAATTTACTTCAAACTGCCAAGATTCTTCAAATGGTCTCGCTCCAGTGAGTTTTTGGATTTTTATGATTTTTTTTTGGGGGGGGGGTGTTTTTTTGGGGGGGGTGGATTTAAAAAAATCTTTTCTGAAACCGCTCATCCAATTGCTTTGATATCATACAGGAACACTCCTAGGGACTCCTAATGTTTAATTTGTTCACAAGGTAGCGCTGATTTTTTCCATTTTTAATGTGTATGTGTGTGTGTGTGTTTGCTATTTTTGACTTCTCCAGAACCATCACTCAGATTAAGCTGAAACTTGGTGGATATATTCCTTGTGGACGGGTCAAACAAAATTGCTCACTCGGTAGCACTGCTGTGGATTCTTGATTTTTAACGATTTTTTCAATTCAGGTGCTTATCACTAAATACACCTTTCCTATTGATTACTATGCAAGTCAATGGGCATTCTAATGCTAATTCATACTTTGCGCTTCTCCAAAGATTCACTTCAAATTTGGTGGCAATGAATCTCAACCAAATTTGTTCTTTGGGGGGGGGTTATGGTTTTTTTATTTTTTATTTTTTTATTTATTTTTGTTTTTGTTTTTTGTTTTTTGTTTTTTGTTTTTTGTTTTTTGTTTTGTTTTGTTTTGTTTTTTTTTTTGGTTTTTTTTTTGGGGGGGGGGCAAATCTTAAACAATCATCTTCTCCAAAACCTCTCACCTGATTGCTTTGATATCACACAGGGTCACTTTTAAAGACGCCTAGTTCTTACTTTGTTCACCAGGTTGTGCTGCCTTTCTTGTGGAAAGGTCAAATAAAATTGCTCACTAGGTGGAACTGCTGTGGATTCCTGATTTTTAAGGGGTTTTTTTCAATTTGGGTACTTATCGGTGAATGGAGCTTTCCTGTTGATTACTATGCAAGTCAATGGGCATACTAATGCTAATTCACATTTTCGACTTCTTCTCCAAAACCTTAATCCACATTGACTTCCAACATTGATCCAAATGGTCATGCTCCATTGGTTTTTTTGTTTTTTTTTTTGTATTTGTTTGTTTGTTTGTTTGTTTGTTTGTTTGTTTGTTTTTGTTTGTTTGTTTTTGTTTTGTTTTTGTTTTTTTCATGAGTTTCTTTGTTTTTTTGGGGGGGGAGGCAGATCTTAAAAACTCGCAAGGGTATATGTACATGTCAGCTGAGCACAGGACTGTCACAGTCTTCTTGTTTATTATTATTATTATTATTATTATTATTATTATTATTATTATTATTATTATTATTATTATTATTATTATTGTTGTTGTTTTGTACTTTCTCTTCTCTTCCTTTCATTCCTTTTGTCCTTCCTGTCCTCGTCTCTTCCTTTCTTTTCTCATCGCCTCTCTCTTCTCTTTTCATCATTTCTCTTCCGAGTTTCTTCCTATGATATTAATTCTTCCTCTTTTCTTTTTTTTTCTCTTCTTATTTTTTCTTTTGCACCAAGTCCTCTTCAAGCTCTGTGAGGGATCTAATTTGGGTCGGTCAAAGATGGATAACAAAAAAGTCTATACTATATAAGCCGTTGTGTAAGTTGTGCCTTGTAGGGTCGTCAAAGTTTAGGAAAAGAACTTTAATACAACAGAAAAAAATCCGGCTAATTATAGCCTGATAAACATGAACTGGTCCCAATGTCATTCACGGCATCAGCCTCGATCGGATATCATTTTTCTTGCAAACACAGTTTTTATAATGAATCACTTGTTCAGTCCGAATGCCGATAGCCGTCAATCTCGTGATAGCTCAGTTGGTAGAGCGGAGGACTGTAGTGGATAATGATTGACATCCTTAGGTCGGTGGTTCAAATCCGCCTCGCGAGAGTGTGACTAACCCTTTTGTTAAATTATTTCGCTTTCCTTGTTCTTCTTTGTCGTTCATTGGTAGAAGTGAACGCAGTATCCTTGCCTGTAAAATTTTGCAAGCCAGAACTTCCAGCTGCCTTTCCCTTCCAACAGTTATTGCTGGTCTGTGAAGGCTGTGTGTCGGGATAACAATAAAGAAGCTTTCTTATTGGCTAATGGAAAAAATGAGGGATATACTGAATTTCAACGCTGAGGCTGTATCTTCCCTTCGGAAAAAATTAAATGTCTGTCTTTTTTACTTTTTATTTACTTTTCGGCAGACTTATATATATGTAGGAGGGGGGTAAGGGGGGATTTCAGTACGCTGATACAGGTGATTATTTTTCTAGAGTACGCAGTACGGAAAATAAAATCTTCCAAAATTTTGGATAGTACGAAGTACGTAAAATAAGAGGGCTTCCAGTACGCCAGTACGGGGAAACCCCTTACCCACCCTCCCTCCCTCTCTCTCTCTCTCTCTCTCTCTCTCTCTCTCTCTCTCTCTCTCTCTCTCTCTCTCTCTATATATATATATATATATATATATATATATATATATAATCAAGTTCAAGAAAATATAAATGTGTGTACATCGGAATAAATACACCACACGTCCACAGTCTGCCACATTGTCGGAGAATGAAGCACACACACACATACATACATACATACATACATACAAATATACATACATACATACATAGATACATACATACATACATACATACATACATACAGAACATCTTTTACAATGCCTTTTATCATATTGACATATACACCATTCTTTTTATATATAGAACTCGAAATGTTGTTCGAGTTCCGTGTGAAAAGAGGGATGTGTGTGATAAAACTTAAAAGCGTTGTCAAAAGATATTTTGGCTTGTAAGCTGTAAAATTAATGTTTGAATACATTTATGAAGATGGTTCGAATCATATGTCAAATGTTGAGCTGGTAGTAGCCTATCAGATTATTTCACTATATTGCACCAGCCTCGACTGGATTTCTTTCCTTTTTTTTTTTTCTATTTTCTCAGGTATTTCGTAACCGACCACCTGTTCCACGAACAACTGCTATTATGTATGTCAAACATGGATAGCTCGTTTGGTAGAGCGGAGGATTGCAGTGGATACTCCATAGGTCGGTGGTTCCATGGAGCTACTATAGTAGCTCCATGGTGGTTCAGATCTGCCTCGCGGGAAGGAAACTTAAACTTTTATTGAATTATGATTTTACCTTCCTGGTTCTTCATTCAGACAGAGATGGTGCTCTATTTTTCAGCAAATCAACCAGATTTAGCATACGCGAATACACATACATGGGCATGATATATATATATATATATATATATATATATATATATATATATATATATATATATATATATATATATATATATATATATATATATATATATATATATATACATTCCGCGCAGTATGGGAATGTGGGCGATACTAGAATTGCGACAGCCGCACTAAATGTAGTGGTGGTTAGATTAAGGGGAGCTTCTTATATGGTTCGGGTTTTCAGCAAACAGAACAAAGCACGTGTACACGTGTAGCATCAGCCACGACTGGATTTTTTTTCTAGATTTCTTTATACATATATTTCGTAACCAACTACCTGTTCAACGCACAACTGTTTGGTGTCAAACCCGTGATAGCTCAGTTGGTAGAGCGGACGACTGTAGTGGAAATTGTCTGACATCCTTCCGTCGGTGCTTCAAATCCGTCTCGCGGGAGTGAGACCAAATCTTTTATTGAATTGTTTCACCTTCCGTGTTCTTCTTCTCCCTCATTTGTTGAACAGACGCTCAACGTATTGTCTGACATCCTTAGGTCGGTGGTTCAAATCCGCCTCGTGGGAGTGAGACCTAATCTTCTGTTGAATTATTTCACCTTTCTTGTTCTTTTCCGTCATTGGTTGAACAGACGCGAAATGTGTGTGTGTGTGTGTGTGTGTGTGTGTGTGTGTGTGTGTGTGTGTGTGTGTGTGTGTGAGTGTAATACGTCCGTAAAGTATGGGAATGTGCGCCATTCCGGAATCGTGTCGTGCGTTTGGGGGAATTTTCAAGATGAGCCGATAGGGAACATCTTTTGAATACGATCCGGGTTCTCAGCGAACAGAATGAAGCACGTGTACACCTTTCACAATTGATTCGAGAGCAGGGTTTCATTGCTGAAATCACGGACCGTATTCCAAAGCGGGGGCCAAGAACGGCCAGATTATAGGAGTGGAACACTGGTGTCAGGTCCATGCTTAAGTTAAGTGTAACTGTTCAAAATGGCAAACTGAAGTTCCAAGACTTCCAATACCATGTGTCTTCAATGGCAAGGAAATGGTCTTTTTTCTGTCTGCCTTTTTTACCTTTTGTTTACTTTTCGGCAGACTACTATATATATATATATATATATATATATATATATATATATATATAATATAATATAATATAATATAATATAAATAAACCTAAATAAAAAAAATGATTTATAATCTCGATGTATCTTTTAATTTCTCCATTCGTGGAGGTTTTAATAAAATTATTATTATTATTATTATTATTATTATTATTATTATTATTATTATTATTATTATTACTATTATTATTATTATTATTATTATTATTATTATTATTATTATTATTATTATTATTATTATTATTAATGATAAAACTGTAAGGCATTGTCAAAGGTATTTTTAGCTTGTAAGCTGTAATAAATATTGTTTGAATACATTTCTGAATACGGTTGGTATTATATGCCACATGTTGAGCTGGTAGATCAGAATAGTTTACCATATAGCATCAGCCTCGACTGGATTATTATTTTTTTTTTCATTTTCAATTTTCGCACATATTTCATAACCGACCACTTGTTCAACGCACAACTGCATAAAGTATGTCAAACCCGTGATAGCTCAGTTGGTAGAGCGGAGGACTGTAGTGGTTATCGATTGACATCCTTAGGTCGGTGGTTCAAATCCGCCTCGCGGGAGAGAGACATAATTTTAGTTGAATTTTTTTCACCATCCTTGTTCCTTTTTCCTTCATTTGTTGAACGGACGCTTAACATTTCAGACAGAATTGTGCTTTTCTTTTCTTTTTTTTTTTCGCAAATCTAACAAATGTAGCATACACATGCACACACACACACACACACACACACACGGACATATTTGTGTGTGTGTGTGTGTGTGTGTGTGTGTGTGTGTTAGTGTGCGTGTGTGTTATACGTTCCGCGCAATATGCGCGTTTGGGGAATTCTCAAGACGCGCGTCAATTTCGGAACTGCCGGAGCGATTCTTTTTAGGGGAGCTTCTTTTGAATACGTTCCGGGTTTTCAGCAAACAGAATTAAGCACGTGCACACATTTCATTCTTGAGTTCAGGGTTTCATTGCTGAAATCACGGACCCTATTATTACTTAATATGTTTATTAAAATATCAGAGTTTTCATTATAAATTATTTCTTACGAATCTATCGCTCAAATGCCTTTGTTCCCAACGTATCGAAATCCCCAAGCTGTCAGAATAACACACGAAAGCATACAAACAAGTCTTTGATTGGTCAACACAAACTTGCAAATGCCTCCTCCTCTCTCAGTTATGCGATAGACATTAAGTTAGACAAAGGACGTGCATTCGTAGATTTTTTATTTTCGAATCAACTCGGTCATAAGTGGCCTCGTATATTCGAAATCAAGAATCTACTGATACTTTTCCGTTCTCTATAACAAAGAACCGTGAATTGTATACTTCATTTTGAGATGAACTGGTTTTTTGTATCCAACTTCGTGGTGAATTATTGTAGTGTCCTTGAACTTGCTTGCTCAATTTTCCTGTATTGTCAATGGACAACTATACCACTATGTTAGAAAATAAAATAGTTTGTTGATCTTTTTAGCATATTCGCGTTGTTACAAATACATCGCTAATAATTGACAGCTGTGACACACACTTTGAATCAAAATAACAAAACTGCTGATCAAACAGACTGATAGCTTGACACTCGTGTCCCAAAATTATGGCTATCGCATAACTGGGAGAGGAGGAGGCATTTGCGAGTTCGTGTCAAGCAACTTAGCGGCGCCAAGGTCTATCGACCCAGAATTAACAGACATCATTGGTATTTAGACCACATGCACTCAGATATGTCACTTTTTTTGAACAAATTTGAACATTCTTTAGACCTTGCAAAAGAAACAAACATTGATATAATCATCACTCGTGACTTCAAAGATGGCCAACTCAAGATTACTAGTAAGCTATCAAATCTACTAGATGCAAGTAATTCAACTCAGCTTATTACGTGACCCACTCGTGTCACTCCTACCTCTTCTACCAGATATTATTGTAACTTCAGTTCCTGATTTTATATCCTCCGCACGCATGACTGTCGTTGACTAAAGCGATCATCATGGTTTCTTATGTTTCGTAAACTTTAAGGTAAAAATAGAAAATGTACTCAAAAGAAAAATCTGGGTATGTGATTAAGGAGACTTTTCAGCTTTAAATGAAAGTTTAATCCTAAACGATTGGGATGAATTCAATGATGTCAATGAAATGGTCACGAAATGGACTGATGATTTTTTTTTCAAGCGAACCTATACATTCCATCAAAACTTTGCAACTTTTAGGCCAAACGGCCCTCCTTGGCTTTCTACCTGTCTTACCTTAATAACCAGGAAAAGAAATCGTAAATATCGTAAGGCAAAACAAAGAAATACATCAGAGTTGTGGTCTCGCTTTGAAAACGTTTGAAATCAAGTAACCAGTGCGAAAAAGAAAGCTAAGTCACAACGAAGATATTTTATTGAGCTTAAATGCTGCAAGAGCAAATGTCCCTGGTGGTTTCAGGCTGAAACTATTGAAAAGTTCCGAAATAGCAAGAGGACAGTGCCCATGGCAATATGCCAACGTAACACCGATTCCAATATCCCTTTTAAGTTGCGCAGGTAAGATATTTGAAAAGTGTGTGTTTAATGTAGTGTATAACAAGAAAAATTTTATCAGTCTGTGTGCCTCGAAAACTTTCAAAGATTGTCTATTTAGTATTTATTTAACTCCTGCAACAATATTTTTTCATGCAGCTGTGTCAAAAACCTATAAATTGAAGTTGGAAAGGCACATCAATCTATTATAGTATTGAAGCTATTCAAAAAAAAAATTTAGATTTGGTGTATATGCCTAATTTGCATATATAAAACTTTTTGAGCCATGATTCATTGGGTGCAACTATCCTACGAATCTATCATCTCAAGTTTGAATGACACCTCAGTCTATAGTAGTTTTGAAGTTATTCAAAGTTTAAATTTTGTGTATTCACCTTATTTGCATAAATTGAAAATGCTACAACTTTGGATCATGTTTCAGTGATTGTGGCTATGTCACAAACCTACAAATTGAAGTTAGAATGGCACCTCTATCTGTAAGAGTTTGAAAGTTATTCAAGAATTCAATTTTGTGTTTTCCCCTAATTTGCACAAATCAAATTGCTACAACTTTGGTTCATGATTCATTAGATGCGGTTATGTCACAAACCTACAAATGGAAGTTGGATTGACACCTTTATTTAAAATAATTTTGGAAATATTCAATTTTTAAATGTTTCAAGTGCTGCTAGTTAGCGTAATTTCAAATGCTACAGTTTTTTCCCTGTGCATTAGATTGACAGGTGTCACAAACCTTGCGTGCTATTTTAAATTTTGTGTCTATCTGTAATTGGTTGGAAGATACAGAGCTTTTAGAATTTTAATTGCCCTTATTTTGCATAATTTTTAACTTGCCATTTAAATAAAGTGCTAATTCCATTTATACTATGAAGTAAATATTGCTACATCAAGACCAGAGCCCCATGCTTTGTAAATCTGGGGCATAAAATACTGCAACAAGTGAAGCATGTATACACTGATATACATGTATTTATAAGTACATATATTTGAGTTTCACTATTTACAGGAACATAAAAACAATTACGTGATAATCTCTACTAATATCAACCATTAGCTCACCTAATCCACTGTCATACATAACATTCAACTTCACATAGCTATTACAGAAATCTATGTATTTATTATAACTATTGAGTGTCACCAGCCGGAATGTGTCAGAAAACTTAAGTTGTAAGTTTGCACAGGCAACATTCAACTTCCCATAGCTCCTGACAAAAATCTATACCACGGTATACATGTACGTGTTTGACTATTGAGGTTCACCAACCTACTAAAGGTGTGGACAAACTTAACTTGCAAGTTGAACATGGATGAAATAAGATGAATCTTTGTTGGGAGTGGGCAGTGTTTGCAAAGGTTATGAAATTAACAGTGTTATAGATATTTAACTGATGAGCAAATGTCTGGGTCCAGATATACAACAGCTATGCCTATGGGAGCTCTAGCTGCATGCCCCAATGTGCCCATTGCCCCTGACCAAAATCCGTCCATACTACGGTTGGTCATTACAGGCAGTTTGGATCTGTGTTTCAGTAATTTCTGGTAGTTAATCTGAATCTCCCTTTACGAAGACATGATCTGAATCTCCCTTTACAAAGACATGGTGGAATACCTATTTCGTTTTGGGCCTGTTTACTTACCTGTGATTTGTGATTGAGTAAAAAACTCAGCCGTAATTTTTGATCAGGGTAGTTCCTTGTTATGGGTTATTTATCAAACTGAAAACACGTGAAATGTGGTTGTACTTTTACAATTTGCCGATATCTGTGATTGTGATAATTATTTTGTCAATAAATGTGATCAAGATTTTGATGATTGACATCAAGGACCCTCTATCTGACAGATAGAGGGTCCTTGGTCTGAACTGCAAAAACGATTCAGCGATTTCCAAAAAAATGTTTCGTTCTTTTTCTATAAAATGAAAAAAAAAAATGAACATCCTGGAAATCAAAGGGAAAATTGAAATGTCAAACTTTGAGAATGAATAACAGAAAAACTAAGCCAAACATAAAAAAATGCAGCATTATTTTTGTTGCCAATATATATGTCAGGATTAGGACGCAAGTGTAATTATGAGTTTATCACAAATAATTAGTGACTTCTACCGACCTTTATGGGGTGGCTGGTTTGCGGTCAACTTTCAATCGTTTATTCAACAATTAACATCACAGCTACCCAAACACGAGACATATAAATTCTTTTGAGTATGAAGATTACACGCATATATGACTTGTTATCCTAACGCAAATAAATTTTGAGCTAGGACCGATTAAAGTGGGATTTTTTGTGTGTCTTAGCTGTCCTTAACTGATGAACAAATGTCACTGCTGGGTCCAGAAATAGAACAGCTATTCGAACTCTGCCTGCTTCAATGTACCCATTGACCCTGACCAAAGTCCTTCCATATTACAGTTGGTCATCACAGGGAATTTGGATCTTTGTTGGAGTGATTTCTGGCAGTGGATCTGAATCTCCCTTTACAAAGATGTGCTAAACTTTGGTTCATATATCTGTTTGTCAACTCTTATATGATACTGTATACGAAACAATGGAAGTAGGCAAAGATGTGGGACTATTTATAATTCTTGTTATTTTTTTTTTTTATTTAAGTCGAGTGTGACATCGTGGTGTAATACATAAGCTGGAACAATTTAGCGTTCATGCTACTCTGTTGTTATGATTCAAGAACCACTTGTCAAACAGAAAACAAAGAGTTGTGATTAACGATGAATCTTCCACACGAGCTGATGAGCTGATATCGGTGTAGGTGTACTGCATGGCTCTACCCTGGGCCATCCATAGCTGAAAGCAATTTCCGAGTGCTTGATGACGATGCGTCTTTATTTATTTATTAGTGCTTATCCTGAAGATAAAGATATAACAACCATGCCCCTCCCCCCCTCCAAATGGCGATTTTGGTGCTGTCTCCTTGTGGGAGCACCAATGATTTATAACACTTAATAAGGAGAAAACTGATCTTTCAATTACGAAGTCAAACTCAACGAATCACCCAATTTTATCTACGGTTTCGAAAATGATGAAATGGAAAACATTCGTCATTTTGCGGAAGCCCATTTAGATGTTACTCTCTACTGTAAAGGTACTTGGTATGATCACATTGGAAATTTGTATGTTTCTGCCACGAAACATGTCGAATGACTCCGCAAACTAAGCTCATATTTAGGTATAAACAGTCTTTTGTTTTTTTAAACCTTCAGTTTTCCGATTAAGACTGCTTATGGAATACGCTGATGTTTTGTGGCACAATTGCAGAGAGGCGCTTCAGGAAAAATGAGAACGTGTAGACATGATAGCAGCAAGAGTGGTGACGGGAGCGACTCGTCATACTCCTATGAGACTTTTGCATCAACAACAACAAAAACAAAAACAAAACAAAAACAAAAAAAAAAAAAAAAAAAAAAAAAAACCCAAAAACCTAGGAAAGATTATTTGCTGCATAGCAAATCAGTGTGTGTGTCTTCAAAGCATATTGGTATGGTAATGTACAACTATTCCATAACACAGGGGTAGAAGTTGGAATGGCATCTCTATCTTTTATTGCTTTGAAGTTATTTAAGATTTAAAATTTCTAATGGTGCTATTTAGCAGAATTTAAATTGCTACAAATTTTATTTGAAATTCATTAGGTGCGCAGTGGTCAACAGCCCCCTACAAGAAGGTGGAATGACATCTCTATCTATTATAGTGTTAAAGATATTCAAGATTTGAAATTTCGAATACTGCTAATTAGCATAATTTAAATTGCTACAACTTTTGTTTTGGATTCATTACATGCACAATGGTCAACAACCCCCTAGTACAAGTTGAAATGACATCTCTATCTATAATAGTTTTGAAGATACTCAAGTTTAAAAATTTTAAATGCTGCTAATTAGCATGATTTAAATTGCTACAACTTTTGCTTTAGATTCATTACATGCACAATGGTCAATAACCCCCTAGTAGAAGTTAAAATGACATCTCTATCTTCAATAGTTTTGAAGATATTCAAGTTTTAAAATTTCAGATGCTGCTAATAAGCATAATTTAAATTGCTACAACGTTTGTTTTAGATTCATTAGATGCGCAATGGTCAATAACCCCCTAGTAGAAGTTAAAATGAGGTCTCTATCTATAATAATTTTGAAGATATTCAAGTTTTAAAATTTCAAATGCTGCTAATTAGCATAATTTAAATTGCTACAACGTTTGCTTTAAATTCATTAGATGCGCAATGGTCAATAACCCCCTAGTAGAAGTTGGAATGACATCTCTGTCTATTATACTTTTGAAGATATTCAAGATTTTAAATTTCAAATGCCCCTAATTTGCATAATTTTAAACATCTTCATTCCTTTGTATAAAACGGTCAAAGTCCTTGTATGGAGATACAATCATGCCAAGTTTGGAGTTTCTCTGTATAATAGTGTTCGAGAAAAGTGTCGGACAAATTTGCTGGTAAAGACGAAAGAAGAAAGAAAGAAAGAATTTCAGGAAAAACAAAAAAGTGTGTGTTGACACACACACTTTAACAAAAAAAAAAAAAAAAAAAAATGGCAAACTTTAAATTAAAGTAGAGAAAACCATAAATTAATAATAATGTCCTTCTTATAGAAGAAATTACCTCAAAATTCCACTGGTCCTAGCGATTTTAGAAATACCATTGCAATTCCAACAATTCCAGAAATCAGCTTCATTCATTCCATCAACTATCAACTTTGAAATTCTTTAAGTAGCGGTGCGAGAAATGTACCAACGGCTTCATAATTCAAAACGGAACTAAATAATTCCGTCCAAAAGGTGCTCCATCATTTCTTATGCGAAAAAAGGCGCGGTCAAGTACCACATACACGACTGCGCATCCTTTCCAGTTCCTTAACGGCCGCTTTGACAGCAAGCACAAACACAATCTTTATGTCTGGGTTGGCACCCACACATAATGTTTTTATCGGATTCTTTACCTCTTTCTTTCTTTCCATGGCACCCAGATTTGTCTGGAGTTTTTCTCGGACACTGTTACTCCGAAAACTACCAAACTTGCCATGGTGACTGACATACCATTGCAGTGAAATTGTGCACATAGTTCGGAATAGTGATGATGTTTAAAATTATGCAAATTAGGGGCACTTAAAATTTTAAAAGCTCCAAATCTTCCAAACTATTGCCACAAAATTTCAATATGCATATACAGGAAATTGAAAGTTGAATATCTCCAACACTATTATAGAGGTGCCATTCCAACTACAATTTATCGGTTTGTGACAAAGCCACATCCAATGAGACATGAACTAAAGTTGTAGATTTTTTATGCAAACTATGTGAACATGCAAAATTTAAATCTTGAATAGCTTCAAAACTATTATAGATAGAGGTGCTATTCCAACTTCAATTTAGGGGTTTGTGACTTAGCCGCATCCAATGAACCATGATCCAAAATTGTGCAATTTTAATTTATGCAAATAGGGTAAATACACAAAATTGAAATCTTGAATAACTTCAAAACCATTATACATGGAGCTGCCATTCCAACTTTAATTGTTGTAGGCTTTTAATTTATGCAAATTAGACAAATAATCAAAATTCAAATCTTGAATGCTTCAAAACTATTACAGATAGTGACGTCATTCAAACTTAAGTTCAAAGTTTGTGACATGGCCACATCCAATGAACCAAGACCCAAAGTTGTAGCATTTTGATTTATGCAAATTAGGCTGATACACAAAATTTAGATTATGTTGAACAAAGGCAAAGTGTAGCATTTCAAACTGTTCTCAGTTTGAAGTCACTCAGATTTGCTGTGAAGCAAATCGTCTTTTCCAGTTGTCTATGTGGTTATACTCAAGAAACAACCACGCACTTTTTAAAGTTTACTGACCCTTGAAAAGATCTATCCCCACAACACAATTCAGCAAAGCTGCCCAGAAATTTCCATCTAATAACTTGAGACCTCCCACACGGTTACACTACCAGATCTTTAACTAGAAAAGAAGATTTGCTTCAAAAGCAAATCTGTCTGTGTGCTTTTAAAGCTTAATTAGATCTTATTGTTGCAAAAACCTTAGAATTTAAGGAATGACGGACACTTCTACCTCATTTAACTTGTTCAAGTGACCCTAATTAGCATAAATTAAAATTTTACAACTTTTATTTGTGATCCATTGGATGCACCTGCAGCACAAATCTGAATTGAATCTGGAATGGACTTCTATCTATAGTAGTTTCGAAGTTATTCAAGATTTCAAATCTAGTATATTTGCCTAATTTGCATAAATTAAAATGCTGCAACTTCAGTTTATGGTTCAGTGGATAAGCGTATGCCACAAACCTGTAAATGGAAGTTGGAATGACATGTCTTTCTATAATACTCTTGGAGATATTCAGCTTTTAAATTTTTCAATGCTTATAATTAGCATGATTTAAAATTATACAAGTTTTGTTGACAATACTTCAGATTGGTAAGTGTCACAAACCCATGTGTGTAAGTTGGAATTTTGTGCCTTTCTGTGATAGTTTTGAAGATACTGAGATGTTAAAATCTTCATTGCCCCTAATTTGCATAATTATGAACATCATGAATATTCCAGAGCAGGTGCACAACTTCACTACCAGGTTGGTGCTTTTTGGAACAACAGTGTCCAAAAGAACTCCCGACAAAATTGGCTTTAAAGGAGAAAGATATCATGGAAAAACGATATGTCTGTGTGAGCACTCAGACATTATAAGCAATATTCATGTATTTCTTACCGTTCAAGATTTTGTCATCAGGACCGTAGCAAGCGTTTCTGATGCAAAATACCATGTATAGTTAAGTT
This sequence comes from Hermodice carunculata, assembly GCA_964020975.1. Taxonomy (NCBI): domain Eukaryota; kingdom Metazoa; phylum Annelida; class Polychaeta; order Eunicida; family Amphinomidae; genus Hermodice; species Hermodice carunculata. The sequence goes on along the minus strand of OZ026615.1, from coordinate 46,341,289 downwards.
CTCTCTGTATTATGTCAATGACGTATGTAAGTGATTATATTCAAATTCCAACAGCTTTACTGCAATCTTTTAGTTTAAGTGTTAATCGTCGTCTACGATTGTGAAGTGTATTGTGTAACCTGGAAAGGGGTTTGTATAGTTGCTTTGAGCTTGTTCTCCAATCCTATTCCTGGTTGAAATAAAATGTTTAAACCAGTTATGTCTGTGTATGAACACAGACATATTGTTTTCCCAATAGTCAGATTTTGTGTCGTCTTAATCCTAGACACCATGCGAGCCAGAAACTTCAAATTTTACATGGCTATAACAACATACAACGTATGTTTGTGTTATGGGTACATCCAATGAACAATGAAAACTATAAGATTACAATTATGCAAATTTCAGTCAAGAGACAAAAATGGTGTGTTAGGCAATTTTGAATTTCTTTATTATAGGTAAAGGTACCGTTCCATTTGACTTTAATGCTTGCGATAAAGGCTTGTCTGCTGAACTGAGACAGAAAACTGTTACTTTCGGCCAGTCCGCACAGTTGAAATGCTGAGTAATGATCGATAACTTCAAAACGATTTTTGATACATATATGCTTGTACCATGCGTTCACCCAATGAAAATGTGCAAATTATGCCGACACACGAGACTTAAACGCTGTTCGGAGGCAAAGCGTTAACAGCCGTTGTCTATACGCTGCTGCTGTACAGAAACCTGCCTTGTTCATATCCAGGAGGCTTGGCAGGTGCCTGCTGTGGTGCGTATCATTAGACCCGAGAGGTTCAAGCAAATCAAAGTAACGCACAGCAAGGAATACATAGCCTCTAACCACGGTATCAACCTAAGATTCCAGATGCATGCTTACCAACAATATACACGCAGCCTTCAACCCGCAATTTTTGTGTACTATTGCGGTCAGCTGGTGCACAGCCATTACTTTAACGTGCTTGCTCAAAGTGAAAAATATTGGCATATAAGCCTATGTGACAAAAAGTAGCAATGATAATAGAATGATAACATCAATAATGAATGTATATTATATTGGTAAATTTAATGTATGTGCGTACATTGGCACTTAGTTTCCTTTCGGGTAATAATAGCCAAGATGATGCAAAGTAAAAATGAAAAAAAATTTGCAACGATTCCGTACATGCAGGTTTCTCCGTGGCACTTGAAATCGTATGATAGATATCAAGTAGTAGTCAAAACAAATGTAAAGAACTGCATCCTTTTACCTTTTTTTTCTTACCTCATGAACCAACAAAAACTAAATGTTTGGGTGTCATTGTAAGTTGGCACATGCTTTACAAAATGCACATACAGATGGAAATTAATAACAATAGCACAACTGGAACTCGATCCTCTCGTCCTTCTCATGATGCAGAAATACATTATACAATTGTTCTTCTTGGCAAAGCCACTCTGGCTCTGAATTTTTTTCCTGTAGTCAGTGCTAACTGCCCTAACAATTTCCCGAGTTGAATAGGATGCTCTTTTTCTTCTGTCTGTATGCTATCTCAGATCCCAGAGACCCGTTTCTTTAAATTTTGTCATGGTTGGGAACGCATGGCTTCATTTAAGGTTTGGTCTATTTCAAAGCTATGACCCGATCATATATTAATTCTTGTAATATTTTGATCTGAATACAATGGAAAATCAGTTTTTTTAAAGAATTAGCAACATTTCACCTCCAAGTTGAAGGTCGTTGTAAAATGGCTCCCTAATGAACTCTTTTTGTGTATATTCTTAAATATCAAGTGTCCCAATGAATGTCCGCACCGCTCTATTGTGACGTTAATCCACATTTTCAGGTCATAACATTATACAATTTTAGTTTTACGATAACTCCAAAATAAGTGCTTGTCAGTTTGGGAAATCCCCCTGAGAAGCCTCCGTCAGAGCATCCAATTGTATGATTTGCAACTTACCACTTTGAAATAAAAGCTACCGCCAAGTGCCGTACTAAATCAAAGTACAATATCTTGTGGTGGCTAACAGGTGTCTGCCAGAGGTGGCTTTTCCCTATACTATCTCGTACGCCTACTCTTCTTCACAAGTGTAATTCTAGTTTGTTGAATCCCAATGTAGAGATTGCTGACGAATTTTCAACAGAGGATGCGTGTTGCGGGTGGTGTTAATGTTATAGAACTTAGGCTTGGTATCCTGCTAAGTTGTGTCACATGCATTTTACCCACCCAAGCATCCTCTGTCACCTTGACTCCTACAGCATGAAAAGCATTGTGCATTGCTATCTTTGGGTCACAGGTACTGAAGAAGGTTAATTTCTTCTTTGTGATTTAAGACATCTAGTTTGCTACAGGCAGCAACATATATTAATGTCAACAACTAAGGTTCGATCTCTATTGATACTAGATAGTGACAGCAAGCAGATGGGTCCACTTGGGGACACATGAAGGTTGAATCTGCCCTCGCTTAAACAAAGCAGGAAAGACATGGGCAAATCAATACCACAGATTAGACTGTCAGTTTGCATGACACCAGTACAGTGGTGTATGCATCGTTTAAAGACGGTGGTGTGTCTTGGTTCAAAAAGGACAAGTCAACGCTGAAAAGGGAGTGAAAACGGCACCTAAAGAAATGGAAGTCCAGGACTAGAGCACTTCTACATCACACAAAAAAGTATTCTGGACATGGTAAACTAAAATAGAGTAAAGTGACTGATTCATACAAATATTGTAAAAATACAGTGTATGCGAGAGACCAAATATCACAAAGTTGTGTAACCCGAGAGAGACATCAGAATGAAGCAGACAAGGAACAAAAGGAAAGGCATGGAGCAGTGGAGCAGAAAATTGAGCAGGGAGCAAAATGAAAAGGCAGGGTAAAATTTCCCTTTCTATTTTGAGCTGCAGAGAACACTGCTGTATGATTCTAAATGAAGAAACCTCTCCCATAGTATGTATCTAGGTTCTGAACCTAACTCTAAGAGGGTCTGCAACCAGTGGTATGAAGGCGATCTCAGTCAACATGGTCAAATAGTTCTTTGTGGACCATCTAACCCAGTTGAAGATGAAATACCCACATCCCTATTCCAGGAGGCAGTGCATACATAGCTGTTGGTGTGGTTAACAGATCCACCTGGAGGCTGCCACAGAAACCACAAAGCCTTCGTCCTTCAGGAGTATAGAGGTCACACAGTTAATCTGACTGGCTGGTGACACAATGCTCTTGGTGTGTACATACACAAGGAGTACCATGGCTTGCACATAAAAAATAATTCCACTGCTAAATGTCCCTCTAACCCCCTCCCCCCCACACACACCCAGAAATTCAGTCAAAAATATCTGTGAGATTGATCTAGCCTGATGTGCAATGTTTCAAATATATCACCATAGAAGAGACTACTTGCCATGTGGCAGAATAACATACAAGATGACACACTGGCTGAATACAACCCATCTTGGATGTTGATCTGCTGGGATTATTTGTGTGGTTAATCCACGTAGATCTGGAACACAAGAGGTTTATGGATGGAGTGTGGACATATTACTAGTTCCTGTCAATAGTAGTGGTAGTTTGTACTTTGTGGAGACAAATATACATTCTACCCATAGATTTCTTAATTGAGGTGGTCCTTCCTTTTGGACAGCAGAATTATGAATAATTTGGTATCCTGTAAATTAACAAGTACCCATCTTCCAGGTACACGTTTGAAGTACACTATAGACTGTACGCTGCTTCCTGTGCCTCGTCCTGCATGGATGCATAGGGACAGGCAGCTGCAGAATGAAATATTGAAGGAAATCCAAGCACCATGCAAGGGCAATAAGTACTCTTCTTGATGAAGATAACAGATAGGCAGCTGAACCTTTAGACTCTCAAACGGATGATTCAGGTAATATGTGATGACAATTCTAGAATACTAGATGGATTTGAGCTGATTGACAATGGTAGTGTACCCTGAGCCATCTATTACCCTATAAATGGCTAGCTGTGAAGTGTAGAGATGATCTGACATATGTCTTGCTCAGAAGTACTAGTTTTAGGCTTTTCAACTTGATTCAGAATGACACAGGTATTTAGTCACTAAATAATTAATTTCACACTGTGTTAATCTTAGTCTGAACCTGGAAGTCATGTTACAAGCAGGAATTGCTCTCCTGCTTTTGTCTTCTAAATTCTTTTGTGGTTCACATACTTATTAAAAAGCAGTTAAAAATGTAAAAAGGAGACCACACACTGTGACATGTTCCATATTCTGCTTCCCTCACCACCATCTTTTCTATTGAGGGTACACAGGGAAATCAAAAACACCCATTCACCTGATTCCTATTGTTAAAATGGATTATTGCTACTGGAATGCTGGCAGTGTCACAGGATAATGTGATCCATCCCTGACCCATCACGATGAGAATTACTGGCCACAGATGGCTCTGCAGGTAATACTTGGGAGCAACTGCCAGCTGCTGTGTCTTCGAGTATGGCAAAGGTTTGGTCTGAACAAGCCTTGCTTTAGCTGGACCCATCTTTGAACACCACGTTACACACATCACAAGTTTCCAAACATTGCAAAGCCGTTCTTATGTGGGCCCTTAATTGGGATACATGTACTTTCATCTTTCATCTTCAACTTGGCCCCCAGATCAGCTTTCACGTGCACAAGGTTGGGTAAACACCCCCCCCCCCCTCGCCTCGTGACTTAAAGACAGGTCATAGTCTCAAAGCAAAGCTGGGCATGTCTATGAAGTTTCATTTTGCAAATTTTTGAGGTTCTAAGTACTATATTTTTCGAGAATCCCGAGAAAAATCTCCAAATCGGACCATTTCGTAAAAATGGCCATTTTTGCCAAAAAAATGATTTTTAAAAATTTTTCTTGGTGTATATATAATCTAGAGATCCTAAGCAACAAGAATATATATAGTTTTACGGGTCTAAAAATAAAAACCAAAACAGGACAGCCGGTTGAAGACAGCACTCCTCTAAGTACCTAGCTTTGTTTGTGTCACCTTAAGTGGGGACTCTTCTCGAGGTCCTTTGACACCAGTCATCTGCTTGGCAATATTTTCAACATCTGTGAAAATATGCTGGACAGATGAAATGAACAGCAGGGAGATAGATCCCCATTGTAATCAGTGGTAGGACCTGCCTCCAGAAGCAGGCTGCCTCTGGAAGGTCTGCTCATCAAGTGTCCTTGGCCTTTACTGCTGCAGTGTGGACTATAGTGAAAAAACTTTATGCTGGCACCTCAAGTATAGTGTTTGCAGTATTGCATCATGTTCCTGGAGTTCAACTTGTCAGCAGCCCTATGACTTGAGAGGAGCTTATTCATAACCATGTGCCCCTGCGAGGAATATGTCAGTAGCTCTGTGCCCCTCAGAGACTTGTCAGATGGTATTCCTGTGCCCCTCACATGAACTTGTCAGTGGCTCTAGGTTCCCCAGAGGAACTTGTCAATAGCAGTGACCCTACGGACACTTTTTAAGTAGCCCTGTGACCCCAGAGCAAGTTTGAAGCAGCCCTATGTCCCTCAGAGGAACTTGTCAGTGGCAGTGACCCTAGAGGAACTTATAAATAGCCCTATTTCCCTCAGAGGAAGTTGTCAATAGCCCTACGCCCATCATTTCACTAAGAGTTTGTTTGCTTTTTCTTTTTTGGAGGTGAACACTCACATCAGGATATTTTTACTCTGTTGAATTTCCAGGAAAAAAAAGACAGTAGTCCAGAGGATGGTTCACCCCCTCCTTGGGGATAGGGGGAGGGAGGGGGCATTGTAGTCTTCAATAGACAATTTAAAACTTTCACAACGCAAACCAGTTGTGCTGGCCTGAGCCCAGGCAGCCCTCATAGACAGACCTCATGGTCTGCACCTGTGAACGTACATTATCTGCTCATCAGACACACATGGACTGGTAAATGACCATTGTACGTTGACATTCTAGGTCTACATATGTTTCTGTGATTTTTCATGGAAATAGCCAAGTTACCTGCATGCAGATGAGACCCTATAAAATAAATCCTCAGTGTTAACTTCAATTAGCGCATAATACAAATAAACACTTGAATTAAACAATGTTGTTTTTATTGAGTTACATGGTATGTACAATAGATGTTAAAAACCAATGAAGCCAGTTTTGTTACAGTTGTGGTAGAGATTCAGTGACCACTTCCCCATACTAACTTGACCAATGAGAAGTTGAATGACCACTTCCCCTTAGTTGTTTACCCAATGCCAGGTAGACCAATCATCTAGTGTTAAATACAACAGACCCAACTGCACTGCGGGCTACTAACCCTTTCCCCTTTGAATTGACACTTGAGTCAACTACTTTCCTTGGCATGAGTGCCCAACTCATGCCAAGGAAAGTTGTTGACCTTGGGCATGTGATCTTGATACGGCTCATCTACAATTGTCAGTCAAAATTGTTTTTATTACTGCTGAAATTAGTTGAAAACACTGAAGCAGACACGTTTGATGGTTTTGGCCGGTTTAAGGGGAAAGGGTTAAGGTGTACTCCTGCTATCTGTACCCATGCCCTGATGAAAAGCCCAAGTTAACAACTTTCTGTAATGTTTCAAGCACCCCGACCATTCACATTTAGGAGACAGTTGTTGACTTGGGATTTGGGAGGGAGATAAAATGGGCTCTTACGAGTGTGGTCTAAATATTAAACCACGATCACTAGTCTTCTAGAAGATCCACATTCAAAGATCTAAGCAGGCAACATGAGAACTCATTTCAACTCTTAGCAGACAACATTTTAGCTCCAAAGTTCTTGTCTGCACAAAGGCTAGTCCTTACAATACATGTACCTCTAAAAATTGTTTTCAATCAATAGATGAGGACTACTTTTATGATGTTAAAGTTTAAAAAAAGAAGACTTAAACTTCCACAAAAAGGAAAACCATGCCCTACAAGTGCAATTTACACTGAAAGCAATTTTGCCTGATCTGCTACTTTTAATATATAAATGGTAGCTGTTGGGTTTGTGTGTGCTGTTATCCAGATCAGCACTGCAGCAGTTTGGATCATTCACCACAGAGCAGCCTGCATAGCTTACCACACAGCAGTTAGTTGGAGAATTTTGTTGGATTTATGGATATAAAATCTAGCTGACCACTATACACTGGTCCTGGTAATGAGACCACCTGCCTTGAAAGACCACCTTTTTTGAGATCTTTGCTTAGTTCTTTTAATGTTATATTTTTCATTTCCTATGAGACCACCTGTCTTGAGAGACCACAATTTGGTCATCCCTTCGGGGGTGGTCTTTCAAGACAGCTTTCACTGTATATCAACATACAACAGCAACAAAATAATAAGAGCCACAAAATGTAAAGGTTCTCTAAAAAAATATAATTAACTTGCACATTCACTTTCATGTTTGTACACTTTCACATTAGGTATCATATTTGTATTTTGACTTTTACTGGTCTGAAATTCAATACCCAATAAACTTGAAATAACCCATGAACGTAATATCATTTCAATAAAATATATTAGATAATTATTACACTGGCTTACTGATGAAACACAGTAATTGCAGTTTGCAGTCAGCTAAATCAAAATACAGAACTTCAACATCCATGTGGCTCCAGATCTGGTTCTGAATAGTGTAGCATTGATTTTGTAAGAAATTGCGTAAATCAATATTAATACACAATGGTTCTGCATGTGCTTTAACCTTTCACTTGTTCCATGTGAACAAACATGCCACAATCAATACACTGGGAGTGAAGTAACATCACACACGTGTCAGGACCAAAAAAACTGGAGAGAAAAGATAAACGTGAGATGACAAATACTGCACATCATGCAGCTGTACTCTACAGACACGTTCTGAAAATTGGCTTAATACGACAGATGTGCAACAGCTAACAAATACATGTACCAAACCGGCACAACTTTTTTGTTTGATTTGGGATCTTGTCAAATTACAATCTTTTCAAACAACCCCAAGTCAATATGCGGTAATTCATATCTTAATAAATTTCATAAGATATAAAATTAACTTTCACATTTCATCTATATACACTTCAAGCCAACATCAAAACAATGGTCATGCTTGAAAAACATATAAAGAAGCATCCGATTTTTCAAACACACAATAATATTGTCCAGCTAAACTGACTCTCAAGCAACAAAACTGATACAAATATTACTTGCATATTTGATATAGCAGCCATCTGGGTTTGTTTGTGTGATCATGAAAAAGCTGCTGGAAGATACTGTGACCAATAAATCAACAATTAACTTTAATACAAGTAAATGTACATGTGATCATGCTGTGATTATTGCAGCAGCCAATCATAAACAATTTTACATTACTCTTTGGAGTAGCCATGGTATTTATGTGAGACATGCAGCTGTAATAAAAAACTATTGAAGTGGCAGAAAATGGCTATATCTGCGAAACAACAAAAAAGCTACCTCTACAAACATTATTATTACAGAAATTAGGTAAGCCAGTGTTTGCACATGGACATAAATAAATACAAGCCATCTGCTACTTCTCTGTGCAAGTCTGGACAGGAATATGGGTGTTTACACAAGACTAACATTGTCATGTACATTTTTCTCTGAGTCAAACCACCTTCAGTGTGCCACAGAATCCTGGCTCATTACCAACAAATCCAGCTGAATTTAATTCTGTGGACACTGGGATATATTTCATTTTTCTTTAATTCGATCACTGTTTGAAAATATACTGATCTGAAATTTTGATGCAGCATACATCCCATCATTGATTTGGCCTACAAATGTGACTGCGTAGGCCTACACATCCTGATTTAAGATCACACAGATACATCAACATTACCTAAGAAGATAGCTCCAATTTGTTTATATAACTCAGCCCACCAGCTGATTGGTTGTATAGAATGTGCTGACCTATGGTTTTGCTGATACTGATACAGCATGTAACCCCATACAAAATTGTGCACCACGATTGGTGATGAACAAGTAGTTAGCATGATCCAAAGACAGCTATGTAATACCAGTGCCACCAATATAATCATAAAGCAAAAATATATCACCAGGACCTGAAACAGCCAAGTACGTGCATGAATAGATATAGTGCTGATCTCTCAGCATGAACAAACCCCATCTTATGGGGCTATGGCATGATCTGATGTGGCCAAGTTACTAAATGAATGGATATAGCACTGCTATATCAGCAATCCCCTCCTATGAGGCTATAGCATGATCTGGTATAGCTGTTGCATGAATGGATAAACCAGTGACATATCAGGATGATCCGATATACATCAGTAGTGTATGAACTGCTAACCAGCAACATATCAACATTACATTTAAGCACATGTGACCACGCAGTTACACCACATGACTTTACCTCTGGATGGAAAATCTTGTTTGATATACTTCTTTTGAGACCTGGTAAGTTTCAGAGTGTACACACTACATAGTACATGTATATTTGCAAGCCCCTTCTACTAACCAGGCAATGGTATTCTATCCATTGGTAGTGTAAGCAAAGTCTCTAGCTCCACTGAGCATGCTCAACAGTGAAAAGTAGGTCATAGATCACATAAACTTATGAGATGCAGCTATTTGTCAAAAATCATAATTGTTTCCATCCCATGAGTTTCAACAGTTGAAAAATATACATGAACATCTTATATCCTACATTTGTACGGGAAACATGTTTTTTGTGCCTTTATCTCATAATGAACACTGTATATTTCCACATGGGTGTGATCCATCATATAAATGTTGACTTTATGTGACTCCTTCGCATGACCTCTGCCCTCAAGGTGCATAAATCCATCACTGAGCATGCTCAGTAAAGATGTCAATTATTTATTGCATCAGCAGTTGTTACCTCTGGTACTATGAGCATGAGTTTCTATTTTGAACTTTAAGCTGCTCAGCTTGAGCAAAATATGGTCATATTTATTTGAGCTAATTCTGTTGATTTGAGCAAATTTGCCACTCAGTTTAAAACTGTACTTTTGAATTAAGTTAATAATCATGCTCATGTCTGGAGTTGTGCAGATATGGAATTTCATTATAGCACCTACGCTTCATGCACATGAACCACACTGAAATATATCTTCCATCTAAATGCTATTGCCATTATGATCATATGCCATGCAGTCCCCTGTATGATCTTTATATAACTGGCATGGTGCACATGATGTTTATATACACATTGCCTAGGCTAGCTATCATACATACAATCAGGAAACAGGAAAATCATGGCACAATCTACAACATGTATTTTTGTTCAAAGTATACCACAGTACTTTGACGCTGAACCCAATATTGGGCACCCATTGGTCATGTGTTTTGTTTTTTGATCCTAGTATCTCATCTATTTAACGTCTACTCCTCAGTAAGAAAACTCTGACATTTACTGCAAGCAAATTTTGGAAGTCTGTAACTGGCTGCTAAATGTGAAACGAAATGAGATCAACACTTTTATCAGCCGAGCGCGCAAAAGCCAAAAATATATATGTTTTTTTTATGCAGATCTTTCCATTAGAATGTGACCAGTAAGTGCGTCCTCGTAGATCATAAGCATGCCCTGAATTAAGCTGAGCTTTTGCCAGATGGTTTACCATGTTGTGTCAGGACAACTGGGTTAGACAGACATTTAGTTCAATCAATCAGTTACTTTACATTTCTAGGAAATAGCTCTTTATTTCCAAAGCCCCAGACATTGTCAGACTGCTCACCGTGTCCCAAGCACTGCACACTCTCAGGTCCTCACTGTTTGTTGCGAGGTGCAGTGCCAAGTTTTTGGCCTGTGACCACAGGGCAAATGGATTCACAGACTGCAAAACAAAATCAAATTTGGAGCCAATTGTCTGTTGCCCTGAGCAACGGGAATAAATGTTAGTAACACCTATATAATGTACACGGGCACTCTTTACTGTAGGCAGCAGCTGTGGGTGACAAAAGCTCACAGCAAACTAGCCTGTATCTACATCTGTCCCAACCCAACTGGTAAGGTCAGCTGCCTCACATTTCACCTCCATTTACTGTGCACACTTTTACTTCCACTTCATGATGGTAGTCCCTTCTATGCCAGACCACTCCATCTTAAGGCCACCTGTCATCCATGGCCCCACTTAATGTCCCTGTGCTACCTTTATGTGGCCTCTATGGCAAAAATTTGATGCATTTTTGGCTGAATGCACAACCCAATACACATAATTCTTGCAGGCTATAAGTGTGTATTCCCATAAGATTCTACATTTAAGTAACATTTAATTCATTGAACAGTTTTGCAGCCAAAAATATCAAATTTACGGGAGTATTTTAATATACACAACCATTTGCCACAAGAAATTTGGTGTTTGTATGTGCAGTAGTTTTAAAGTTCCATAGGTGCAAATTACAGTGAAAACCAATGGAAATACACATACCAAGCCCTTTTGCCCTCAGAACCCTCTGGTGAGAACTCACATAAACAAGGTGATCGTGACCTTAAACACTGACAGACCATCTTCTCACTGTGAATATATTTTTGGACCTGCCCTGGATGTGATTTTCATCACCAAAAGTCTGTGTGCTGTGAATCAACTGAATGACACCAGATTCATATTCTTTGCAAACTGACCTTTCACTCAACTACCAAAATGCCTACAATTGCAAACACCACATGAGTGGCCCAGGTCAGCAGCTTTCCTTGGTGTGCTTGGGGCATAGAGCATGCTCAGGGAAGAATGATCCTTCAGATCACCAGGAGGTTACATGCTACATGTACCAATTTCAGGTACATGGATATTAAATTTTGCTATGATTATGTATATTTAATTTTGCTTATGTCTCTATGGCCACTTTAATGGTGTCTATGACACTCATGTGACTAAATTTTCAACATGAATATTACACATGACCTCCTCCTGGTGGGAATAAAGCACACTACTGTTTCCACACCAAGGGACCTGAACACTTGAATGTGTTTTCACTGCATATACCAACAATACAGTCAGCATATAAAAGTGGGATGAGTTGTTCTGTCTAATATGCTGCAAAATGGTCAAGAAGCCAACAGAGAAACATGAGCCAAATCTGGTCTGCTATGCAGGCAATGACTTATCCAGCATTGTATGTTGTTCCAATTATGTAAACATGGCACATTGTATATTCAGTCTATTCCCAAAACCCTTTATCCAAGTTTTAACAAAAGGTATGGTCACACAGACATTCTGTTTGATTGGGGTTACACATTTTTGCTTGTACAGACAGACCAGGTATTACAATGGGGTGCAGAAAGTCACTTGACAGGCAAAGTTTACTGCAAAAAAGAAAGTATTTCATTGCATTTGAACACTTGATCAAAACACAGTTAACAGGTCCAGATTCCTCAGTTTATCAACATACACAAAGTCATGCCTCCCCCAATGATCATACTTGTGCATGAGGTAGATGTGCAGCATTGTGTTACATCAATGCAACCTGATCATGAGCCATACTGTTTGCTATGCATGGACACTACAGAGAGTTTAACCTCTCCTCTGTCATTTTCTTCTATGGCATGTAGTATACGTAACCATGTCAAATACACAAAATGCTGGTCTGTGGAGCAGGCAAGCTCTGCAACTTATCCCCCCTCCTCCCTCTAAAAGACTCCATCTAAGATCTCCTGCTTAGAAACTTCTCCTTAAAACTCTCACCTGCTGAACAGAATTCGATTTTGTCTCTCTCCTGATGCGAGAAGACATTTCACTGTAAACCACACTCCTGTTTAAGCCTGAGGACCTGACACCAACGTATTAACACTGTACTTTTACTGACAAAAAATTGCCAGAAATGGTCCAGTCTCATACATGTTATCTGTTTTTCCTCCTCAGGAATGATATGTGCAATTAGTAAACAACTTTCCTTGGTGTACTCAAGGTGCACTGTGCCCAGAATGCCTCAAAGCTGTTGACTCAGCCTTGTCCTGGAGATCTTGCATTCAGATTTTTTGTGTTTACTTTTAAACTTGAGATCTGAAGTTTTTTTCTTCTTTTTTATTACTTCAAAACTCACCTCCTGCGCAAACATATGCATAGGTTACACATACACAAAACACCTTTGGTACATACATTTCGACTGGATGCAGTAAAAGAACTGGGCTCTGCCATGATCTATTTGGGAGAGGTCTTGAAAAAAAACAAAAACAAAAAATACCCCAACAAAACATGACGGTCTGGTTATTTCTACTTTGGAAAAATTGAAGAACAGTTCATTAGTTCTACTCGAAGTTTAAGCCTATGTGACAAATCATACCTTGAACAACATAGTCCTAGCACTAGTTAGTCTCATAACTTGTACACCTAAATTACATGGATGAAAGAAAAAAAAAGTGATATATTATGTTTATCATCTGTCTCAGGTACAGCAGCTGTTGACATCATTTACACCTGGCACCAAAACACTGGAAAACACCATCTTTTTACATCATGACAAATAGGCAATGTTTTATAAAGGGGGCAGCCGTAAATTTGGACCCAGATCAAGAGGTCAGAATTTTAGTGTAATTTTTGCACTCCATGCTATTTACAAACAGTTAATTTCTGTTTAATTGGTGTACATGTAGGCCATATGTCACACATTTCAAATTGCTATAAATAAGTAAACTAGACATCTGAAGTTTTGTGACTGGCTGCAGGGAGGTTGACAAATTTTTTTCTTTTTTTTTCATTACCCACTGTGATTGTATCATCTCCAAAGGGGCACCAATACCAGAACAGGGCACCACAGTCTTGACCTGTGACCTCAATTTGAACCCATGTACCCACACCTGGCAAAGTGACACCATTGGTAAAGTTTAAAATGCTTACTGTCTAGCCACGATGGGCTCCAACTGCAAAGCGAAACTATATGTTTTACACGGTAGCCCAGAAATCCCCATCGAAGTAAAAGTTCACTCTCTTGTGCGAGTCTGAGAGCAGGTTCAGTCCTTTGTTTTTAAAGAGAGTGCGAGTGATCACTTGTCCTCAATCACTTAAAACTCAATTCCAGAGATCTACTTTTCAATCTCCATATGTGTGGTAGCTATAAAAATAAAAGCATTATAGAAATAGCTTTCCTAATAGCTTGGCCGAATTATTTTTGCAGAGTGATTTGCAGCTCACCCCTAATTTCCAAATGCAAAGGCCTGCAGGTCAAAGGCTGAGATTAAAATGGGGAGTCTCCTGTCTGATGATGGAAATGTTATGACTTTTGGTGGTATATCTGTTTGCCTGTTCATGGACAAGATAAACTACGATGGTGCCCATCTGTTGCAGATATTGCTTGTGGTGTTGCCAATTACAAAAGCCAATGAAAGGTAAAGGCAAAAAGTTTACACCGTACTTAGGTATATCAAAGTAGGCGTGTCCCTCACGAAACGAGGTGTAGTACCTTAGGATAACTTTTCTGCCTTCAAACAACAAATAGATTCACTTCTATGCCCTGAAAGTCCTCAAGATGGCTTCAACTGGCAGGCAAAATTTCTCTCAATGGATAAGTATTAATGACTGGAAATTAATTGCATGCTTGGCGGTTACATACGATGCCTGAATTATTGTGGGGAGTGAAAGGTTAACATTATGAGGGTCTACAGTCCTGAGAAAGATTCCCTGTCTGCGATATGAATGTGAAGACTGCATGATATGTGTGCTGTCGATCCTGATAAAAGCAAAAGCCCATGTTGACACGTTCAATTTTTGGGTACCTGAGTAGAGAGAGATTTTGACCACTCCATTGACATGTTTTGTTTTACCAGCACTGTCCATCACCCAAGCTGTCCAGTATGGTTCTTTCGTTTATCTGTGTATGTTTCAAAATAGAATGTCACAATTCCCTTCAAACTATTCAAAACTCCAAAAAGTTTTATAACAGTCTTATTTCATGGATCCATGAAGCTGACATGAAGGTGTGCAATTACTCAAACTTAAGTGTATTTGTTATCCTTTATTAAAATCTACATTTATAGTCAACTTTTATGTAAATTAATGTTTGTAGTCACTAGTCAAGATAACCAGATTTCTATCTTTTAAAAAAGCATGCTGGTACTTTTACGCCAAAAGTCCAAAAGCACTTTTTCTTTTTTTTTTTGGTGACCTTTTTTTTTTCAACAAATTGTCCTTGTGCTTTTATGTCAGAGAGAGCAAACTTCCTGTTCTATTTTTTGACATGAACACGGTTATAAACTGTAAAAACAGAACCTGGAGTTGACATATACAATATGTACGAAAATTCCAGCATGTATAATTTCTGTGTTCAGTGTGTTGGTGTCACTGGTTGGTTGCACAGTGTGTACCTATAACACTGTCCTCCACAGCTGTACACAGGTCACACAGCTGTGAAACCAGACAGAGACTGTAATCGAGCCGTTTACAGTTGGAGGTGTAACCTGGACTGTGTTTTGTGTCTTTACCATACTGCACATACCACCGCCATGTCACTCATATAGCCACCTTAATAACTGCTGTCAACTCTCCTCATGCTTAACTGTCATCTGCCTTTGGTGTTAACGCATTGAGAAACTGAGGATTCAGGTCTTTTCAAACTGTGTTGGTTGAACTCTCATGTCATTTCTCAAGGCTAAAATGCTCCATAAAACATGTATGTTTAAATTCTGTCTCTCAGCATACCAAAATTACCACCTCTCAGATCTTTTGTGTTTCTTAGCAGCATGACAGTGACAGTGGTACGCAGTTAAAAAATTTCTACCTTGACCTCATAATTATTACTGAACACAATTTTTTATTGAAATAGGCACACTTTACTCCCAATAGACACAATTGAATTTCATTTTGTTCTGTCACCCAGCAACAAAATCTGTACATGAAAAGTGGTCATGTGACAAGTTTACCCACCATACAGAGAATGTACAAAGAAAGAAAAAGATAGTGTTCTGGATCCTTGAAAATACTGCTTTAAAAACAGGTGACAGCAATGGTCTGGAAAAAAAGTTTTAAATACTTCTGTCACAAGTCAAGTGTATATTATCATAATTATTTTATAAATACCCCACCCCCTCCCCTCCTCCCCATGATGTCTGTATGGCCTGACACACTGCAGTAAAGTTCAGTATGGAAAAATTCTTGTTAACACCCACCCACTCTGCTACCCTACAGCAAAATATTTTGTAAACCTTTAACGGGGCTACGCATAAGGCTGTTGCACTTACACAGACCTTGTGGATGTACTGGTTGACCTCTCAAGTAACAATTACATAAAACAAAAAGATTTATTGACCTTTTTTACTGACATGCAAATCACTTTTGCTCTTCGCACTGAAACCACTGTCCCGGTTGAAGACAAGCAGTTTCAATATGTGGACAGCATGCAGGACATTACATTACCCACAGGTATTAAATCTTGCCACTTGACTCTTTTTCATTGCCAAAGTTCGACAAAAGTTGATGTGCTCGCTCTGAACTGACACAATGACACTGGATGCATGTTCTCTGTAAACTGACCTTTCTTTCAAGTACCAGCACGCCTGCCTACAGTTGCCATTAGACAGCGGAGACCACAAGCATGGTCCAGATCTGGTGCTTTCTTCAACATGCTTTGCACACATTGTGCCCAAAGCATGTCAAGGAAAGCTCTAGACTCTGTCAAACCATGGCAATATAAGAGTCAATGGTGGCACGGAGCTATAGGTACTACATGTGTTTCTCTTTATCTTTTTTTCTTAAAGTCTATGTTTAATGATCAAACCTGGATACTTGATACGTTTAAAACTGGTCACCACTCTAATAATACATATGAAAGAAATAACGCTATTCACTACAAAAGTTATTGATTCAAATATATTGGATTCCTGACACTTTGAGATCTACAATGAGAAAACAAAACCGTATTTACCTCCCGGGGCATTTTCATTTTGAGACCATAATTACAAAACAGCTGATGCCACTGAGAAAGTTCAGCATCATCCAAGTTCTTACATACATGGCTGAATATGTTGACACCTGTCTAGTCTAATGCCCTTCTTCGATACACATTCGACTAAAACAACCCTTTTTACCATAAATAGCATCATACATACATACATACACTGATTGCTACTTAATGTACATTTGTAGCCCTATACAATTCATTCTGCTACTTTGTAGACACATATTTGATAAGCACAGAGAAGCCCAATTCTCTTGGGCATCAGCATGGCTAGTTAACATGGGGGGACCAGCGCTGAGGCGTGACCTGACTAGTCCTACAGTGTTTTTTGGTGATAACTACCATTTTAACAATAAGCTGCATTGGAAAATGTACCCTTTATGTTCTCACTGATACAAATTATTTCTTGGGAAACTTGAGGGTTTTGTTGTATGATGCTGCTGCTGACCAGTGTTTGTTCATACCGCTGAACTGCAGCACATTTGCCTGCATGACCAGCATTCTTGAGTGCAATTTCACACAGAAGCCTTAATGTCATGCAGGAAAGAGCGTCCAATATGCCTGATACACGGACTGAACATTGGTGCCTAGGACACCATGGCTGAGAATGTGGACAATAGTTTGTCATTTTTTCCCAGTGCAATTGACACTCCATGCAAAACTTCATTTGTGTCTAACAACATAATGTTCTTGACATAAAACACTTGTACACTTTTCTCATCATAACGGAAGATGAAGGAAGTGGTGGAATGTCCTACAGACCACGTCATGTGACATGAGACCAAAGGTTTGAGTTCTCCAAATATCTAGCATCCGTTAGGTTGGTCTAGCAGTTCGGACCACTTTGGACAGTAGGTTTCAGCAGGTCCAGGACATCTCTGTGTCAAAAACAACTTCAACACATCCCAAGTGTACGTTCACTACTACTGGTACTTGTACTAGTAATAGTACTGGTACTCCAGCATCGTGGTGAAAAAGATGGACTTAAAAATACTGCATTATCAGGAAAGGTCTCCTTAGTTGCTCTGACCACTATCTCAGATATGCACTCCTTCCACATTGGTTATAAATAATGAAAACTTTCATCTGTAGCTGTCTTTCATCTCAGACCAGCAGATCCTCTGTATACTGTCAAGCACATTGTAGAAGTTAAAGTAATCCAGTTGGTGAAGATCTGCACCAGGGAAAAAAAATTAGGGCATCCAGTCCCTGATGAGAGCATGCATTCTCTCAATATTATTTAATACTGTTGCAATTGTTTCCACCTGATCCAAGGCATGGTACTCCTTGTATTTCTATCCTTTAAAAAAAAAAAAAGAAGAAAGAAACAGAAAAATCCTATGTCATTGCCACTCAATATTTAGGTAGTAGTCTTGTCCACACCCTATTTGGAAGATTCCTTTTTGGTGACCTTGGTGGTCAAATGGTCCGATTCTCTGCTGCCATGGTAACATGTTTAAGAGGTGCTCACAGTGGATCCTATGGCTATTGTTATAGAGTCTCTGCTTTCTGAAGCAATTCTTCAATAAACTTCTGCAAAAGAAAGAAGACATTTATGAAGTAAGAAGAGAATTCTGTGAATTCATAAGAGGGTGCCCAAGGACAACCCCCCCCCCCCCAACACACACACACGTAAATTGTGTACATGATATAGCCAGGAAACACAAGCACTCATGAAGTCCAAGAGTCAACTATTCTAAGTGATCCTTGTCTTCAAAGACCATTTTATTGAGTGTCCACTTGCATACCTGTCAACATGCTACACCTCAAATAGGGAGATTTTTGTAAATTTGAAAAATCCATGGGGGAGATTTGTATTTTAACAAGGAATGAAATAGAAAATACTGAATTTTTATGCTGGAGATTCTGTTAAATTTGCTAAATTTTACACGTAAATAAAAAAAATTTGGGTGAAAAACCGGGAGACTCCCACCTTATGGGGGAGACTTGACAGGTATGCACTTGGTTTAACTCTCGCTGCCACCCCCACCCCAAGCAGTGCAAGTCCTACGGGCTAACTAAGTGCTGAGCACGCAACTAGGCCCCTAGGAAAGCTGCTGAAACCAGTTTGTATGGACTCTCAAACCTCACCCCCTTGAATTAAGACTGAGTCAACAGTTTTCCTAGAGGCAGGTTGGGTGCTTTACATATATATTTATGAGTTGTGTGTATGTATCTTTCTTCTTTGGTGGGTAGGTGAGTGGTGGTGCTCAAATAAAATAAGGAAAGTTCCCATGC
The DNA here is from genome assembly GCA_964020975.1 of Hermodice carunculata. Taxonomy (NCBI): domain Eukaryota; kingdom Metazoa; phylum Annelida; class Polychaeta; order Eunicida; family Amphinomidae; genus Hermodice; species Hermodice carunculata. The sequence continues at coordinate 46,322,252 of OZ026615.1, read as the reverse complement.
AGGTATCTGAGGGGTGAATTTATCGGCTGGAGGTTAGGGAGATAGCCAATTATTATATATATATATATATATATATATATATATATATATATATATATATATATATATATATATATATATATATAGTAAAACCTCCCTTACCGAACACCTCTATATACCGAACACCCCCTTATACCGAACACTTTTTCTCGGTCCCAATTTTTTTCCCATATGCTTCCATTATAAGCAAACCTCCCTATACTGAACACCTCTCTATAGTGAACATGAACACCCCAAATGAACACCATTTTCCCAAAAAACCTCCCTATACTGAACACACATTCAGCATATTTTTGTGTATTTGCAGGGAGTAATTACTGATAAGGCTAAAACTAACCAGATTAACTTCAGAGACAGGCTTAATTATTGCTTATACCAGCAGCAATAGAAACAATCCACAGGCAAGCTGTTGAACACCTGTTGTCACTTCTATAGATGGCAAGAACAGGGTGGAGGGTGAAAGTGTCAATGTCACTTAGCACCTTGGTCCTATCCTCTCAGGGATAATTGGAGCAGTTTTGGGTGTTTTCTTTAATCATTCTAATGAACAGTAACTTACAAATAAGTCATTATGTTTGTCTCACCAAAGCCAGGGGATTTAATTTCAAGGAGTACCAGTAGACTGAAATGAACAACAGCTCTGCTAAAATAGGTGCAATGTTGTAAGCATGTTATTTCAATATGAACATACACTATATGTCATAATGTTCCTTCATAATTATATATACATGTGCATGTATACATCTGAACTTTGCTCTATCATAGTCAGTACATCTTTCCCAAATGATAAGACAATAAAAAGTTACTTCTTTGTCGTTCATTTATTTGATGATGTACATGTAGTTAACATGAGTATCTCCCACCATAATGATCTCAGCTGGTATCTGCATGTATAGCACGGTTGGTAAGACATGAGGCCACAATGTGGAAACCTCCCTAAACCGAACACCTCCCTATACCGAACACTTTTGTTCGGTCCCATGGGCGTTCGGTATAGGGAGGTTTCACTGTATATATATATATATATAATGACATTTTAAGTGACAGCTTTTTTCTTCAGACTTTCCTCAAAATCAGATATATTATCAGTTCATGATTCCTGGATCTGCCTCTGCAGTTGCCTTGACCAGCACTGTGCAGCATATTATCTGGTCCATAGGGAGTCAGACTGCCAGCTTAACAACCAAGCCATCACAAATATTTAGTGGCAACACACCAAAAGATGAACCAAGTAGGACTTCTTTTTTTCTCCCAGCTTGAAATTGGCCTCTAAATAATTTAGTTTAACAATCCTGTTTTGTTTGGTTTTTATGTCATGAGGCCTCACTGTTAAGCAGTATTTAAAGATCCCAGCTGGCTACTTAAACCACTTGTTTGATGAAGCCAGCATCCATTTAGAGTAATAAGGTATACCTGACCAAGCCAATGTTCAAGACAGCCAATTATGCTCTTGAGAGAGAGGAGTCAGGACAGCACCTAGATAGGTATACCACAGACTCTACCCTCCTTGGGTATACAATACAGTAACTTGGTCCAAGAGAAAGACAAGACCACACAAGCTAAAATTGCACGGCCACTGTACAGGCAAGCAATGCCAGACCACTTAACTACAGAAAAAAGCTTGTACAGTGGTACCTGCCGTATGTGACCATTGCAGTGAGAGACCACCTGATGTTTGTGGCCACATTTCTGGGGCCATAAGTCTTTTTTTTTCTTCTTTTTTGGGGGGGATGTCACTGTGGTGAGAGACCACCTGCTGCATATGACCACTTTTTCTTTGCAGAAGGAACAGACTCACTTTGTAGACTTCTATGAAATCTTGTCAGTGACAAAATTATCTTTCTTCACGTATCTGATCAAGAGTTTCCAATGCCTTTGAATGTGGTTGCTAACAAGGCAACTTGAGAAATGAAATTTTGTTAGTACAGTAAAACCTCCCTATGCCGCACACCCTTGGGACCGGAAAAAAGTGTTCAGTATAGGGAGGGTTGCTTATATTGGAAGTATATATTTGGGACCGAGAAATGGTGTTCGGTATAGAGTATATGGAGGTGTTCCGTTAAAGAGGTTTTACTGTACTATGTCTGGGTGATGTTAACAATGGATTCCTTCAACCACAGATAGTCTCATTCCTGAATTTTGCCCCAGTCACTTTTCAGTCTGCTTGGGAAATGTACCATGTGAAAAATAAGAATGTATGTAACGGGCAAAAATACCTGCCACATTACTGTTATGTCCATCAAGGAGTGAACACCAGCATATTGCTTATATTGAATGCTTGAATGTCTGTTCAACACATTCACAACTTCAACAAAGAATTGAGGTAGTAATTTGTGACTTATGGATGTAGGCATAAGTGTACTGATCCCTGTTGGTTAGTGACCCATGGCTGCCACCACAGACCACAATCTGCAGGGGCTTTTGTTGCAAAGCCCCATCTTCTGATCTCCCTGTGTTATTTTCCATGTCAGGAGGGACCAAGTATGTTGACAGACAGACTGTGTTTTGCTGGCAAAGGGTGGCCTCTCAATGACAGGGATTGCTCCTTGTTGTATGCCACTGACATATGATGTTATCTAACAACTTGTACACAAACTGGACCTGGGTTTGTATGGAGGTGAACACAGCGTCCAAACCACTTCCTCATCCAATCATTAATCACCAGGCCCTCCCCCTAAAACTAGTCTAATCTGGCTGGTGGTCAAGTGTCACCAGCTTCAATGATTTTATGTTTTCATTTTTTGTTTTCTTTCTCAACAATTGCAACCGTAATGACAATCAATTTGACTGAGAATTGCAGATGACACCTAGCAAGATAACATACTCCAGGTCCACAAAGCCCAATCTATGCCATGGAAAGCTGTTGACCTAGTCTTAATCAAGGAGGACAGGGTTATATTTCTCTGCACTTACCATTATGTCTCTCTGACTGCACACATTCACACTAATATTTCAAAGTTGATTTACAACTGAGTGGACTGGTATATGCATTCACATTGACTGGGCTCTGTGCTATTTACAGAGTCTGATGTGAGAAATCTGTAGTCTTTTTCTTTTAATGAGTAACTGAAGCAAGTGAGGCACTAACAATACTGAACAATCAGACAGACACACACACACATATCTGTCATGACATTCTGAGCTTGCATACTTTGTGTGCAAGCTGTGACATTAGCCACCTTGACTAGATCCAACCTGAATTTACTTGATACTATACATTTCATGGATTCACTTCAATTGTCGGCACAAAAAAATTAGCACATATTGTGAGTAGGGTCTGTGTTTATGCCCTGTATTTTTTTATGAAAACCAAACAAATATAATGTGATCACAATCACTACAGTGGTACCTGCTATTTAAGACCACCCCTACAGCCAACAAAAAGTGGTCTCATACTGCAGGTGGTCTTAAATTGAAGGTATATTTAAGATGTAAATACAGCAGAGGGTCTTGAAAGAGTGGTCTTAAAAAGACATGCGGTCTTAAATTGGAGGTGGTCTTAAGAGCAGGTACCACTGTATTATACATGCACATGACTTCATACTATTGTCTGGAAATATCCAATTTGAAGACATTTTCTTCGTCATTGTAAGTTTGTCGATCGCCAGGTTTCATCACCACTAACCATGCAGCCGAGTGATTAGCTACAGTTTGAACAGCAGTCAATATTTACCACACAAAATCAATACCAGAAAATTGGAACTACCGTGCGCTGGCACACTTTAAGATTGTTATGAATAATGGCTGACAGACTGAACCATGTCCCACTCTAGTTGGCACAAATGCAGGTCCCACCTAGCAACTACTTAACCGCCTGCATGTTAGTCTGTGATTCTTGGTGAAAACCATTGCACACTACTCAAGTGTTGCTACATTTTTGTAATGATAAGGACAATCCCTAATCCCTAAAGTCATGTGAGGCAGCAAGTGTTTAAGAAACTCCACTTCCTTTCATTTTCGTTTGATAAAATTTTGCCAGTTCAAGTTCAATAGGGGTAACAATTTCAAGTGCAAAGAAGTGTTTCCTGTTGTGCAGTGAAAGCCCTCAAGATACACAACGAAGAGTCAATCTGCCACAGGCCTGACATAAAACACCAGGTTCTCACTGAAGAATTGTGAACACTTTCAATCTCACATGTACTTTTTGTTTGCGAACTTTTAGTCAAGCCCACAAGGAATAATTTTAATGTTTACTTTATCTTTGCATGTTTACACTTCGCCTTTCTTCCTGAAATTGAAACTGACTGACTTTCAAAATTAACATGCCAGTGTCAGTGCATCCTGTGCACTAACTATGGTGCTCAAGGCACATCCAGCAAAGCCCAGTTTACAGGGTGGTCTTGCTTGACAGGGCCCCCCAAGCAGTCAGTATGTATTGAACGCAGTGACTCACGATGACGTAACAGGCCTCATAACAACTGGTAGGCCTGCATGCTGAGCTGTCATGTTACCCACATATTTCCCTTCAGATTTAGTCTCGAGTACTTTGCACCAATTCCTCCCAGCCAATCAAAAACACGTGTTACAATTTATGTGCCTTCTGTATTCTGTGTTACTTTATAACTTTTGTTTCAAGGTTTATTCTTGTTGGTGAAAATAAAGCAGGAGAAGCCTTTCCCCCTTGAATTAAGACTGAGCCAACAGCTTTCCTTGGCATGGGTTGGGCACTAGTGCCCAACCCATGCCAAGGAAAGCTGTTGACCTGGGGCATGTGATCTTGATCAGTCTCGTGTACATTTCTCAGTCAAATTGCTTTTCATTACAGTTGAAATTAGTTGAAAGCACTGAAGCAGACGACATTTGACCACCAGCCGGTTTTGGCCGGTTTGACGGGGAAAGGGTTAAATATCAGAAATGCTGGAAGGAAATAAATTTTCTCAATGTACTGTTAGTGACTTTTCTCATTAGATCATCTGACTCTTTCAGTGCCATCTGGACAAATTGGATGTGCTCTGAATTCACATAACTATACTGCACTCACGTTCTTTGTCAGCTGACCTCTCATCCAAGTACCAGCATTCCTACAGTTACCATAAGACACCAGAGAACGTAAGAATGGTCCAGGTTGACAGCTTCCCTGGGTTTGCATTGGTACATCGTGCCCAAAGCCCACCAAGGAAAGCCGTAAACTTGGCACTGAAACAATTAGCAATACCAATCAACAAGTGTGTACTTACATTGACTACTTCTGGGGACTTTTTCTTTTTTACATCTGCTACCTTCTCCTGCAAAAGAAAAAAATAAATAGGTAAATAAACAACGGTATATGCTCATACACGGTTTGTCTGTATTTTTAACAAGTTCACAACTGCGTTAGGCACTGTTTCATCCTGAAACCTGAAATGTTTTGTTACCATGGTGATGAACCGCTTATCAGTGAGCCATCAGTTGCATCTTAAAAGAAAACAGGATTTTAATTTTTGCCACCTTATAGTGGTTTATATGTTTTTTGAATGACAGCCTTACATACTGTGGCATTCCCCATTTTGCTTTCTGACTGCATTTGAACTGAACTCCTTTACATTTTCACTAAGATAAGGGGGTCCCGGCCACAGTGCCAGGATCGAGCCAGGCCATCCGCGACCAGACACATTTTGCTATTTCTTGCCTGTCTGACAGACTCTCCTGCCTCTTAACACTTTGCATGTCCAAAACTGATTGATCCACACTGAGCTGCACTTAAGTTATGGGTTTGGCAGCTTGTCAAGCTTTTTCCACTTCAACACTTTTGCTTTAAAATTCCTCACAAACAGAAAACTTTCTTTGTGGCACAACCCCAGCTGCTGCGCAGTGGTGCTCGTTGATCACAACATAAGGTGCACAGTAGTCCCCCTCTCGTAAGGCCCCTCTCCCCAGATGCCACCCTTCTTAAAAGACCACCATTCTTACAATGTAATATTTCCACTGTATTGTCCCCCTGTAGACAGGCCATCCCTCTTTAATGTGACCACTTTCCAGCTGCAGTTGGGGTGGCCTTATAAGAGGGGGACCACTGCATTGTAACTATCTTGGATCTCTGTCATCCAATGACAGAGTCCATTTTGGAGTCCTCAATTAAAATAGTTCTAAATATTGTATCCAAATGTAGTGGATTACTGGTACCTTGAAACATTCACAATGAGGAACCAGAGAGCAGGAGAGCTATTTGCCCTGAATTCATTTGAACAAACAGACATTTTATCAGAAATAAAGGCTGTCATTTATGTCATTTAGCATGTAAAGATGCTTTACAAAGAAAATCATTCTGTGTAATTTGACACTTTGAAAGTGGCTTTACGATGACCAAAACTTGTTTTTGAATGAAGTTATTTGTAGGTGAAACCCAATACAAAGACATCAGTATCTAAAATGAGACCTATCAGTATCTAAACTGAGACCCGTCAGTATCTAAAATGACACCCATCAGTATCCAAAATGAGATCTATCAGGTCCTGAGCTGTCTACCAACTTCCTTCTGTACAAATTAGGAAAGCTTTACCAACCCTTGGGGGAAGGGTAGTCAGGAAAGGGTCAACTTCAGTCCATGAGTGTTTTACAGTCACATAGGTAATAAACTTGATATGGTATCTCACAAGAGAACAGATCTTACAAGAAAGTTTCATTTCACGAGCACATGTATATGTACACAGACCAGACCTGCAGCTGAACACAGAACAACCATGTTCAATGATGCTTCAGGCAAACACTTCATGTTTGCCTAGACTGTCTTCTTTTTTTTTTTTTTTCACGGAAAGCCTCAAGAATGTTTTAAATGATCAATATTGCCTGCCAGTAAACATCATGAATTTTTGTAGTCAAATCTCCTGGCCACCACAACAGGCTTTAAAAAAAGGTTGCTTATAAAAGGGGTGGGCTCACATTCATTGAAAAATGTAACTTCCTACATGAAAAACATCAGTCAAAGGAAGATTGTAACTTACATAAGGATATAAGAACACCTTTGGATAGGATTATCACACTCTTTTTTTTTACAAGGAAATGGCTTGTAAATTTATACAGGGGGAGGATATTCTACATACATAAATGCCAAAGTTGCACAACCAAAACATATAATTTTCAGGGAGTCCTGGGTGGACAGATGCCCAGAAAACATATGGGCGGACCCTTGCATGTCTTGAATTGGTGCTTTTACATGTCTGTGAAGCCTCCCCTGACCGGCTGTCTTTACTCCTTCAATGTCAACTGTGGCTGAAGTTGAACTACTTAAAAAACTGTTCTCAATTTCCTTTTAAGGATGCTAGATTCATATTCCTTATGAAAAGACCTTTCATTCACATACCAGCATGGCTGTAGTTCCAGAGAATATACTGATCTGAGTCAACAGCTTTCCTTGGTGCACTTTGGGCACATTCCAAGGCCAGCTGATGACCCAGTTCAAAACTTGGCACTGAAAGAGTTAAAAGGATTACAAGTGTTTAAGAATACACTGTACATGTACATGTACAAAGATGCACCTGTAGCAAGTATGTAGGTATTTCACCTTGGCAGACACCCAGACACCTGTACCTCTGGAAACTCTCCATGCTTCCTGCCTCATCCAATTCTACCACATGTGGTCCCTCCTAGAACACAGCTTATGTCTTGGAGGTGGTCTGTCATGCCTCTCATTTGGGTAAAAAACAAACAGGACTAAAGTTTGCATGCACTGACAGACCTTCTTCTATGGAAAACCCTGCAGTGCATTGCTGACAGGTTTATAATTCAATATAGACCTCATTCAACAAATGCACTATTTTATACTACAGTACCACATAAAATTATTTCATTTACACAAAATACACCATTTTACAGCCTTTGATTCGAGGTTTTAACAGGATCGAGAGCATGCATGTGGGCCATGGCCGTTTTAATAATGGACCCTAACAGAATAAAGGAATAAATAGGAATGGGGTTGGTATACTGGGCATTTTGGATCACTAGGGTGCTTCTATATGGAATAACGACAGAATGGTGGTTGCTGGGGTTTAAGTCAAGAGCAAAACACACTGCATACAGCGGGCATGGCCAAGCCCCACCAGAGGTGCAGACTCTTGCGGAAACTTTGCTTTGTGTCTTCAGATTTTTAAAATGTGGTCACAGTGGCCAGACATGCCCACAAACTTGGACCAGTCTCTTAAGTATCTTGGACAATGTATTGATAATATTGTACTATGCGTGTGGCCACATATGCATTCTACCCATATAATTCAGTGCATGTAACCATGTATTTGGGAGTCTGAGAGTATTTAGGTCTAAACATAGTAAACATTTACACATTGCAAAATCATACACATGTAGAGAACCGATATCATCTATCAAATTCTCATGACTTGTACTACATGTGCCAAGTAAGTGTTGACATGCCACACTATGGTAAGCTCTGTTAACTCATTCCATTCAGGTCCCAGTTTCCCTGCACATTTATCTTGATCTAGGCAGATAATCTTGCATTTCAAATACTGTCATAAAAACGAGCTTTGCTTCATGTAACAATCTGCCCAAAGTCAGTGGTGTTTGCACTGCTTCCAGGACATGTTACAGCTTCTGCACCACTTCCAAGCAATGCAAAAACCACTGACTACGGAATGGGTTAATGCAAGGAAATATGCCACAAATATTTTGGGGCTAACTGGTTATCTCCAAGACTCCTAGGTTAGGGCCAATGATTTTCCGTTTCCAAAAAAAGAGGAATTCCGCTTCATCAGCAGAACTTTTTCAAATTCCGTTTCACTGCTATATATTTATATATAATTCATATAAGAAAAAATAACAAATTCCATTTCAAGGATGAAAAAAATGGACAATTCCGCATCGGTTTTGGAAAAAAACGGAAAATCATTGGCCCTACTTGGTTGAAAAGTACTGATGTAAACAATCATGACAATATATTTTTGAAATGATTATGATCCCCAGATTTCAAATTTCATTCAACTTTCATCTTAATGGGCTAATTGTTAAATAAGCATTTAGATTTATGACCTGTCACATCCATTTAAAATTACTGACATATCTTTGTACATGTCAAACAACATAATTTAAGTTTAGGCTCCAATTTAATATGTACCCACATTGCACAAACCTTACACCCTTGATCTAAGACTGAGTCAACAGCTTTCCTTGACATGGGTTAAGCACTAAGCACCCAACCCATGCCAAGAAAAGCTGTAGCTCTGTTATGTGATCTTCACAGATCTCATTTGCATTCTCATTCAAATTGTTTTCATTGTTGCTTAAATTTGTCAAAATCATTGAAGCAGATGAACCTTGGACCATTAGCAGGTTTTGGACAGTTTACAAGGGAAAGGGTTAATGCCAGCTTGCTCCCTAAGTTTATCACTGTCTATACCCCCCCCCCCCCCATGTGTGTAATTACTAAATTGGTCCTGAAATTTTCTGATGTATCTACATTATAATTTGTTCAGCCTGTTGTACATGTCATTTATTTATTTTTCAATTTCCTTTGTGGCCTCATTTTTCAGCCTGTCATTTTGTTAGTCAGTGTCCTATCAGCCTGATATTCAGGGTTATCAGTTACTGAAGCAGTCAGAGTCTGGAGATAATTTATGGATGAATGGTGCAACAAGTTCACTGGCACCGTATTTAATCACTCAATGTCAAACTGGGTCTCATCAACACAAATATGACAGCAGATGTGACTCACTCCAGCATATCTAGAGCAAGCCCACTCGTTCAGCCTAAATAGCCAGAGAAGCATTTCTCTTTGTGTATCATAAAAAAAAAATATTGCCATTGTATGAACCAGTGCAATAACTCTTTTCTTCCATAGCCTGGTGTCAGAGATACAAAAGTGGAATGGTGTCAAAAAATGTGAATTTTTACTAGTGACCATTTTCAACAGTTACAAATCCTCAAAAGTGACATAGCTACTAGACTGCCTCCCACTCCCAGTTCATTTGTAATCTAAAGGACCCATGACACCAGAGCCTGGTTATCCAGTCCTCACTATCCCCATTCTTCCCTACTGGCCCCAGCATCTGACCTGCTCTCGTTACCCCCACCAGTGAACACATGACCCTGCCACTCTCTGATAACCTGCTGATTCCATCCTAGACTTGCTCAAGTCTCACTGGACTGTCCTCCGTATTCTATTTAAAATCAAATTCATTGTCAAATTAAATTTTAAGTAAACACACGTCGTAGCTTTACCTAGCTGATTGGCCTTTAACGTGTATATAACCAGATAACATTGACTCCAGATGATTAGCGCCGGGCGGTCTGCACTGTGTTTCTTATCACACAGACAAGCGAGCGGTCATAACGCACTCCTCTTCAGAAGCTGTTAATTGAGCTACTGTGTAATGAAGGATTAAGGATTGTCTAATTGCAGTGCACCGCGTCAGGCAAGAGGGCGTCCAGTGAGACTTGTCAAACTTGCCGGCTTGTCGCTGCTATGAATTATTCATGAGCAGTCAAGCACGTGACAGATTCAAGGCCGTCTCAAATTCCTTGTGTTGACTGTTGTTTATTTACATGCAAGCATGCACATTCTATTGTAGAGAAACGTCAGTTCTTGCCGATGGCTATTTCGAGCGGCGTTAAAATGAATATTTTCCTTCTACTATGATTTAAATCAATGACCGGGTCGTTGCTTGTGACAATTTGAATGATGTAAGTTTGCAAAACTGCGCAAAAATAGGGTGATTTCATCGTCTCAATCTCGATTTTTTTTTGTCTCCGCGCCATGTTGTTTATATCGTTAGAATGCTTAGAACCTTGTCTATTTTAACAACAAGCTCTCCCATTATCTGAAACAAAAGTATTTTAGCGGGAATCCCTTCAAAACTGCTTCTATTTCAAACAATTTATTAAAGCAAGAAACAAAATTTAACGCTGTAAATTGGTCGGAATGATAACATATACTACCACTGTACCAGTCCTTGCGTACAATAGAGCAGAGGGTCCAATTTTTTCACGGAAAGAGAGTAAAATACGTTAGCCGAAGGGAAACATGGCTCGGGTGAAATTACCGCTGCCGCGTGTTTATCATGCTGACAGTTTGTCAGTAACTGCTATAAAGTGATATGGACTATTTACTGCAGCAACAAGCTCTACCATTATAATTGAATATAACACGCAACCGATCTTTAGAAAAAAATAACAGAGGAACAATCGTTCGTGACGCTAACCCAGAAAAATGCTCGGACCGGTACCCATGCAATAGTATTCACACAGGTTTGACCGCTTTGATCAAATCGTGATTGAGATCGATATATTTCCTTTGTTAGGGTGTAGGGCAAGAGTTTTTGTTTAAATTGACAAAAGAACCACATAGAAATGTTCAGGTCTTACTCAACAAAACTTAAATCATGACGTGGATCATTTTGTATTAATGCAAAAATAAAAAAGTTGTGGCACTGATTTGACTTCCAAGATCCCGCGAAACCCCGGAAGTTGTGACGTCACTCCCACCGAATCGATGGTAGTCCAGAGTGGTCTTGTGCAAGTTTGACAAGTCCCTGGTGTCGGCAGCCGGAGGGAGACGGTCCGCTTTGTCTCGCTTGAGTGGCCAGTGACTAGCCATGCATTCATCGAAGGCCACTTTCCACTCGCAATGATAATGGGATTAGAACTGACCAGGACTCAATAGCTGCTACTGTTGAAACCGACACGGCGGCAGTGTCGACCAGTTGAAAAAAAAATAATAGTAGGACCTACTTAATAACACCGTGTAGTTGGCATAATATTATTCAGTTAACTTTGTGGAGGGGAAAATGTATCGCACTTCTGGGTGGGACCGCGGGATGGGAAAATAGGGACATGCACCAGGGACTTGTGCAAGTCTAATTCCATCCCTGGTCCTCCACAATACAGCCTGTTACCTGTTGGTGGCACTGCAGGTAACTTACCCTGGTATCCACCTGTTGCAGGTGGAGACACCTGGAGGGATAAACAAAACCTGTTTTATTCATTGGTTTACAATGTCACATGACACAGAAAGCAGGTGCTGCAAATGTGCAGGATAGAGTATCTGACGCCCTATTTCAATGGTCACTGTTCTTACTGAGAAAAATGACTCTACACTGATAAAAAATGCTTAATTACATGTTTTAAATGTTTTCCAGGTATAAAGTTGTCTCCTCTGTAACCAATGTGACACCATATTTATGACGTTCTATGTATCATCCTTCCCATGCTGACCTCCATCAAGAAATCATCTTTGCAGCTTCCTCCCCCCCCCCCCATCCCATGCAGTGACCTCCTTCGCATGGTCCTATCATGACCCCCTTTCCATGCTTCTTTCCCATTTTCCCAGTACCGAACCAGTGCCCTGGTCACATCACCTGCACCCACTCTGCCATCACATGAGTCACTTCATACTTCACATATGTGCAGTCATGATGTGGTTACTGATGCACATGCCTGTGTTCCATGGATTTCCTGTTCTCTAAAGTTGGAAAAGGATGAAGAAAAAAAAAGACCCATCTTTTTTCATGCAGAAAAACACTTGCAGTTTAGCAAGATTTGTACCTTTTGTTAAGCTATGTTTTAGTTTTTAGACAGACAAAATATTTCGGAGAATGACATCTTAAAAAAAAAGAAAAAAAAAAAAGAAAAAAAAAAGAAAAAAAAGAAAGTTATCTGCACACTCCGTCAAATAAACCATGTTTGTATTTGTACTGTTACCTCAATATTTGGACTCACAATACCAGGTCAAATATTTGATTTTAACACGTATCTGTCAGAATATGGATAACTGTGTTAGCAATGGGGACAACAGCTGTTGGGCCTGTCCTCAATGCTGGTGTGGCCCTACTCTTTGTCAGCGTGACAGACAATCCATGTATGTCTCTTTTACCCTTCTGCTCCATAAATACCATAGTTAACTGTTAGAAAGCTTCTTTTTAATCTCTGTGCACTCTGTGAAGTAAAAAAAAAAAAAAAATCAACAAGACAGTTAGGCTACTTTTTTTATTCACACTCTGAATTTTCCAGCAAAAATGTTACGCTGTCTTGCAATTTCCCTGCACTTACTTCAGAACATTTTAAGTAGACCTGATATTTTAAAAGTTTGTAATTCTTTTGGGTGGCACTAGGGGCGGTCTCTCAAAGGAGGGACTACTGTACACCTAAAGAAGCCCAGTGGCTAAAAGGGCATGATCTGGCAAAAATTTGGCAAGCTTTAGCCAAATTGGCCAAGGGAGATTTCATAATTCATCCAACTTTTGATGCATATATTCATAGTATTTTACTTAATTACTTAAGCTCCTGGAGACAAATCTTCAATGACCAAGCAAACCAGTGACTGGTGAGCTGCCACTGGAAATTTTCCAACTGTTGTCAGTTCAGCTGGGGTAAGACTAACCTTTTAAGCCAAATGCTGATTATATACATGTAGCCAAAACCATAAGCAAATTTACATCTATTATGCTTAATAAATCCAGATAAATGCATTCCTTAGTAAGATAATGCAACTTATGTCTCATGGAACTTAGATAAATACATGTACATGTACATTCCTTGGTAAAATAAATGAAGAAATGTCTCATGGTGCTTTGATAAATACACTCCTTGGTTAGATCAATGAAATGTCTTCATTAGCCCAAAGAGGATAGGATTCATCAGATCACTGATGGTGTGTCCCAAGGGGCCCAGATAACTTCCTTGTTTACATCAAAAACAAATTTATCATTACTGTATTTTTACCATCTGATTTTACTGCTGTTTATTACATATTTATGGTTGAAGTCAAACTAGAGGCATGTCAAGGCACAGCATTGACTGATGGGTCCATCTTTGCACATACATGGGTCCTGTGACCGTAAAGCAGGTCAAGGTCACAAAATGTAATCAGGTGAAGAAATGGCATTCAGGTACAAATGCCGTAAATTTGAGTTTCAGGTGAAAAGTAAGTCTTGGACATGATTGTGCTCATAAACACACTGTGGACAGACAGAACCAGAGATGGATGGACTGACAACCCAAAAACATAACGGGTCCCCTCGGGGGGGGGGGGGGGGGGGGGGGGTTGAGGGTGGACCCACAATAAGCTGACACAATCTATAAAAAGCTGACATAATCTATATTGGAAATGCATTTAACATAGCCAGAGGCTGTGATGGATGGGGTGGGCTGGCTGCAGAGTGATGGATGATAAGTGTACTACACATGTTGGGTCACTCTGTCATCACTCAAGTGCCAGCTCCATGCTTGACACCTTAGTCACACCAAAAGATGTGCTTCTCTGAACTAAGATGACATCCCTGTAAGTTAAAATGAAAAGTCTACTGAAGTTGAACTCCGTTTGAACTTAAGGACAGTGCTAAGTAATAAACAGGGGAGGTTGACCACACATTACATTTCACTTGGGTTTTTCAACTCATGTACATGCTTTTTAGGCATCCAGCACTCTGCCAACCCCAAGTCCATGACAGCACATGGCATCAGCTATTCAGAGCTCTGGGGCAAAGGCTGTGAGTGGGAGACTGTATCCTTGAAATATGAGGAGACCTGACACGACCTGTAGGAATGACTTCTATTGGATTTTTGTGTTTTTGAAAGAGAAAACACCACACAGGAAGCACTGCAGTGATTTTTGTACGTTCACAAAAACACAAGGACCTATGACAATGAGTGGTGTCTTCTGTTTAAACCATACTGTTTATACATAATTTTAGGAAAGTAACATGCCTTTGTAGTTTGAACTTCATCTTGTTTAACTATCCTGGTAACCACACTGAACTGCACTTTCCAGCCCCTGATGCTCTCCTTGCATAGCTTCTCCTAGCATGCAACCTGCACCAGCATATGACCAACACAAAGAAAAGGGTCACTCACTTTCAGCAGACCCAATGGTGTAACAGTAAAGATAGGTTGTTTGAACAACACAGTTGTCCAGAGCCATCCAGGGTCAAATCCCATTGGATCCCATGATTTTTATATTTTTCTAAAAAGTGAAGAGAGCACCCTCAAATTTCTAAGCCCAGCTATAGTCACAAAGGCAACAGAAAATAAGCAATGGTTTACATGTATCTGAAATCGTCCATATGGAAACCACTGGCAGCAACAACTGAAGCATGGCTTAAATTGTGAAGACCATGTCGAAGCTGTGTCAGCACCTAATGTTTACTGTCACTGATGACACTCTCTTTGCCCTGCAAGAGGAGGGTCCAGGCACACACTCAATAAAGTAAAAAATTTTGTAAAAGATCTTTTTTTTCCTCAGCAGACGAATGTCATGCCACAAGACAGTCACTAGAGTACAACTCTGAAAAAGTTGTCTAAGAAGAATTCCAGCATAATCAATACTGCATTCACATTGTCAGAGTTACACTTTTTTTAAGAGCACATGCATAAAAAGCCTGGCCTTGACTGTCACTTCCTCTTTGGCATGTTTTAACTCTTTCAGTGCCAATCATGTCTAAAGTCGATCTACTAATGTCAAACTAATCTGAATTATCATTTGGATATCAGATTTGTATTCCTCATAAAAAGACCTTTCACTCACGTACCAGCATGGCTCTAGTTCCAGAGAAAATATCCCAGGTCAACAGCTTCTCATGGCGCGCATTGGGCGCAAAGTGGCCAATGCGTGCCGAGAAAAGCTGTTGACTCAGTCCAAAACTAGAACAGACTGATATTCCAACAGAAAATCAAATGTCTCCCGGAGGAACACTTACGTCTCTGAACAAGCTACAGGTGATAACAAATTACGTATGACCAAGTTTGCTTGAAAATTACAATCATTTTAGCTCTCATCTAGATACATTACTCTAGCAATTTTCATCAAGTTCTTCAAGACTTATTGCAGAGAAACCAATTTCACATAAATGACCCTGTGACCTTGAAAATTAGGTCAAGGTCACCCAAATACAATCCAAACCTTGGTCTTACCTTGATATATAATCCTACCAAGTTTCATCAAATTCCATCAAGTTCTTCATGACTTATCGAACTGAAACCAATTTCACATAAGTGACCCTGTGACCTTGAGAATTGGCTCAAGGTCATCCAAATACAATCAAAACCTAGGTGTTGCCTAGATACATAATCCTACCAAGTTTCATCAAATTCCATCAAGTTCTTCATGACTTATCGAACGGAAACCAATTTCACATAAGTGACCCTGTGACCTTGAGAATTGGTTCAAGGTCATCCAAATACAATCCCAACCTAGATCTTGCCTAGATACATAATCCTACCAAGTTTCATCAAATTCCATCAAGTTCTTCAAGACTTGTCGCACGGAAACCAATTTCACATAAGTGACCCTGTGACCATTCGCTCAACGTCATCCAAATACAATCACAACCTAGGTCTTGCCAAGATACATAATCCTACCAAGTTTCATCTAATTGCATGATGTTCTTCATGACTTATCGAATGGAAACCAATTTCCGATAAGTGACCCTGTGACCTTGAAAATTAGGTCAAGGTCACCCAAATACAATCCCAACCTAGGTCTTGCCTAGATACATAATCCTAATAAGTTTCATCAAATTCCATCCTGTTCTTCATGACTTATTTAACGGAAACCAATTTCACATAAGTGACCCTGTGACCTTGAAAATTAGGTCAAGGTCATCCAAATACAATCCCAACCTAGGTCTTGCCAAGATACATAATCTTACCAAGTTTCATCTAATTTCATCCTGTTCTTCATGACTTATCGAACTGAAACCAATTTCACATAAGTGACCCTGTGACCTTGAGAATTGGCTCAAGGTCATCCAAATACAATCCAAATCTAGGTCTTGCCTAGATACATAATCCTACCAAGTTTCATCAAATTCCATCAAGTTCTTCAAGACTTATCGCAAGGAAACCAATTTCACATAAGTGACCCTGTGACCTTCAGAATTCGCTCAAGGTCATCCAAATACAATCACAACCTAGGTCTTGCCAAGATACATAATCCTACCAAGTTTCATCAAATTCCATCAAGTTCTTCATGACTTATCGAATGGAAACCAATTTCACGTAAGTGACCCTGTGACCTTGAAAATTAGGTCAAGGTCACCCAAATACAATCCCAACCTAGGTCCTGCCAAGATATATAATCCTACCAAGTTTCATCAAATCCCATCCTGTTCTTCATGACTTATTGAACGGAAACCAATTTCACATAAGTGACCCTGTGACCTTGAAAATTAGGTCAAGGTCACCCAAATACAATCCCAACCTAGGTCTTGCGTAGATACATAATTCTACCAAGTTTCATCAAATTCTGTCATGTCCTTCAAGACTTATCGCACGGAAACCAAGTGTTGAAGAACCTGAACAAGAAGAAGCGGAAGAAATGGGCACTAAACCAATATGTCCCCCGGCTTCCACCGGGAGACATAATTTGGCACTTAAAGATTTAAAGCACATGTTTACCTGTTTACCTTTCTGTTCAATGAATCATCATTTTAATCAGGTTTTAGGGCCAATGAAAGGATCAAAGCAAAAAGGCTGTATGAAAATCAAGCCCACATTGACAATGATGGCTCTAAGCATGTGTTAATCCAAGTTGGTTTCTATGCTGAATATTACCATGCAATGCAGATGATAAAACTCTAGTTTCATTTGGTACTTTGGGACCATGTACAAAAAAAAACTTTCCAAAACTCCAGTAAAAACCTGAACTGGAAATGACCCCCCTCCTCCACTCTCAACTCCAATATCACCCTTCTTCTGGACTCTGGCCTCAGCCACAACACCCCAACCTATAGGGAGAAAGAACAACTCCATGATCATATTTTTACACATTTTATTCCACCAAACTGAAAATGTACTATTATATACCTTCTTTGAAAGCATTCCATCTGTGATACAACAGTACATTTTACCTTTTGCAGATGATGATCAGACAAACTATCAAATAAATTATTCTAAGACTATGATTCAATATATCAAAGTATTGCATTGAGAGCCATGTTTCAACATATATCTGTCTTGTAATGAGCATCAGAGAAGTGAAAATGAAAAGCTGCACATAAAATCATACATGTATATATATTCAGTTTTAACACTGGATTCAAATTTATGAGTTACTATCATGTATTACAACCAATATGGGACATACTGTTTCAGTATTAAGAAAATACAAACTATTTATTTTATGCACCAAGTCAAAAAGCACTTCATTATCATGCTCTCCAATTCCCTTGCGCCTTCCTAACAGCTTGCTCCTCTGCTATTTCATATGTACACTTCCAACCAGGTTAACAAATTGTTCATAAACATTTCTAGGATTCTTGTGGGCAGTTTTTGATGATTTAACAACCATTCCAAACAACATTTGCTGCACAAATTTCTTCCCGGGCCAGCTGGTATCCATCTTGGCATTGCAGTGGGTACTAATGCAGACACAGCATAGGGATAATGCATCTGCATTTGCATTGTGTGCTCACTAGGTGTTGCATTCTGTACTAGGATTACAAAACAATACTGCTACTGCACTTAAACATCACATGTATTTTGGTTTTCCAGAAAATTGGTACAAATACCATTTGGGGTTTGAGCCCCAGTGAGATTTTCTCTCAATTTTGGCAAGTTTTTTTTTGTTTTTTTTTTTTGCGTACACTTTTAACCTCCTTTGAAGCAAATAATAGAGAACAACTGGGACACACTACAGGCCTCAAGGTATGGCTCAGTTCTGAGAGATAAAGAGGTTACCCTTGGTTACCACCGACCTATTAACTTCAAAGACATACTAGTGAAATTACCACCAAATACTCCCCCCCCCCCATTAACGGGGGTCACCGAAACTTTCGGAAAGGCACCCATGCAATTCCAACAATTGCAGACACTGTCCAAAACTAGATACTTCTGGTATTATTACCAGTACACACACAGGATGTGCCTACAGCACACCACCTGGTGGCACCTGCAAACACAACAACCTGATATATCTCATAACATGTACATGTACAACATGCCACAAACAATACGTGGGAGAGACTTCCCGCAACTTAACCCTTAAAGTGCTATTCACCGCTATAGTCGTTTTCTCATTACCGTTAAACATATATAATGGTTCAAACTAAAAGATTCAATTTCCTCATGAAGATACCTTTCATTCAAATACCAGCAAGCCTACTCTAAAGTAGTCTCAGTCAACAGCTTTCCTCGGGACATTTCTGCATGCATTGCATGCAAAGTGTCCTGAGGAAAGCTGTTGACTCAGTCTTAAATCCTTTAAGGGTTAATGGGCAGACTCTGTGAGCACTTTCGATACATAAATAAAAATCACAAATGACAACCCCTCGACAGACATTTATGCCAGGTCAGCAGGACTAACCCATAAGATCCTGATCATAGAACACATTCCAACTCCACCCAAGCTCAAAAAAAAAGTGAAGTGCTCAGACTGAAGAGACAGTACCACTGGATTCACCAGCTCTGCACCATGGAACCATTTGGTCTCAACATCATAAAACTTTTAGTGTTCTGTGCTTATTTTCTCCCCAAGACACACACCCTCTGCTCTGCACCATGGAACCATTTGGTCTCAACATCAAAAAACTTTTAGTGTTCTGTGCTTATTTTCTCCCCAAGACACACACCCTTAGGTTTAAACACCAATTTGCACCAAATGACAGTTAAAATACCAAACGTCAGATTCTATAACTCGACACTACATAGGTAACTTCCATCTAGTATTCCTATTGCTCCCCTTTACTCCCACATTAAGACTGTGAAACCTCTTTATTTCCTCTCTGTCTTAATTGGGGTCCCCTCAACTACTGGGTCACTCCAGTGGTGTACATTCACTTGAGTCTGCGACATCACAGGCCCATCATAAAGGAACATATGCAACCTGCACGACTTCTAACACCACGTCACCAGACGGGTGGACTCTTTAAACAGAACCATGTTCTGCCTTTGACAGTGGCCAAATAGCGTTAGCAACGTCCAATGCTACAGTCACATATAAATACAGATTTTTCTGTCATGACCACTTCCTGATGATGCCTCACCAGAGAGGAAACCAGTCAAACTGTTTTCCTACATTTTTCTTCAATAGCTGCCAGGCCCTTGTCTGGTTGTTTCATTTACCCTTTAATAACCTTCTCCATGGTCCATGTACATCTTTTGAATTGGCTATAATTCAATTATTACCCACCTTGGAAAAAAAATGGCAGTACAAACCTTAATTTATTGTCAATAAATTACTATCTTTTCGTGGTCAGTGACCAAAGTTATGTAAATACAATTATATACATGTCACACAGCTTCAGGAACTTCAACATGTCTGAAATAGCTACAATGCCCACACATCCTTCCTTCCCTTGTTCTTCCTGAAACTTTTTCATACACTGGCAACTGCACATTAACCTCTGTATATAATAGGCCACTTTAGGACTTCACTTTTTCAAAAGTAATCTAGTTATCTAAGTGCCCTATAAAATGTCCTTTTCTGACCAGAAAGACAATACCAGAGTCATGCCCGGGGGCATGAATGTCTCGCCAGCGTAATTCAAGCCATTCCGAAGTTTTTTGTTGACGGACGGACGGACGGAAAGTGACTGCTTAGTCTCGCCAACAGCTTATGCTGGCAAGACAATAATGCCACTCCGAAGTTTTTCTCCAATGCTCAATCAAGCATGAAGTAATCAATGAAATGTGACAGTGATGACCCTCGTCTCTAGGGATGATTACAATAAATCATCCACTCAAATATGAAAGGCCTATGTAGTGTAATTACTGAAATAATGCCACTCCGAAGTTTTTCTCCAATGCTCAATCAAGCATGAAGTAATCAATGAAGTATGACAGTTATGACCCTCGTCTCTGGGGATGATTACAATAAATCATCCACCCAAATATGAAAGGCCTATGTAGTCTAGTTACTGAAATAATGCCACTCCGAAGTTTTTCTCCAATGCTCAATCATGCATGAAGTAATCAATGAAGTGCGACAGTGATGACCCTCGTCTCTAGGGATGATTACATTAAATCATGTACCCAAATATGAAAGGCCTATGTAGTCTAGTTACTGAAATAATGCCACTCCGAAGTTTTTCTGAAATGCTCAATGAAGCATGAAGTAATCAATGAAGTGTAACATTGATGGCCCACATCTCTAGTGATGATTACAATCAATCATCCACCCAAGTATGATAGCCCTATCTGATCTAGTTAGTGAAATAATGCCACTCCGAAGTTTTTGGTTGACGGACGGACGGACTGACGGACGTCCGGAAAGTGACTGCTTAGTCTCGCAAACAGCTAACGCTGGCGAGACAAAAACCTTGAAGGCGTCAAATCTTCAAGGACCATGTTTCCCGGAACGACAGGATGGACAGGTATTCACTTGTGCCTGTCACCAATGATTTCCAACCACCTCTCCTCTATACACCTGTGAGTGCGTTCTCCTCAATGTGTTTTGTCCCTCTGTACATATATATGGAATCCTGGAAGTCTACTTTGATCTATCAACTGTCTCATTTGTTTGCTTTCTTCACACTGTGACAAAGAAGCCTCACTAGGAAATGTATACTCAAGTAATTCCACGGGTTTCCACCCCCTCCGCCACTTTTTCCTTGCGGTGTGTACACACTTTATTTGACTGGTCTTGATTTTTTTTTCCTGAGTGAGACTGCGTCAGTGTCAACAAGACAGTTGGTTAGTATACCTCCTACATGTCACAGTGACCCATTTATCTCATCTCTATCTCATGATGTACCATTGTACCAAATTTGAGCAAAGATAGTGTTATGTTTTCAGACATACCACGGTAGCAACCATATAGCTGGAAAACCCCAAAACAATGCTTGTCCCCCCCCCCCAACCTATACACATATAAATACACCATTTATGATAGTTTTCCTTAAATCCTGTCAAATGAGCTCAGTTTTTTAAAGCTATTCTTGACAGGTTGTTGTTAAATGTACATTTTAGATGAGGAAAAGGCTCACCCATTTGGGAAAATAAAGAGGAAATCTATGTAAGACATCAAGAGTTCTGAATACTTACGCCAGTCACTGTCAGCGAATGTAAAGAAAATGTCAAACTTCTGTTTCCTCTTACCATGGAAGTATACAGGTACCTCCATGCTCTAATGTACCCTGAGCCCTGCAAACATAGTCACCAAGCTTCTGTGTCAAATCTCTCCTTTTCTCTCATTCAGCTGAGTTTGTATCAAGTTTCCCCACACCTGCTTTTTCAAACACATCTCAGAGACTGAGGCTTGGGCAATGACCTGCACATGACAATGACAAGCAAAAATTGAGTCCAGTTATCAACTGGTGGCTTTTGGCAAGCAAGTTTGGTTACAAACATTGACAGACAAACAGCACTAGAAAAACCCAGACTCAATTTTTTCATAAGAATACGAACCCTGTCACCAGACAATGCCCTCTCTGAGTATTCTTTGGACACCTCTTGGGCTTTACTTCATTTGAGCCAGTACTTTTTCCACCTTGCACTAACTGCTCCCTTCCTGGGTATTTAAGAGGAAAATCAAGATTGGGTGCCACTTATTTCTCTCATATAATAAGCCTGGATACTCATCCCTGCACATATGCACTGACCTGTGCAAGAAGATTTAACAACATGCAGCATTTTTCCTTTCATTCAATAAAGTTAAAATAGATTATAATGATGGATAATGCAGCCATGTAAAAGATCAATATCAATAGTGCCAAGACTGTGAACAGGAATGCTGAGATCATGATGTCTAGCTGCATTTCAATCTCCAACCAATCAACATTCAGAACATTTACTGGAGGAATGGACAGGGAAGTTCCCGTAATGGAACATGCAATCTGACTTTTGAACCCTGAAGTATAGTCCAATTAGTATTCTATCACCCCTCTCCCAATACAGGGTATTTGAAAGCCCTGTAACCTCAGTTAATCAATGATACATGCAGCAAAACTATATAACAATTTCATATTCATCTGACAGACACCCCAAACTTTTCTGCCTTGACAAAATTTTGTCTGATGAGTCCAGTGAAGGACAGTGTTTCCGTTAACCCCAAATGAGGGTATATTATCCTTTCAAAACCTGATACACCCCCTGAGAAAATTCTGAAGGGTCACAGGTCTTGTTATTTGCATATAAAATTGGTAAAAATCTAGTCTTTTCCCCTGAATTGCCCTTCTTGAGACTCCCTGCAAAAATTCCTAACGGAAGCATCGAAGGCCGTCAGACTTACTTGGCACACCATGTATCTGTTCTTATCAACACTTGCCTTGTCTTCTCATCATAAATAATAATAATAAAAAAAAAATTAAAAAAACAATGTGCAAGCAAGTTCTCATTTGAAGCGACATTTAAGAGTACTTCCGCAATACCAGACTATGCATTTTCCCAGCAACAGACAACAGTTGACGCATCCATCGTAGTCACTTCAACCTGACTCTCAGCAACACCAACAGGACAGATGTGACCTGACAAGAACCCTTGCATGGTCTGAACAAATTACATTGTCTGCTTCTTTCCATAATCACATTGTCATGTGACTCTACGTGATATTTATTTGGATAAGGTTAGTACAAAATGCTGCACAACCAAATCTCCATCTACAAAAGGAAGACCACAAAAACGTGTGGTTTTCCTTACAGACAGGTGTCTTGTTGCATGACTTTGGCAGACACTTAACAGTCGTTTTTGCAAGCAATGAAAGGAAAGCTTTCAGTGTTTTGTGGTAGCAAAGACTAGGTAATGCCATAACAGCTGAATTGAGCCATCCCCTTGTATTGTGTATGTGTACCTTATGAGGAAATATATACTACCTTTGTGTGATGTCTTTATCCCTGACACCACATCACAGTCTCTTGAGCCTCCTCAGCGAGTGATAATACAGGATATTCATATTAGCTGCAGTACTCCTTTGGTATGTACAGGCATACTTGCAGTAAACATGGCAAAATATGTTGCTTTTGCCAAGCTACCAACATTGGCAAAATTGTGTAAGAAGTCATAGGCATCTTTTCCAAATACACACTGATCTTGATGTAAGAGGAAATAATATGTTTGCAATTAAGATTCTTTATTCTCACAAATGTTAATGACACCTTTGGTTTTTCCACAATCACTTAAAAGCCGTTAGTCATTTACAGGTTCAGGATTTCTGGTCAGGCGAAGAACATCAATAGCTCTGTGCAAGAGAAAGTTTTCAAAAACTCACAAAAGTCTTTGATAACAAAGTAACACTGGATGCTGAGCCACAAAAAAGCCGATTAACCCTTTCCCCCTTAAACCCGCCAGAACAGGCTGGTGGTCAAATGTCGTCCAGTTCAGTGTTTTCACCTAATTTCAACAGTAATGAACTAGAAGCCAATGACTGTAGACGGACTAGGGTAAATCTCTAGGTGGGTTTAAGTTAACTTTACAGTATACCAACTATCGCCCTACCCCCACTTCTACATTAGCCCTACCTAAATCTATAGCTTAATATAATCTATTAGTGTCTTGGAATGAGTGTTGTAGTGTTCCAAATCTATGGAAACACTTCAGAGTTTTTTATAGCTTTTTGGTGCCATAGGTTTTGTGGCCTAGTTTTTTCATCAATATTCTTATTCTCCTTACAAATTCACTTATTTGTAATGCACATGTTCCTGCTAATGTGTAAAACCTGTCCAATGACCACACCATAGGCTAGGTTCTCTGGAATGTTTCCCGTGATATCAGGATATGAAACTATGTCAAATTTGAATTGTTCTCGTTTGTCAAAAATCTTTGTCGCATACTGTTTATTGTAAATCCCTATTTCAAGATAAAGGAAAGTTGCCTTATTGTCACTCTCATTTTCTTTATTCAAAATGAGTTCTTTGGGGTAAACTTCCTTCCAATGTTTTTTAAACTCATCCTTGTTGTTAAGAGTACATAGATCATCTATGAATCTTCCAGTATATGAATAGAATTTTCTTGCAGCAATGTAGTTTGTTTTTGCCAATTCCAAACGGACGGACACGTAGATGATGGCAATACCCCTCCAGCCTAGAAGGCCAAGGGGTAAAACAATTTTGACTGAGAACTGTAGATGAGCCCTATCGAGATCACATACCCCAGGTCAACAACTTTCCTTGGCATGAGTTGGGCACTAAGTGCCCAACTCATGCCAAGGAAAGTTATTGACTCAAGTGTCAATTCAAGAGGAAAAGGGTTCATCCACTCTACATTGGTCCCTATTCCCAATTAATATCTTACCTAGACTAAAGATAGAGATTCCATATTCAATTTCTTTACAGAAACAACTACCAGTGAAGTACCAACAAGCTTTATTACAATTCAATGGTTGTCCTGGCAAGTTATGCTCCAAGCTGCCCAAACAGCAGCTGCAGCATGTCTTAATCTGGACACACAAAAAAATCATTGACTTAGACTTAGTGTGTTAACCCTTTTCTCAGACAATTCTCATCTCTACTCTGCTGTACACAAACCATTCAGAACTCACTTATTTTGTGTAAATGGCACTACTGTCCTGAGGACAAATTTTTTCTCAAACATTAGCTGCTCCTTTTGTGATTCACTTGTCCTTAAAACTTAATCCTACAGTCTCGTCAAAATTTTGCAATTGTTCCTTTGATAGGTAGGTGCTTTTATATTTTACTGAACTTGTTTTGGCAAAGGATATGTGATTTGCCAGGCCATTTCTGTAACCCCAATCCGCCAATAGGGCAGTGAATGAGCAGCAAATCTGCCATCTGTCTGCAAACTAATGGTTTGGTCACAGTTTTCTTTTTCTCAGAAACTACGGGTATTGTAGGTAGCCAGCCATCTGGTACTTTTGTGGCAGACTGATTAAACATCTTTTATCAAATGTGGTGGGCCCCTTGCGATATCCGCAGTGTCACTTGCCTCAGTGGTACCATGTTCTAGGATAAGCAGTTGTGAGGCAATACTATTGATTCAACTGAAAGTAAATATACAATGACACCCCGTGATCCTACAACTTCACTGAAGAAGAGAAAAAAAAGAAAAATCCCACTCTTCAATTCTCATGTTTTAGGAGGCCAATCTCCGGTTTTCTTGGAAAAATATAAATCTCTTTTTCCTTTTTCCTTGAGACATTCCTTCATTACTGAATCAATGTTTGCATTTTTCTACCGTGATGAACATGTGCCTTATTTTAAAGAACACTCTTTCTAGTAGTCAAATAGCCAGTGGCTTAAAAAGGTGTTATTTAGCTGACAAATTTTCTTTTAGTTTTATTTCTGAATTTCATCAACTTTTAACACAAATCAAGTTTTGACCCACACTTATTCATGATATTTTACTTCATTCTTTAGATTTATTAACCCTCTACCCCTAAACTGTACAAACCTGGCTGGTGGTCAAATGTCGTCTCTTTTAATGTTTTTGCCTAATTTTGACAGGTCACTGTAATGAAAAACAATTTGAATGAGCAATGCAGAGGAGAGCCATCATTATAACATGCCCCAAATTAACAGCTTTCTTTGGCAGGGCTTGGGCACTTACCACCCAACCACGAACTAAAAATAAAGTTTCCAAAGAAATCCACCCGATCCTATCCAGATGACTGGCTTCACAGGCAGGACAATGTCTTTGCCGCCCCCTTGAATTCAGACTGAGTCAACAGCTTTCCCTGATATGGGTTGGGTCCTGTGCTAGGCACCTGACCCTATGTCAAGGAAAGCTGCTGACCTGGGTCATGTTATCTCAATAGGTCTCATCTAATAGCATCTTTCAAATTGGTTTTAATTGCTCTTGAAATTATGAAAAAACACTGAAACAGAGGACATTTGACAACAGCAAGGGTTTGGCCAGTTACAGGGGAACAGGGTTAATGTTAAACTGAATTTGCCTGTGCACCTTTGAAAGATTTAAACTTAATTTCCTTAGTTGGTCTCACATAAGTGGATATAAGCTGACACAGTAACTGGCTAAACCTGCTTCCTGTTTGGTCACTTAACAACATGAATACAATGTATATCAATCACGGTATAAAATTATAATTCCCTCAGGCTGGAAATTCCTGTGTTGTGTTTACTTCAGTGCTAGAAGCAACACCTGTAATGTAACGAGCAGATTCCTGATACTCTCTATGAATGGGATGATTCAAGAGGTCCTCAAGTCCTCCACCACACCTTTGCCATGTCTGACCTACGAACCTAAAAGCTTGACATACACTTGTCGGTTTTACATGTATATCATTATCATGTAAACCAACTTCATAGGTGTGCATAAAGGAGTGCAAACTCTTGTATGATGTACAGGAAAAACAATACATAAACCAGATCACCTGCAGATCTTGAATATTCCATGTACACTAAAAGCATGTGTAACTTTTTTTCATGTTTAGGAAGTGCACTCAGGCAATACAATTTTGATTAATTTCTTCATTTCAGACTCACCAGCAGACTATCAAACAGCTGTCCAAAACATCAACACAATGGTCTCCACCATTTTACAATGATTTTGTGATAGAGAGAGAACACATAAGTCAAAAAGTAAGACAGTCACTGGAGCATCTGAACTGTAGAGACCCAAGCATCTACACTTTGTATCTCTACTGGTATCTTCAAATGACAGTCTCTTTCAAAGACTATTCTGTCACGTAAACACAGGCACCAATAATTTGTTTCTATGTCATCCCAAGTGGTAAATGTGTCAAAGAACACCTGTGTCACAATTTAACTATAAATGCACGCACACAGACACACACATGCAAGTATACCCTTAGTTCCTCCATAACCTATTAATCCATATGGGGTAGATTTTAATTTTCCCAAAATCAAAATATGACACATAGTGGTCTAAATTTCTCCCCTTTTAAAAAGCAAGTGGACAAACATATACAGGCAAAAGTTGACTGAAATCTGACCAAATAAAGGGATCAAATTACATGTAAAACATTTTCATTTTTGCATTTTGCTCAGAATTCAATTTTTGCAAGGAGGCGTGTGTCAAGAAAAGCACGCACAACCACCAGGGCATCCAGAAAACAAGCCCTGAAAGAGATTTTAAGAGAAAGAGGAACAAAATGGGCATGGTTCTCTCCCCCCCCCCCCCCCCAAGTTTTTCGGCAGAAAAATTATAAAGGAAATTTTGAAAAAAAGTGCAACATAATTTCCACATTTTTTGAATCCTTTGGTGAAGGGAAGAACTTTTAAATTTTTACCTTGACCTTTGACCTGGGTCACTGACCCCACTACAATGTACTGAGGTCAACATACATGCAGGTCAAATGGCAGTTCCTGGCTTTGTTGGATTGTATGAGGGTTGAACACTTTGTGGTCAGTGTCACTTTAACAGATTTTGCACATCAAACATCTCCTGATGTCCTAAGGATATATATATATATACATACATATATATATATATATATATATATATATATATATATATATATATATATATATATATATATAAATGTGTGTGTGTGTGTGTTCTGGTGATATTTATGTTAGAGAAGTTACCTCTTCACACACAATGCTTAAATACAATGTGATAATGCATATGGCATGTAAACTGTAAACAATGTGTATTACATAAAAACATGTGCATCGTCTCTACACATGGCAGTGCATGACTGATAAACAAACTCTATCAATTATAAACACAATGCACATATTTTAATTTTACCATCACAAAACACTGTACATCTGCGTATTAGATATGCCAACTTTTATTTAAATGTACATTCAATGGGAATACACACTTTTGGCCTGTAAGAACTGTGTATTGGGTTGTAGGTTCGTTCAACTGGATCCCATAAAACTGCCAACTGTGACCTACCCTGTTGGTCACAAAGACTATAACATGATCTTTTCAATGTTACATATCTTATTTTGTTCTATGATTGGTTGAGGGCTATTCACTATACATTGCATTTCATGGTCTGGACTTCCCTTCGCTATATTTTATGCTCACCATTGAAGAGAGCAGCTATAGTTATTGACTGCTCCCATAATGCAAACGCAGAAGACAAGAAAATGGCAAATTAATTGGCCGCTGGGGTGCATCTTGGGAAACAGCCTCCAAACCGCAGGTTTTCTCGTCTCATTCTCTGCGTTAGGATGAACCAAAAATGGGGAGCAAATCATCAGTCAATGGTTTGCAGTGGACTACAACATTTAGCTCACACTCATGCTATGCTGTAGTCCATTCCAAACCCTCGACCAATTAATAATAGATCAACTCTCTTGAGAGATCAGTTTTATCTGTGTGTCTCGTGAGTGGTCTGTCCTACCATGTTTTCCAGCATGTGCCCTTCTAACCTGACATACAATCATGTATAAGCTGTTTAATTTGACCTCTGACACAAGATACAAAAATGTACCCTTCAGCAACTTTCACATAGATCCCACAATTGGATGAGTCATTGCAATTCTTCATTCACAAATCCCAGGACTCAAGTACATCAGCAGTCAGCTGTCACAGTATCTTTATGTTATTTTCACATTGATCTTATTCATTGCAGTTCAGCTATTTGAGATGAGAAAAATATGGCAGCAAAAGCTATGCCTGGGACACACACAAAAAGGTCACATGGTGAGAGCAAAAGCTTTGATGAAATGAAAACAGCACTCAATAGATCCTGGCAAAATGCTGAAACTGAGCCTGCCTGGTAGAACAAGGGTTTTCTTGTCTTCAGAGACAGCTGTATGGTCGGTATCCAGACGCATCTCCTTGTGGAGTGACCACGGGTCACTGCTTGACCTCAGGCGGCCAATTCTGTCAGCTGTCAGAGTGCAAGTACTGTAAAGGTACTACAGTTGATCTGACATGGCCATCCTGGAGACATTGGGTTTTAAATCTTGAAAACGCAGGAGTGTCTGCACCACTGTGTTCCTCTACAGGTATCATACATGGCATTATAGAAAAGGTGGCCCTGGTGTCATGGTCATGCTTGGCCCCCCTGTGAGGTTAACACATTCCACCCCAACCTGTGTCCAAAACATGCAGTGAGTGCATGGTGGTTACACACAGTTGTGTGACTTATGCCTGTCAAGTTTATGGCGCCTCTTGATCTGTAGGGGATGGTCTACCATTGGGACAGGCACCTGGTGGCAAGTGAAAGCTGTACATGGGATTCTTCATCCATAACACAGCCAAAGAGGACACAGTGGAAAGACAATAACATAAAACTACTAATTTTAAGGTACGCATATTGGTGAGCTGTTTTAACTCTCAAAGTGCCAAGTCTTGACTGGCCGGGCCAACAGGTTTCCTTTGCATGTGTTTGGCACATTATGAGGAAAGTTGTTGGCCCAGGGGATTCTTACAATCTCTGCTCTCTTATCAGATAACTGTAGGCATGCTGGTACTTGAGTGAGTACACGAAATACGAGTCTGGTACATGTACTGTCATGTCAGTTCAGAGCACACTGAAGTTGTCAACATTGGTAATGAAAGTAATAAATGAAGTTTTTATTCCCATCAAAGCAGGATCATAACAGTAGGCCTCTATATGGTGAAACAGTATATTCTATTCCGGGTCCCCACATGTCTCTGATGGACAAGTCAATTTTGCATTGTGAGGAGAAATTTCAACAGCATTTTGGATCCTGTGATGCAACATCCCACAACAGAAAATGAGCACCACAACCCCTTAAGGCAAACTGAAATAGTTTGGGAAGGACAGGACGTGGTTGGTGACAAAACATTCTTTTCCCTAATTTTACTTGATACATATTATCTCCGCGTCTTTAATTTCTCTCACCTTTTGCTTCATTACACAGACAAAAAATACACAGAGAAAAAAAACTTACAGACTTAAACTCACTGACCCTTGGTAAGAGTTTGTGATGGAACAAATTCAAAGTAATGTGAGGCTGACAAATATATAAATGCATAAACACACATGGATGGGTCAACCAGATCATTCACACAAGAGCAAATTTATACTGTCAGTCACACTCAATTACATGGTGGTTTTATAGCAGTGGTAACAGCTTGCTAGCCTTGCCCTGTGTTGATGCAAATATAGTGACTGCATGCAAGGGGCAAATAAATACCCAAAATGACTAAAGATGTACCACAAATAATAAGTTGTCTGTCTGCTCTGTACAATTTATGCAACAGCACTGAGCCAAATTACGAAACATTTCCTGTGCTTTGGGGCAAATTGTCATTGTCAACCGCCCAAAAATCTCTCTCTCTCTCTCTCTCTCTCTCTCTCTCTCTCTCTCTCTCTCTCTCTCTCTCTCTCTCTCTCTCTCTCTCTCTCTCTCTCTCTCTCTCTCTCTCTCTCTCTCTCTCTCTCTCTCTCTCTCTCTCTCTCTCTCTCTCTCTCTCTCTCTCTCTCTCTCTCTCTCTCTCTCTCTCTCTCTCTCTCTCCCCCTCTCTCTCTCTCTCCCTCCCCCCCAGCTGACTATATCACAAAATTTAGATGCCTAAATTCTTCATTCCTCCCTGAGGTTCAGTTAAAGATTTGAGAATCTTTGACTCAGATCCCTTGCTTTCTTGGCTCCAATGCTATTGATTTGTCCTCTGTGATCCTGATTAACCTCCAGATATGTCACTGCTCTACCCAACCTATCAGTCTTGCTCTGACTCATTCTAACAAAACGACCCCTATATATCTTTTAACCCATTTTGACTGAGATTGCTCATTGTTTTTGCACTGACAAAGGAGGTAATGAGCTGTCTCCTTACATGGATCAATCAGGGATACCGATTCATGCTAAAAAAGGGAACCTAAGACTTTTAACTATGCCTTAATCATTTCAATGCCAATTTCAACAAAAGTCAGTGTGTCCAGAATTGACATGATACCAGATTCAAATTGTGTGTAAATCGACATTTCAATCCAGTACCAGCATGCCTGCAGTTACCTTACGAGAACACAGAGCATAACAGTTGTCCAGGTCAACAGCTTTCCTTGGCATGCTGTGCCCAAAGAGCACTACAGAGAGGTATTAACTCAGTCAAAACTTGGCACTAAAAGAGTTAAAAACAAGATCACATCAGTTTCTGGGCAAGCCGTGCTAATATGATCTAAGATGGTCTTATCACCAAAATTCTTTCCTGCATCAGTTATCAACCTGAAACTTAACAGATCTCATCTTGTTTTACCCTAAGGCCTTGTACTAGTTGTAGATGGAAATTCATCTCACATTTAATGAGTCCCGGCAGCCAATTAATGCTGTTTATTGATGAAGGTTCACATGATCTCGTGGCACACCTGTGCAAAGAATTTAAATGGACAGGTCTGTAGCATGTGTTGGTATCACTTATGGCTGATAGCTGGGTGGTGGTACCTGAACTGCCCCCACACCCTCATCTGAACAACTAGGATTACATGGACTTCTGTACTGTAAAGGGGGAAACCGGGGAAAGGTCACAGCTTGAGGTGACCTTGTGCGGAATCTACAATAAGATCCCTACAAGAATACAGCACCTTCTTTGTTAGAGTTAGACCCCATCAGTATGGCTGTTTCTTCCCTGCTCAAGGCCACGAACAAGTGAATTGTTACCACAGATGGATGAGGAATATATAATACGTGAACACACACACAATCACACAAAGGGTTAAAAAAAAAAAAAAAAACACACAAAAAAAACACAAATGTTGCCTTCAAGCTCTCAAGAAAGGATACAACAACCTCTCAGTGCATCTTTATCTACCTCATGTAAGGCTTTTTTCATCTTTTTGCACTCAGATTTCCACACATTCACCCTCGAGGCAAATGCAGCTTGCACACAAAAACTGAAAGTCAGGTGTTATACCTTCTCTAATGTACTACACACACACCTTCCTTCTGATGATTACAGACCTTTTTTTTTACAGTCCATTGATGTTTTTTTCTTTCTTTCAAATTTGGAGATCTGCAGACAATCATGGAGTCTCCAACCAACAGGAGATAGCACTCCTGGATTTTGTTGCGGTAGAGGTTGTCCACAGGTATTCGGTTGATACATTTTGTGTTTTGTGGTGCGATCCAGGAAAAGCAATGCTAGATCGCATCACAATGACACAATTACCCATAACACTGGCTAGCTACCTTGTTTGTAAACAGAACGGGGTGTGACAAATGTGTGAACCCCATTTGAGGACTATCCATAACAAAGAAAGTATAGATCTGAGTCTGAAAACACTTAACAGGTACACTTTCGGATCACCACTCCTCAAAATAATCAGGTGTGTCATTTTACTTTTTTTCCCCCATGCTTCTGATGACAACATTTATATCAGGGTATGGTGAATGAAAAGAAGAGACAGAGTTCTTTTAAGATGTTTGTTTTTTTTAATGATAATTTGTGTAATAAGGTGACATGAAATGTAAACATGTGAAACAGATGGCAATAATATAAGCAGGGAATGCAACAAAAAGTAATGAAATCTAACACCCCTTCTATCTGAAGAGAGTCTCTTCTGTCCCACGAAAACAACAAACATGTTTACTTTCTCAAACACTGTTTATATCTTTGTCAAATGAAAACTGTCAATTGGAATGAAAGGGGTTTCTCTTGTGTGTCCGCATTGACCAAGTTGACAGCAAGTATCCAGCCATTTTTGATTTAGGGTCTTTGGCACAACATAACACATCACAAAAGTCTTTGTAAAGCTGAGTCTAGGTGAGCCACACAGGTTCAGGCTTTTTTGTAACATTACCAGGTAAACTTAATCAACTTATGTTGCAGATTTTTAAATATGTTGGCTCTCTTGGGTCCCACCTGTGCATTCAAAGTAGCCAATATTCAACACCATACAGTTTCTTTCATAACATTATGATGCTTGTTATTTTGTCCATTACAAACTGGGAGACTTGGTGGTTGCCACTGGCACCTGAAACGCTCAGCTCACAATTTTGGACACGAGTACCTGTTTCTATGAAGTTTAACAAGTAAACAATATGAGTGGAAAGGCATAAGTAATTTCCACTGCGTCTCAAGATGGGTGGTCTCTCAGTCACAGGTGGGATACTCCAAGAATAATTTTATAATTCACATGAAGGACAATAGGAACATTCTGCAATTCTAATTTCTGAGACCCAGAGCCAAACTATTTCCTTCAATTTTCTTTCTGCCTATGCAACTGTATGGACATGGCTACCTGTGTGCCTCTCTATTGGCACACCAATTTGGAGTGTTATGTCAGAACTGGGTGTGGTTAATGGGTTAACTTTCAGTAGAATACAACAGTTGGAGCTGCAGGAGGGGGGCATGATTAGGTATGGACAACAGTATACCTGGCCATGCTGATGGGTTGGTTGCATGCACACCATTCCATAAGCATCCTGTTCCCATTTGACTGGTCACCTGTGCATCTCTGATCAGTTTGATTACATCGACAGGTAATTAATCCCTCCCTGGCTCACCCATATTGACCAATACCCATCATGCCCTTGGCTCCTATCCAAAACACATCAGAGTTGGGCCCCCTTTTGGCCTTTGTGGAGGCGAAACCAATCTTAAGATCACGTTCTGGGTTTTACAGGTGCACTCCGACCAAATGACTTTCTGGCTCATGTCCCGGATTTCCTACTTAGAGAGACTTATAGCCTCATGTGATCCATTTTTTAGTTCCTGACATGCCCCGCCTTACAACAAAAATATCTGACCATGATGTGTCGTGGTGGTATGTTATGTGGAACTGTGGCCCACTGGAGTAGTAGTGTATCTGGTAGCAAAGTACTACACAACATAAACTATTGACTGTTTTTCACCATTGTTTATACTATTGTGCAGCATCCAAGAAATGATGGCCTGCTTTTTTACAGTTTAAGCACCATATCTTTTCTAAAAGCATGTTCTCCTGAGCTCTAACTTGTTTGTCAGTATCTGTTGCAAGTTTAGTTCTGTCAGACACATGGATGATCACACTGTTCTGAGCAATGACTATCTCCCCAAAGTGTTCCATACTGCTATAATATTGACAATTTTCCTGTGCTGGTCTCCTTTTATGAGAGACAATTTGTTTTTGTTTTTTGTTCATTTTTTCTAACTTACTCCCTTTTATTTGAAAGGCTTAGATATAAAACAATGAAAGAAAATGTTTACAGATTTTTGCCCATTGTGCATGAATTTTTATTATTTCTCCATCTGCAATGTCATTATCCTGTCCAAAAATGAAGGATTATTTCATGAAAACATTATTTTCCACTTAAATGAGACAAACAATTATGATCATCCAGGATGTGATGATAGTATTTATTGTAAATTATGAAGCGTAAAAGTATCTGTATTACTGTCAACACTAAATGATTTATACCATAAAATTTCTAGCATGTGGACTTCCAAAAGATGTACATACACACACACACACACACAGCAGGAATTTTTTCAGGGGGGCCACATAAAAGGGAAATTCTGGGATGATAGCCAGATTTTCACCAATTTTACATGTAAATAAACATGCCTTGTGACCCTATTAGATTTTCTCAGAGGCTATTTCAGTTTTTGAAAGGGTAATATACCCCCATTTGGTGGTTAATGAAAACACTGATATATATATATATATATATATATACATATATATATTATATATATATACTGTGTGTGCATGTGATAAATGTTTACAATGTCACGTTCTCTGTTGTGCATGTCCATGTTATGTTTCTTGTGGTAACTTCAAACATTCTTTCATACCACTGGTTTACAGCTGCCTGAACATTTTTGTCAGATTTAGCTGGTTAATTAAGTATCTTTGGGAAAACAAGTACTGGTGCTCTCACAGGGGGATGGGGATGGTATTTTAAATACAGCCTGAATATGTGCAAAATGAGATCCAGCTGGGATCCATGTATCAGGTCAACCTATCATAATACTACACAGGTACGCTGTCGTGCACTGCCGCATGCATACATGACCTTTGACCTTACATCTTTGTACCTCAAGCGTGAAACCTTTGACTTCATGTCTTGACATTTACAAGTAAGGTCATCTCCAAGCAGAACACCCTGGAGCTCACAGCAAGGGTCAAAGCTAGGTCACCTGTCACCACCCGAGCCAGGCATCACACCCCAGGCATCATCACATGAGCAGACCCAGCGCCGCAACACCAGTTCACTCTTCTCCTTTTAACAGTCCTCAGCTCCCAATCAAGCTGCAAAGTGACAACAGTGCCCCAGCAAAACGGAGGTAGTTTTCCTGAATTTTGTCATCAAAAG
Source organism: Hermodice carunculata (assembly GCA_964020975.1). NCBI lineage: Eukaryota > Metazoa > Annelida > Polychaeta > Eunicida > Amphinomidae > Hermodice > Hermodice carunculata. The sequence continues at coordinate 46,286,259 of OZ026615.1, read as the reverse complement.
GCTATGTATCACATTCAACCAAATGACAGAAAAAGGGTTGGTTTGGGGATTTTAAATATGATTGTTGCCTTGCAGTACACTCATAGCAGAATGGAAGGCCAAATGTCAGTGACTGTCATGTCCCAATTTTATCATAGAATTCTGCCATTAACTCCACACTCTTTGCCTACACAGCCCTACAAAAAAGCAACAAAGTGACCTTGGGTGTCACTCTAAAAGCTGTGCAAGGTTACAGAAGTTGCTTTGTGAAGGTTGTGATGAAGTATGAAGCACTCATCAAATGTAAATACATATGCATACAGGATAATGTCCAATTCTGTTTTTGCCACACAAATGTGAACAATGTCAATATTATTATGATCTGCCAATGAACTATGCAAAGCTATGGACCAGACTGGGGGCAGTGTGTGGCAGCCATTACATTCTGGGGTCTCTGGAACTAGAATCCTTTGATGATAGAATTACAAACTTTGCATGTACATCCTCTTTGTGCCAAAAGAGTCTGATAGTTCCTCTCAGGCAACATGTGCAGCCCATTTCAAGCTCTGACATGACTCACAGTCCCAACCAAATACTTATCTTTCCAGACATTTGTATCCAGAATCTACTAAGACTGCACAAAGCACGCTGGCACAGCTGTCCGCAGGACCAGCCCACTCTGTGCCAAAAAAACTACCCTCAGGAACACACAAAAAAATTTTAACAGATGAACGTCTACAAAAAATTTCATTCTGACAAGTCCAGGACAAATTTCATTACAGCAAGTTTATATATGTACGTGTGTATTCCATATGAAGTAATGATTAGTTCAGTTTGTGCCGTTCATGCAAGGACCATGACTTGCACCAAACGACCTTCATGATCTGTCAACTGAAATGTAACTGTTATAACTACAGGGTGGACATTCTGCACAATTCTTATCCCAAACTAAGACAAGAAAATCCATGCAGCACTCCTTCATTACAACATCGGTGATGGAACCCATCATGCAGACCATGTTATCATCATTATGACTGAACTGCTCTTTTAACAAGGGGCCATTTAACATAGAAGTTATACAAAAAAGTGCTTTAGCAGGACCCAGGGGACCTACAATGTTATATTGCAATCTACCATGTAATGTGGGGCCTTGTAAAGTGGGACCTGTACACATATGAAGAGGCAGACCCCAAGATCAAACTCATACACATAACAGCAGCTCAAAAACACCACCCTGGGCTCCAAATTCTGAGAGTATTTACAGAGTCAGTGTTTGGTGGCCCTTCAGGTTACAGATCAAATTTGTGGCAACGTGCTGCAGGCTTTCCTAAACACAGCTATCATCAACACAGGCTGAGCCTGCATCAGACTACACACAGTGACTCATCCAGACCCTCTTTTTTTTCCATCAAGCTTTTCAATTATATGGTGAAAGGATGACTAGTGTTTTGTGACCAGCAGTGAGCAGCAATATGGATAGATGTTTTAAAAATAACATCATGGAACACAGGAGACAATGAGTTCTGGCATATTGGTACCTGATAACTGTCCAACACTGTCTGCATGCATGCTGAAATAAAACTATTTTAAACTGTACATTTTTTAGGTGCCTTTTTTGAATCTCCAGTGTTTTCACTTGACTTTAAATGTTCTGTTTTTGATACTGGTTGTACCTTTATTGTGCCTTTCTTAAAATACTGTCTACTTAAGTTTTTGTTTTGTTTAGCAAAATAAATACTTTGAATCATTAAAAAAAAGCATTTTAAAGTACATCATGGATGACTTTTGATGGAGAAAGTCCCCCCCCCTTCTTTTCTTTTTCTTTTTTTTTTTTGACACTAACACACTCCAAGAATACAACCTTCAATTTCCTGTATCATGTCACGTCTGAATGTCAGTACAGCATGATTTTCAGTCACTGAGTGACCCCTGACCACAGGAATGTGTACTTCGTGACCATGATGACGGAAATCTAAATGTTAAAACATCATAGTATGCTCTGCTGACATTATCACTTAATTAAGCACTCCATTGTCTGTGTGGCTGACTTATCTCATGCAGACAGCTTGTGATTCATCGTCTGAAAAACAAGTGGACCCCAGCTCATCCAAACAAGCCAGCCATGGACCATGATGACCCTGCCTTTAGCTGTGAAGGACATCTGAAGTCAGCACACGCACACTGAAATCTGTTTTACAACACTTGATATGAGCAACATCTTTTGCTCTGTCCATAATGTAGGTTTTCCATTTCATATCATCACATTTCATGAAATTCAAAATACACAGTGAAAACACCCCCCCTCCCACCCACCCAAAAAGGTGTTTTTATGTTAATGAAATCTTCAACACAGCAAATGTTGTTTCATGTAATTAATTCCTTTTTTCCTTTTGTTTCTCTGTTACTATATTTGGATGTGACCATACCATGTAGGTTAGTTTATGTCAATAAAAGTATTTTGACCATACCATACAGGTCAGTTTATGTCAACAAAGTATTTGACTAACATGTAATTCCAAGGGGGGGGGACTTTTCTATTATTAAAAATGTATAGAAATGCAGTTTTTTGGGGGGGTTTCGGGGGGGGGGAGGGCTTTTGCGAGAGGGTAAGGGGTGGCAGTGGTGAGGCAAAGCAGATTTTGGTGAGGACTTCCTGTGTATAATCAAATGTTATGCCATACACTTTGTTATTGAACTTTTGCACTTCCCTGTCCAAAACAAAAATTCCAACCTTTCTGGTACATGTTCTACTGGTAGACTGATAACACTGACTTCCACACATGTGTACCGATAACTTCTTATTTGTAACCAAATAAACACATGGTCACCACAATTTAACATTCATATTTTAGCAAGCCTGTCCATGACTACATTAGAACATGTATTCTATTGATTCAATCTGCCTTAGAAAAAAGAAAAATGGAAGCACTAAAGTGGGTATTAATGTACATTGAAAAATGCAAGGCCCAGTGACAGGTACTTCTACATACCAGGTGTGCACGTCTCCAGCCAGAAGCACACCTGACTGCATTAAATGTGTTTCAAAATACCTGTGTGCGTGCATAATTGGAGCAATTAAAAGGAGGGGGTAGGGGGTTTTCCATACTGGCATAATGGGCTTTTTTATTCGCTGTACTTATGAACTTGAAGCCCTTATAAATTTTCGTACTTCATACTAGCCATTACTTGTAGTAGTTGTACATTTCCTTATTTTCTGTACCTTATACTAGGGCAAAATGATTACTGATACCAGTGTACTAGGGGGATCCCCTTACCTCTGCCACCCTTTAAAAGTGCAAATAATGCTGGCTCCAGGATAGTAGTTTACCATGCAAATCTATTATGCATGTCGCTGAGCGGAAATACACCATACTGGTGAGAGCAACCCTTTCAAAAAAAAAAAAAAAAAAAATCTGGACCTAATAGCCTCTTGAGTGAAAATATCATTGGCCATCAATTATTTAATTGAAATAATGAGGACAGAACAGAATAAAATATATGGCTGTGGAGAACCTGTACATACGCATTACCTATCAGACTTATATTGCTTCTTCACCACCATTCAGTGTCTGACATTTGTAATCCAGATCTCAGGTCTGTTTTTTTTTTTAAACAATTATATGACAAAACTACTTTCACCATAATTTTAAACTACAAAATTTTCTACTTACCTCTAAAAATTGCCACCTTTTTGTTGTATCTTCTATATCTAATAATTCATCTAAATCAATTTCACAATCATATGTTTCTGGTTCTGCCTGCAAAAGAAGAAAAGAAACCTTGATAGAACATTACCATAAATCCTTTTCCATCATGATAAAGTAAAATGATTTAAAGATCAATGGCAAAGGTAATATTTATGGATGCACTTTATAAATTCAATGATATTATCATTGATATGACATTTCCACAAAACTATGCTTGTATTTGTTAAATCTGGTACAAAGCGTGAGCTCCTATCACAAAGATATCCTCTTAAAGGAGCTTCTTTTCCATCACACAACCCCAAATCCAAAATGCTGTCAAGTGATCCGACATGTCCTCAGCATGGAGGGACAATTGAAATTAGAATAATGCTCTGTACAGACAGCGTAAATTAACTAAGGGCTTGGGAGAATATAATAGGTTTTAAGGCTGTCACAAGACATTTCCACCTCTGGAATTAGAGATTTCAGGTTTGTGTTGTTTTTTTTTTTTTTTTTTTAATTTTTTTATTTCTTTGATTATTGTTTTGTAACAAACATTTAAGACATGTACACCTGATAGTGTCTCATTGCTGGATAAGTATGACACTGCCAGCAACAAACTTTTACAGCAAACAGGTAAGTTTTCAAGTATCCTATCTGTTGATCTTTCAGATCTCTGTCTCCGTACGCTTCACCCCTAACTTCATTCAGATCATGCTCCATTTATTCAATACATGTACATGTATTTACATTGCCAATCCGTCCATTCCAGCTAATTTTTCAAAAGCAATATTGAATATCCATGGCACTCAAATGTGGTGCATTTCATTTTTTGTTCAGTTCAACCACACAAAAGCTGAAAAATATAATCCTGTGTGACAGTCCTTCCTGAAATACTTAGGCAAATATTTTGTTATAGTTACTGAAGTAACTGTGCAAAAGCTACTCTGTCTATTATCCAGACAAAGTCTGAATACAAAATGACATCTGTATAGCACAAAAGCATTTTCTTTTCTTGCTTATCGTTTGCTTCATGACCCTTACTGGACTATAAGAACCCACTGTGCTTTCTGAATTTGCTGAAATGTGCTTCATTGAAGACCTACTGTCAATTGCTTTAGTTTCGCATATTTAAATTTTCATGGATTTTGTATTTTTGACATTTCAATGTAGTTTAATTCCACCACTTTGGACACAATTCCTATTCAAACAATGTTAAAATAATTTTTCACTGTGGGGTTTTTTTTTTTTTTTTGCATGGTTTTATGCCATCAGCAAATAAGAATACAATGGAACTAATGCAATTTAAAGTATATTTGCACTATTTTAGCTGAATAATTATAAATAATGGCAGAATTATATGAAAACTTTTAGATTTTTTCAGGGGTGGGGGCTGGGATTGGAGGGGTCACTAAAGAGAACACTGACATTTGAAAAACACATTGTGGCTATACATGTACATTGGGAGGTCTCACATAATATAAAGCAATAACATTATACTTATAGTACCGCATGCCAATAGTACCTGTTTCACCCATGCCTCACATTCACACTTTAACTCTCCACATTCTGTGTTTGTTCGGTGCCTTACACATGGATACCTTCATGTAATGCTGGTATGCCATGATGGTTACGCACAGATGTCAGGCCAGAAAATAATAAAATAGTGTGTACACTTTATCCCTGGCTACCAACTTCCCATATAACCAGACTTTTCGGTCAAGCTCCTGTTGTATCTCATACTGACTAACCTCCATGTGGAGAACACATGGAACTTGCCCTCTGTGCAGCTGGCTGGCAATCATTTACCAAGATATTTAGAATGAAGAAACTGCTTGCTGAACAGAGTCACGGACTAACTGATATCTATATTTGTTCTGTTCCATAAGTGGAGATGAGTAAACATGTCAGGGTATGTAAGGAAATGCCTACTGAACAGATAAACCTTTGCTTGCTTTGTTTTACAATTGAAGATTCAAAAAAACAAAAAAACAAAAAACAAACAAACAAAAAAAGGACCACACACACAGCGCTTGGTTTGTTCAGAACAAAGAACCCACCAGGAAGTTTGGACCAAGGACCCTGTGCCAATCAAAATTATCTTTCATGAATTCATTACAATCATGTGATGATTTTGGATCACTGACCTGGTACGCATTGCATCACAAGTACAATATCCCACAATTCCCAGGGGTAAAACAATTACATACAAATATACTGACTTAATTACTTTAACTACTGAACTGAACAAGTCACATGCACGGAACTTTTGGCTGGGCCATAGCAAGACGAAGATAGTTGACACAGGTGCCAACTCAAAATAGTCGATAAAATCTGTGGCCAAAATCTATCCTTTGGTAAACATATATCAAAGACAAAGAAACTGATTATGCAAGTATAGAAACTGACCTGTTTTGTACTGTCTTGTTCTCATGGAGACACCAAATGTAATTTTTTTTTCAAAAATGTAGCATTATTCCATCTGTGGCTGTAAAGTTGTACTGTTTTGCCATGTTGTTGCGCTATATGGGTCTACGACAGTATGTCTAAAACCATTTTGCCTAACTGTCAACATGCCGAAAATCCATTTCATCAACGTGCATGTTGGTCGACATACCAACATCCCGAAAACAACTTTGCTGAAACGTCATAAGGTGGAATGCAATTTCGTCTACATACCTCTTTGCCTTAAATTCCCAGTTTGAATAAGGACAATGCATGATGAAATTTTCTTTGTTCTTATTTTTACAAATATATTTGGCTTGATTTTATTTGACCTTTTTTGCCATTGCATCGGTAGATGGTGCATCAGGTGGATCAAATGGGGTCGGCAAAGCGTACCCGAGCTTATAAGGGTCGGGATCAAGTTCTCTTTTGCGGAGTATAGGTACACAAAGGATAGCGTGTACAATGTAAAAATTCTTAATGGCAGTGTGAAGATCGCCAATGTACAGGACAGGTAGTCTCCTTAGGGATAACATTCAAGATTTTTATGGAGAAACAAAGTCTGAAGATAGTCAGACATGAGTCATACATAGGAACGTAACACAATGATATGGATCATGCGCTCCTTCCACATCTGCCAAAAGAAGCGTCAATCAGTAAAAGCAAAATTCAACCAGGCCAAACAATAGAAAAAATGTAACAATGCAAAGAAACAAAGAAAAAATTTAGCCATAGAATACGCTATGAGATATAATGACCGGTTCCACCCATGCACAAGTGACAGCAATATTTTGCCAAACTGTGCTTTGAATACATTACAGTTACATGGTACTGGTAAGCGGTCGGTGTTGCACCTAAAAGCTAAGAGTTTGCGATGAATTTTAGACAAACATTCATTGATTTTAGACCAATTTTCCATTCCACCTGTATGTTTTTCTACCAAGTTGTATTCAACAAATATGATTTTCCATGTAAAGGAATTTAGACATAATAGAATTTCGACGTATTAACTTTTTGATGGACTAGATTACGACGAACTGTCATGCACCAGCACTATATACATGGGGAATATGTCTATGATGCTGCCTAAAAATGGTTCAAAGTGCAGAAAATGCAGGTGCACATTTTAAATTTTTCCTGGCGGAGCATGCCCCCAGAACCCCCTAGCTATGCTTCATGCCTTTACCGCTCCCCCTCCCAATTTTCAGTAGCTGCAGGAGGGAGATCTCCCACTTTTAACATAGTCTAGCTTGGAGGCTCTGTAACATGGAACTTTGAGGCAGCTTCCAAACTCAAAATTTTATTACTTTGAATTATTATAAAACAGACCTACAACAGCTCCTGTGAAACCATATAACCACCAATTGAGTTTCAAGCATTTAACCCATACACAGATTTCTGATAAAAAGAACACATATTGTGCGTAGTAGTGTGTGTGTGTGCCTACTTTGCTTTATTTGTTGACCAACTGGTCTCACCCCATATTATGATTCCCTTTGATTGGACCATGCCTACTATATACCTCACTCGCTGTGCTTATAATATTTGAAGATAGTAAGCATTCAGCAGCCGTCATATTTACATCACCCTATGCTTGGATTTTGATAACACGCACAACAACACGAGTACCTGACATACCTTTTCAGTCACTCAGGATGACCAGCCATCTATCACATCATAGGGCATGCTTTCCATCATGATGATGTGATGATGTTGGGTAGTGTTGGTTACCAATGTGTGGGCTCTTATTTACTCAACATAGGCTACATCTGAACTCAATTCCTGGTAAGATCTATCACAGATCAAAACCAGGCAGGTTTTGCTGTGACTATCCAACCTAAAACTTTGCTTTTTTTTCTTTTTGTAAAATTTCTAATTTACTATAAACACAAATAAAAAAGTAGGTCTCATAGTTTACACATTTCTGGTACAAAGGAGTCAACATGGCTCAAGCTTGATTGTTCCATGGTTGAATTGGCTCTGTTTCAGGGTGTGACTTCATACATATCTGAAACCTATTTATTTATTGATGGAGGTCTGGCATGGGTTCACATCTCACTCTGTCTCACACCAATGCACCAGGATAAAAACATATATGACAATTAAGCTAAATCTGGTCATACGTTGATGAAAACCAAAAATACTAACACGTCAGAAACCTTCATGAAACATCTGAACTACTGTTATGGTGAGCCAAATATTTTTGGCACAAAAATTATCTTCCGGGATACAGCGTTAGGTTGATTTCTTCATGGTCCTAGCACAGTGTGCCTGTTCCACATGGCCAGCCTCACCGTCAAACACTGTGCCAGGTACAATAGACAACCTCCCACAGCTGGTAAATTTACAAAGGAACTGGCACCCACCCTTTCAAAATGTGACCAGCAAATCCAGGTCACATTTCATGGCAGTGCCCCTACACAGTATTCTGAATCTGTCAACTAAAAGCAAATTGTCGAAGTAATTTGAAGAAATGTGCACAGATGCATACAGACACATTTCAGCATTTTTTTTCTCTTTATGCTTTTACTCACACCAGGTGGCCACCCTCCCCCCCCACCATAATTATACGAAGTAGTACATTCTGACCTTCTTGACAGAAGAAGCATTCTGAATCTGTCAACTAAAGGCAAATAATGGAAGTAATTTGACCCAATGTGCACAGATGCATACACACATTTCAGCATTTTTTTTTCTGTCATGCTTTCACTCACAACAGGTGGCCAAAACACACAATAATTAAAGTAGTACATTCTGACCTTTTTGACAAGAGAGGTATTATGGTACATCACAACTGAGAAAGTTCAGGCAGCTGTCCATTAAGATTGATGGTTTTGTAAACACCAACACTTTTTGACTTCTGTGGCTGCTTCATAATAGAGCTATCATCACAGGTAATGACATACTACTGTTCTCTTCACTGGACTGCTGCCAGAAGTGAGAAGGGTAAGGGCACAAGCACAAAGCTGGAGGTCAGACTGCTCAAAAATGAACAGTCCTAGAAACTTCATCACATACAGAAAGGGACACGTGAACCTTCACTGACATAAATCTTCAGTACAAGACATGGTCAAATCAAAGAAAAGAACATATCCACAAAACACACACATAGACAGCTGAGTGAAGAGAAAAATGTAAAGTTGCACTGCTAGAGACAGATGTACCCATATAAATTATCACCCTGCAGATATGGGTTAATAAGCTGGGAGTTGCCTCCTGGTTGCTAACCATATATAATGGGTCTCCTATTTTGGAGGCTGCTTAACCACAAAATGGATGGGTGGTCTCTACAAAAATTATGATTAATAGCCTTGCTTTTTAAATTTTTTTTTGGGGGGGGGGGTGGGGGTGGGGGTAGGGGGGGGGACATGTGTCCAGCAGCACTTCCTGTTCGTATCTTGTCCCCATGGAAATGCACTGATGAGATTATTAAAATTACACACATCAATATTCATGTTCATGTTTTTAACTTTGTTAGTAAACTTAGGAATGGAGTTCTACATGTTCAAGATAAAAACAGTTACCAGAGTCAAGTGACAGTTGCATTTGATCACCATTCACTGTATTCAGGCAACAACAGATCATACAAGAGAAAACTAACCTGTTACATTGTAAGTATCTAACCAAGGTAATAGCACCTTAGGAGAGCAACAAGAGACTGGTGCCACCATCATACCACAGACAAAACCATCATTCAAAACTCCCTCCTTGTGTAGATCTGACCTGGTTGTAACAGCCAATCAGACAGGCTCTTTGGAGTACCAAAGTAAGTTTCAAAATGTCACTGAAACAATCTTTGTCAGCTAAACCATATAAACTCACCAAGCTTCATATTATAAGCTACAGTCCATTTGGCGAAGGTAAAGAAAGCAGAGATTGGTCCCCTTTAGTTAGAGGCAAGGCAAAGTGCATGAATATGCATTTGTGTTACAAACCAGAGCTCTTGCAGGGGTACAATGATTGATAGGACCAACCCAATACATATCATAAATGCTTTGTTTACTACAGCATATTTCAACTTGCACATCCTATTTGTTTTGCTTCTGTCTATTTTATTTTATCAATTCCTGATAATTCCCTCAGTCATATTTTGGGCCTAAAACAAACTAAATGTAGTATAACGTAAAGAAACAACTGTCAAACAATCTACCTTGGTTCAGTCCACATAAGTTGTTTTCTATTTTAGGCCCATCTATATATCCGTGTGATCTTTTGCTGCATGGATAGATCGTGTCCATTCCAGTTAATACTAATCATAGTACATACAAGGATGTGTGCATGGTTCCATTCCAAACAGGTAAAGATGTTTGCCCAGCGACAATACAAAATATGCAGAGGTATGCCATAAACATACAGATAAATGTAAAGGACATAACTTCCTCCTACAAAAACAACTGTACCATACAAATGTATGCATTTCAGATCAGCTTCACCCTCCATCCCTTTTACATATCAACAGCAATCATGCAATGTACACTGACCTAAAGCCAACCAGGAACTACTTGTCTCCCTATTAACCTATTCAATGCCAAGTGGTGCTCTGTGATTAACACTGGACAATTTACAGGGCTTATGTACCCTCTGTCTGGTGATTTTCGGCAAAATTCAGAATGTTGGACCCCATTTAATTCCTATCTATACATATTACTATCCCCTACAAAAATATATATCTACATATTCACTGGACGTAGTTCTCTAGGGGTACACCTCCAGCGCATTGATGGCTCAGTCAATATGTTCAAGATTTCTTATCTGAAAACTAAATGACTTCTGCTCAATTTATTGTAGTTCGTGACACACAAAGGGGAGTCCTTGCACAGCAAGGACTCTGACTGAAACTTCAGTTCGCACCAGTCCTGCAAGGACTCCCACAACAAAGTGTAAAATCCTTAACAAAACAACTGACGACCCAGACTGAAAAAGCCAGCTGTCCACTGTTTTGCCAAAGCTGGAAACAGTAATTTTATAAATAAACTGCAGCATGACAAGTTTTGTACATTATTTGGACCAAACTGACCCCAATTTGTCTCTGTTAAGTCATGTCAAGTTTCTTCACACAGCTAAAAACTGGAGAACACTGTGGGTGAATGTACTTTTGTCCACTTGATGAAGGACCCTACAACATGTACAACCTGGGGGTTGTTGTAGGGTCCTTGATAAAAACCTTAGACAAAGTCATAGTAAGGCACAGGTGTAACTATGTCTGCTTGTATAATCCAAATACATCCACACACATCAGTACACTAAGCCTCTTTTCCATGAATGCAAATTTTGTTTTCATGTTTGTTACGCCCCAAAACTGGAGAAGAATTGTAAACACATGACTGGGCAAATGTATCCTTTTCATATCCGTAATCCATAGAGCTTGTTCCAGAAAAGCCGAGATCATACCCAAAATGCCTGGAAGCAGCTTGGATTTCACGCATCTTATGAAAGCTGATTTCTTATGTTGGCTCAAGTAAGCCTTTTAGCTCTCACCAGAAACAATGAAGCTATCCTTCCATTAGCAGTGTAATTACACACTTACACCACACTATGCCATGTATCTGATAATGTGGAGACAATATGATATATTCGGTGATCTACTTTTGAAGAAAATTATCAATATCTGCATGTTTTAGCCACACTACTGGACAGCATGAAGTGTGTCATATAATAAGTAATCAATGAATATTACACACAACTCGTGTGACCTTGCAAGATGTTTTAATCTGCGTGTGGGAACCCCATAAAACATCACCAGTTTCAGTTAGGATAAATACAGCATGGAAAGCTGTACCAACAATGTGAAAAACAGATCATCTGATTGTTGCCTGCAAAACAGACTCCACTTTTACTGTTTCTGATTTTGGTATTGCATCACCAAGGAGAGCACTAGCCAAGGGAGCAGAAGGCCTACTTTGCAGCAAATCTGACTGTTGCTTGGAAATAAAGGTCTGTGCTGCAAATATGTGCATCATTAATTGTAATCCCCTTTATTTCCAGAGAGTAGAGTGCTTTTTACAAATTGTATACATTTTACCACAGATTTTGTTATCCATTATATTGTACATGCAGATCGTATTGTAGACACTTTACTCCCAATACATCAACTTGGCAGCAAATCCAGACAAGAGACAATTTCGTGATTCCTGAATCCTTTCATCCCTACCATCCATCAGTAAAAGCGCTCTCTGGAAAGGGCTAATTCAACAGTTTGTTTGACAAGTGACAAATCCCAGGCTTCAATGTCTGAACCACAAGCACAGGTCCCTCACCTTGATAGGTCGCCCACAACACGTTTACTAAGAACCACCATATGTTCACCTGCAATGACACTACCTTGTTTCCTAGACACAAATACTGGCACTGTTCTCAAAATCTCAACAATATCCATCCAGGCAGTCACACTGGCACTATTGATGAGCGGCCTGTATACACATGCAGGCAAAAAAAAAAAAGGGAAAAGTCTGCTCTTGCTCCCTTACATAGAGGAAACCTTAACCCTTTGCCACTCATGCCAGTCAAACATGCCCACTTGTTAAATGTACATCTGCATCAATGTTCTTACTTAACTGTCTCATCAATAGAAAGCATTTTGAACAAGTATGCAGATCAAATGAAACCTACCTGGACAGCATGCCCTATGTCAACATCTTTCCTTGGTATCAGCTGGGTACACAGTACCCAAGCTGTTCAATGAAAAATTGTTAACTCAGCCATATTCTGTTTGACGGACACAAGTTTTATTACCATACTAGCTGACCTAAGTGGACAGCTATAGTAAGGGTAAGCTAGAGTACAGCATGGCACCTTAAACAAACTATATCCAAATATGAACATAAATATTAGTTTTCAGGTGGAAAATGGATACAGAATCTACAACAGGTCAATCCATAAATGATGGACTGAGCAGCATATAAATTTGCCATGAACAGTGCACAGTAAAATCCCAGTAGGGACATGTCTGCCATATATATACTGGGATAATTTCAGGTTATGTTTAGCTGTCACAGTTCTCGAACTACTATGCATGAAGAAACTTGGGTGGATGGATGGGAGCACATGTATTTTTTTTTCAATAATACATTAAAATAATAATTTAGAAGGAACAAAAATCCTTTTTATGTCACTCAACACACACACACACACACGCACACACACAAAAGGATTGGATCAAAATGCTGAAGTTGTGAATCAAGTAAATCTTGCTGATGCAGTTTAATTTCAAACTAGGACCACATGTAAGTCATCTTTTGCAGGGATCTTATTGTCCCTTTATCAACTGACATTGAAAGTTATCATTTTTAGATGCTGGAAAGCACTGCTCCCTGCAGGGAGGAGTGGGAGAGGTATGGGGGGAGGAGGGGCAAGCTGACCAGCAACAAATCATCGTTAAATATGCAACAGACCGTAAGTATTTTACACCAAAAGGAAAAGAGTTCTTTTGCATGCCTTCTGTGTAGTAATACCAATCTCCATCACTTTTATGTTGTAAAAAAATAGACGTCTAACACAATAAATCTCTCACAAAAACTGCTGCCAACTTAAAATTTTGTCCAATTACAATGCTGTATAAACAAACCAAATGTTTGCTATGCACATAAAGAAGGAAAAGAAACAAGCAAAACTTAAATAAATTATTTCTCTCATGACCTATTATTATAGCATGCCCCTCTCAATAGCTCTCCCGAGCATGGGTTGGATGTATTGCAGTCAACAAGCATTGAGGAAAGCAACTGAATCAGTTTTAGTCTGTGAAAGGGTTCAAATGGGACATAGTGTTACAATTTGTGTTTGTTTTCCTCCTGAACTGATAAAGCTGTTTCATTTTATTCTTGGCATGGAGAATGTATGAAACTGCTTTGATCAGCGGGCAGGGTCTCGGTCAGATCAAGGTGAACAAGGCCAAGTTGCCGCCGGTCACACAGGATACTTCTTCCCTTTTACTTGAGCCTACTATGAAATGAACAATTAAAGGCGTGGGGGAAAATGTGACTTATGTTAAGCTACTTAGGTCCACAGACGATTATTTAACCAGTACAGACCTGCAGACAATAGTTGGTGGAGCACACCGGATATGGTGATCTTTAGCTAGAATTTAATATTAATCACTTTAGCATATGGCCAGGCTGGGGGTTGGGGGTGGGGGTGGGGGGGGTGAGGAGGGGATACACTATTCATTGCATGAAAGCCTGATGAAGGGACCTTGTCTGGCCTTTCCAACTGACCGTGTACTTGTGACAAGATGATTCCATCTCATCCTTCTAATTGCATTAGATCAGTCTTTTCACCAGAAACCCTTCCAGCTAAATGTGCCCACAGGTGCCTGGATATTCCAACTGCTGTCCGTTTCAATTCCTAATTTATCCAATTATAAGACTCAAGGACTGTGCCTAACAGGAAATGCCCTATCGAGTTTGCCAACATGTCAGGTAAATTTTTCCTCGACGTTAAATGATCTCAATGAGAAGTGTGAGGGAGGCTTTTCACAACAGCAAACCATATGTTCCTTTCCTTTAAAAAACTTTTTGACCTGACCAGGCAACAGTAAATAGGCGGCTATGTACATGCATAGCATATACTACATTTACCAAGAGCCTGGTCCTCCATACAAGTCCCTGACCTTTCTGTATGAATTTATCCATACTTAAGATTGCGTGTATATTACAATTCTTAACTCTTTTAGTGCCAGCTGCAAGTAAATTCAAACTACTTAAAAAAAAATTGCTCCAAAGATGCTAGAAACAGGTTCCTTGTAAAAACACATTTCATTCCAGTACCGGCATACCTGTAGTTACAGAAAATAGTCAAGGTCAACAGCTTTCCTCAGCACACTTTTGCCACATTGTGCCTACTGTGCACCAACGAAAGCTGCTAACTCGGTCAAAAATGTGGCACTGAAAGAGTTCAGAGTAAGCTTTGATTCAAGTACATGTACCAATATGCCTGGTTCAAAGTCAGTGGTTTCTGCCTTCCTTGGCAAGTCAGCCAATGCAATGCCACTGACCAAAGCTTTTATCACCACTTTATGAATAAACAAGGTTTAGTGACCCTTTGAGCATTTAACCCTTTCAGCACCGACTGCAACTTCAGTTGAACTGCTCAACACACTGCTCTTAATTACAATATTAAATGGTGTTAGATTCACATTCCTTGTAAAGACCTGTCATTCCAGTACCAGCATACCTGTAGTTACATACAGTAGTCCAGGTCAACAGCTTTCCTCAGAGCACTTTGTGCCCACAGCATGCCAAGGACAGCTGTTGAGTCTGCCCAAAATGTGGCACTGCAAAAGTTAACTGAACAAATTCAAAAGTTGTAAAAAAGGTTAGTAGTTTTCATAAGTGGTGGGCCTGTTTATGTGCCTGTATATCATGGGCAAATCTTTCGGTGATCCATGAAGCACTTTGCTCACAACATTCATTCAAGTATCAACTGCAACATACATGTACAGAAGTCTCTATTTAAAGTATTTTGAGAGACCACCATATTCACCTGGTCCCTATTTCTATCTTTACATTGTTTTACCCCCAATAATAAGACCACCTGCTTTACATGACCAATATAAGACCTGCCTTAAGGGTGATCTCCAAAAAAGGGACTACTGTATTGTCACAACACATCATTTATGACTGACAGGCGCTGATGGCATATCAATACATTACATGCAGTATCTGTGCACCATGCAACTTTATCATGAAAAAATTGCCTTCCAGTTTTGAGATCAAGCTTGCAACAAAATGGCAAAAACAGCATTCAGAGAACAGATTACCCTTGCCACCGACCATCTTTCTTTCTTGAATTTTGCACTTTTTTTAAGACTTACAGCAGTAGAATATTTTACATACAATTTCCATATTGTTGTCTATGAAATGAAAGAGCACTTTTGGATGTGTTCTTGGGGCAAGTTCTGGGGACAGAGACCACTGTACTGTGCGTCACCCAAATAAATATCAAAAGTTTCTTAACAAGTTTAAAAATGATAAGAGAAAGCTGGTTTTCAATAGGAATGTGGTCCACTATAATGTGCCTCTCTTGAAAAAAATTGGTGAAGCTGCAATGGATCCTTATTCAGATATTATGGTTATGTCTTCCCCTTGTGCACCACTCAAGACAGTCTTGAAGATAAATATTTTTAAGTTTCATAAAAAGTTTATACATGTAAATACAAAGAGTACACAGGTTTTCAGTAGAAACCTAGTCCATCATAAGATGTATCTCTGACAAAAATTGAGTAAAGCTGTGGTCAATATTTTTGAGATATCTTGGAAACATCATCAGGGTTGACGCCACTCAGACAGCCTTCAAATAAATACAAGTTTCATAAACAGTTTTTAAATAATCAGAAGAAGCTGGTTTTAAAAAGGAACCTGGCCCATCATAAGATACGGCTCTGACAAAAATTTGGTCAAGCTGTGGTCAATATTTTTTGATATATCGCAGTAAGGTTGTCAGGGTTGACGCCACTCAGATGGCCCTTAAATAAATACATTAAAAGTTTCATAAAAAGTTTTAAAATAATCAGAGAATGCTGGTTTTCATTAGAAACCTGGTCCATCATAAGGTTCTTCTGTGACAAAAAGTTGGTACAGCTACGGTGAATATTTTTGGCGATATCACAGTAACGTCGACACGATGGACGACACAGGGGACAACAATTCTCTTTGGCACTTTATGTGCAGACGGTAACAAAAAAAGACTGATGGACAAAATTGTGAGTTGTGTGTCTTGTTTGTGTACAATGAAATACACTATCTATTAACTTCCAAGTACAAGTATGTGCACTGTATAAGACAGACACAGTTCACAATGGAAGATGTATGCAAGATCACTTGCGTCACTTCTTACAAATCCACAATGACCAGCACTGTCAGGTAACTGACTTACTGCAACCCCTCCAAGTTCATGCCAGAGAGGTGAAGTTCAACTTGCAGTCTACACACAGTCCAGATCCACGAAGGAAGCCTGCAACAGGTTTGAGGACTAACATGGCACAATCTGAGACAGCTGCCCCCTTCATACCTCAGGCCATGACAGCAGGCAGACCTTATGGGTTCACTTACAATATCCAGTCATCATGAAGACTACCCAGACAGCCTCAGCCAAACTACCCCCAAACTACTTCTACAATGGTGAAAGATTGGCCAAGGACAGCTGTAGTCTGACCTATGATGGGAGGTTACATTATCAGATGCATAATGACAGCAGTAACGTCTAATAAAATCAATTTTGCCAACACAAAAGTTTCATTTCTCAAATATCTTACAAGTACAGAATTCTAAATCGGACACAGTGTTGGAATTACAATGGAATGGGGGAGGGGGGGGGATGGATTTGCGTAATTTCACTGTTGTCATGTCTCCAAGATGGGGATGACAGTTTCTGTAAAACTACAGACTTGTATGACCTTGACATTAGTAAAGAACAAGAACAGAAAATTCAGGTGGTGTACCTATCTAGTGGAGGGCACTTCACTCTGCTGGGCCAGGGTTGCATATTCCTGTTCCTTGTCAGTGTAATTTACAAATTAATGACTGGCACTTTCTGTGCAAATTCTAAATTTATCAAGGTAAATCAACATGTTTAGCTCAAATATTCAGGTCAGTTTTACACCTCAGCATCTACAAAACTACTTGTATGTTCACTTTAACATACAGTTAAATGAGAGAACAGACTTCCAGTTTATCAGAATTCTGTCTGTGCATAAAGGTTGTATATTCAGTTGAAGCTGAATACACAAACGGTTGTGATATATTAGAAAAGGGAATGACAATCAGTAATCATATGTGCACTTAGCTGAACATACAATAACCTAATGGGATGCCATTTAGCTACATATTCCTATCAGGTAGTGGGCTGATCTTGGAGGGTGGGAGATAGAGGCAATGTCCTTAACCCTTCCCTTCAGCCCACAGAAAGAATTTTTTACTGTTTTTCCTTTTTCTCTCTTTTCCAAAATGTACATGTATGTATCATTGATATAATCCATTACCCATATCTTGGGCTCAAAATCCAATAGTTCACATAGATCTACATTTTCAACTCCCCCCCCCCCCCCCCCATCACCACCACCACTGCAGCTACATGCACCACTGGATTGTGAGTAATGAGTGACTGGGTGCTGTTTCTTTTTGCAGCAGAAAATACAAAAATGTATGTGAACAGCTACATGCACCGAGATATTTTAACATATTCCTGCCACACACAAAATAAAATACTTGAAATTGCTCATAAGCACTCACCAACTCCAAAGTGAGTTTGGTAGATGTACTTGCCCAAAAACACCACAGGGATGAAAGACACTGTCAACAGTGCACTACAGAACTAGTTGAAGACAACTATCATTTTTTTACTTCCTGTCCAAAATACTTATATAAAAGGAAAGAATTTTTTGATGCAGTTAATTTAATTACCCTTAATACTCTGCCAATGGATCCATACACTTTTTACCATAATTATGAGTTACCCTGGTGGATACAGAATTTTAATTCACATCATCAATTATATCAACAGACTATGCACCCTTAGGTTGCCTAACAACTGATTGGTGACTTTAGTTGGCTTTAAATTTGCTTAGGGCAACTCACACTTCCCCACTTTCTCCGAAAGTAATCATGAAGGGCCGGTAACACATGTACTGGGTAACTTCCACTGTTACTATATATGTATTATAATATAGCTAATCCACTGGCATGGGTAATATTGATGTGGGATTCCTGTAGTTCATAATGACCTGTTTTGTAATTTGATCATATTCTACTTTCTGTTTAGTGCTTTGATCAATAAAATATTTCATTTTTCATTTCATTTCATCAAAGTGAGAGATCTGTGTCAGTGCAGTTCAAGTACTCCGTGACAGCCTTTAGACCAGCCACTGTGACTCCTGTACAGCACTGATGACCTTCAGGCTTTAGGTTACATATCATATCACAGGGACCCTACTTTTCTGCTTTTGTGGAGAAAAGGCTGCTGTTGCAAAAATGGTGAAATAAGGAACCATGGATGTCTTCCATATAAAACCCAGAAACAATACATTTATCATGGGAAAGTAAGCCTTGAGCAAAAAATCACGGATATCATTCAAATAACACAAACATGTTCACAAACAAAAATTACTCTGTCCGAGTTTTCTAGATATTAAGCCTCATAGTTGCTGGTGGGCAGATCAATTGATCCTCTGGCTTCATGTAATATGGTGATCAATCATCTGTAATGTGGTAATAAAATCATCTGTTTTATGAACTCATTATATCTTAACTGAAGTGGTTAATCCCTGACTATGCAAAATACCCAATAATCAATGACTGAAACCAGTCAGTGTGAATTATTATTCACACAAATATATGCTTGTGTCCCATTGAGTATGGTTGCTTTGAACACAACTACAGCGAAAAGACCATCATCTTTAGAGGCAATTGGGCCACATTCCATTCATTAGGTGCAGGCACTCCAGGGCCAGTAGCTTCTGTTTTGATATGTGCCAGCTGATGGTGATTTTAATTTAAACATCTATTTATTCTGGACCCATCTTATATAGTATCACTATAACGGATATACCGAGTACAACAGCAACCATAGTCATTCATAAAATGGCTCCCCCCCCCCCCCTCCCGATTTTGCATATAAACATGATCTGCACAGATAGTAATCATATCTGGGTGTGGAAGTACACTACACTCTCAGACTGACAATTGAATACAACACCAAGTTTTGAAAATCTTTGACATTACTTTAAAATTCAGTATGCCCATAGAAGTAAAACATAAAATGACTTGTGCTGTTTACATTGACACACACAGAGCACATGGTTCAATCAAACAATATGACTGACAGCAACATATCTCAATGCAATTAAATGTGCTGGGGTTCATGGTTTGGTAAGTCAACTGAAGCAAAGTCTTCCCATCCCATCATGTGAAAAAGGTTCAATTATCCAGTCCAACAAACCTTGACTAGTTGCCAAAATTGGAAGTTCATGGGTAATTTCCAAAAAAGTTCGTCTTGGCTATTTAATAATTAATTTAAAAATATTTTAGCCATTTTCACATTTCTTTAGCCAAATTGAAGAAACTTTAGCATTTGGCTAATGGTCAGAGCAGTCTATGAGTTATGATCTACAAACTAACATTCTATAATGGCATATATTACATGTGCACCATGGAAGCCATGTCCCTGTTCTGCAGATGGGGATTTCATGACACAACTCTGGCACTGCTGACTATGTAGCATATATAGTTGCAGTGCCCTCGACAGGACAAGCATGAGAATTTTGTATTCTTGCTACACGTACTCCGCCCTTTTGCACAATGTTTAAACAGGTGGTTCAACATGAAATAATCTGATATCTGATGTGTCGTATAACTTGATATACGACACAGAAGCAACGTGACCCTGTATAAAGCTTCTGTGAACCAAAAAACATACTTTTTACTAATATGTTTGAAACAACTTGCCAATACATTACAAAGCAACAATACATATTACAAAGTAAGCAGAGTTTATATCACATATAAATAAAATTATATGACTTAAATATCCTAGTGCAGAAAAATCCTTTTTAAACTGCCAGGAACTCATTGTCGGCAACAATTGATATTTTCATTTAATAGCAAGGGTCAGCGAGCTCTTACCATAAACACATGTGAATATAAGATACAAGAGAACGGTAAATTATCCAATTAGAAGAGTACTCAGTATCTATCCAACAAAGTTGATTTTCTTTGTCATCCCTTACTACGCATGCACACATGGGTGCAGACATTGTGTTTTTAGGCACCACGGGTAAATTTTGCAGTTTTATTTACACCAATGTCTCACATTTACTGGCCTTTATGGAAATCATGTCAAATAATTCATAACTGGGCTTCACAAAACGTTGTCGGCAAAGTGTAATGAATGATAACAATTCACCGACTTGCATCGTTAACACCTCGATGGAACGTGGACCTGGCAAACCCGCTTCTGGGGCTGGAAGTGGGTTTCTGCGGAATAGAAAAACTTGACAGGTGTGACGGTTACCTAAACAAACATCCCAAAGTATGTAGTATTTGTTGCGCATGTTGTGTCTTACTTTACTAATGTCTGCACACTGTGCAGTCACCAGGTCCCTTCTCAGGGCCTTCCAGATTGCAACTTCCACTCACAATTATCCCCCCAGGGGCCCTAAAACGCCATGTTGCCAAAGCCTGCTCCGATTTGGGCATTGTCACGCAACAATCCAACAATCACTCTCCCCACGCAGAACATCTCTGCCAGTGGATACGGCACTAGTTCAATGGCGATATAAAAATCTTGGGAACAATTTAAAAATTTGTGGAACAGTATCTAACAAAAAAAAAAACAAAGGCTATATGGCAGATCATTTCGTTCATTTGTTCAAGGTAGTACGGCCTCGACCCTCTAGACTGGTTTTGTAAATGGCGGCTAGAGGGACCTAATGACCAGGTGCTATGTACTGCCTGATCCACTGATGTTATTATCGATACTTTGTAATGCTGACGCTTGCATCTTAATCTATGCCTACAACATATTAATGGAGACAGCGGAAAAGGTTAATTTCATCTACCATCGATGCCTTTTTGGTGTCACTATTTTCTCATCTGAAAAAGCCTAAAATACTGCCAAACAGTCCTTTACTATCATTTTGTTTGATAAAATCACACATCTGATATGAAAATACCAGTGAAGCTTACTTTAGTGAAACTCAATTCCAGGCTTCTTTAAGGGACTATATGATACTAGCAAATGTGCAAAATTAGGTATGAACATCAGATCACCCCAGTTGCATTCACCTTCTTTTGTCCCAAAGAATAACTTTGTTCTTCAACAATGTAGAAGCCTATGCTGATTCACTTGTTGAAGTATCTTTAATAATTAAAAAAAAAAAAAATATCTTTAATAATTCCCAATGTCAAAATGCCTTTACCATGTTCACATCTTATCCTTTTATACCGACAACAATTAAGACTACAAATAAAACAATGTTATGTCAATAGAAATGACTGACAGTGTTTTACACAGGGAAAGAAAGACCAACATAACACATGCATGACCCACAGTTCTACCGCTTAAATTCAATTGTATTGAGCCATGACCAGAGTCAATGATACGATGAAAAGGAACAATATACAAATCGATACACACGTACAACCACACCCAACTGCAAGAGCAATAACTAGTATCTCTGCGTAGATATACCAAGCTAACATGGGCCAATCACACCCGAATGGAAAAATCCAATTTCTCCTTTGATGAAAATTAAGGTTATGAAATAAAATATTCATTAGAATTTATTGTCCGTTCTATTTATAAATATTTGATCACAGATCAACGTACACAGATATATAAATTTACACCTACAAACTTAGTCTATGCATATGAAACTTAAAGAAGCAAAACATCTGAAATATTCAACCAGGACTTTTAAACGTAATATTAATTTAGGTCTTTCTGAATTTCATTTCCAGACATATTGAAGAAACCAAGCATCTGAATAACCACTTAAAGAGCTGTCATTGGTGACCTTGTGAAAAAGTATATTTGGCCTTCATGTTATGTAACCATCTGACTGGCATGCCTGTGTGATGCACGACCAGGCATGGAGACCTTACATTCTATTGATCAAGAATGCACTGTTCGCCTGTTTATTGCTCACTTAATGTGTAACTTTTAACCCCTCTGCCGCCAGCAGAATAATGCCGAGTCACATTACTACACATGGGCAGGGTACTTGACACCTAGTCTCCATTACAAGAAAGTTGTTTCTACGGCACATGCTGATCATTCTCACTTTCAAAGTGTTTTCTGAATGATGGAGAAACATTTTAAAATTGAAGTGGATGATATTTGACCACCAGACACTTTTGGGGGTTTTTGGAGCTGGCTAGGATACACCATGTTAACCCTTTCTCACTCAAATTGCCCAAATGCACCTGGATGTAAATTGTTGTCAGCCTTAATGTTTTTACGTAATTTTTCGTTACTACTAGAATGGGTGAACAAATGCTGTGTTCACACTACTTTGATTTTATTTTTGGAATTAACATTCACATTTTTGTCCATCCAAAATGTGCCTTCAGACTGTACACTTCTGAAATAAAAGCAGATGGATAGTTCACACTGTGAAGTTTAACTTTCAGATTCACCTGGCGAATTGACATGCTCTTACATGTTCAATTTTCCGCAAACATGCACATTTTGCATTCACACACGCAACAGAACTTGTGCAAGTAGACACTATCAATTAACATCCGCAAAAATACCACCCCCATCAGTACGTTTTGCTTTCACAAGTGGCTTGCACATTCTCAATGGATTGCCGAAGATTTTTGGTTGGTCTGAATGCTACTTTCGCAAGTCTTATGAATAAAATTGGTAAATTTTAACAGTGTGAACCGGGCTATAGGCTCAAAATAGTTCAGCACTGAAATTGTGTACACCACTGTACACAATACTGCAACACAAAATTTTAAAAAATGCGAAGGATTTGCTGAATTATGTTACTAACAAATTTATGCTTGTGTTCTACTGAATGCTACACAAATTGAAAATCTCAAAGAAGCACTGCAACAAGAATGTGTCATTCTGTTTTCTTGAAATGAGTTTTCTTCCAGCCAGCAGGTCAGATGACAAGACTTATAACCATTTAGCTTGTCATGTTTGGTAGCCCACTGACAATGCAGCTTACTTCAATCATCAACCATTGTATAGCTGACTTGGGACTGACCTATTTTCTTTTAAAAAATACAATATCTGACCAGTCAAGTTGTATCTAAGTCTTATGCCAGTCCTGTGATACACCTCCTAATGTTGCCCCGTCATGGTCACGCCAATGCATGTAGATCTGTTAACAGAGTAGCCGGCTCGAGCAAGAATTCCATCTGCATTTCCACAGATGGTCAAAATGACATTCTGTGCAATTCAATCTGAGGATTGGTCGCCTCATCAAGATATTATGGTGTGGACATTCAAGTCACAAATACAAGTACACAACTGACACACACATACTCAAAATTTGCCCCAACAATTTACTTTTGAAATGTTAAAAAGTGTGAAATAGGGACAGGGTGTTTTATGATTTAAAAGTTCATGTTCAAGAAGTGACTGAAGGCCAACTCAAATTGTTTAGGATAATGCAAAAAGATTTGTATTTTAAAACATATTTGGGAAAAAGATTTCACCCCATGTGTCTCCTTAACAACCTGTCCCATCACACTTTACTGCCATCTCGCCAAAACATCGTGCCAATTGCGACTTTTCATCAAACAAAAGTTTTCAGATTAAAAATTCTAAACAGACAGCTCCACACAGATTTTAATGGTCCACAAAGCACACCGTCAACAGAAAAATCAGTAAGTAAAATTAAATAGCTTGACCTGAAGAACATCAAGAAAATAAAGTGAGGTAGTTAAACATGTTAAAGAAACAAAACTGAGACTGATACACTGCCAGAGATAATGTTCACCAGCAGTACTGATCTTTAAAGTGAGTCAAATACTGGAATATTCTTTGATTTTCAATTTGCATGTCACAAGATTTCACACTTTTTTTATTTTTTCAACCTTTTTTGATACAGATGAAAATGATAGGCCAATCACCTGTACAAACACGTGTCTTGTGACTGCAATACAAGCTTCTAAACTGCTTGCTGAATTCTGGTGCATGTTTAGTTCCAGCAGATATGCATGATAATTTGTGCCTGAATGACATTCATTTATAAATTTACAAGACATGCATTCTGTCAAATGAAACTGCATGGATGAATGTAGGCCTAGTTACATGTATGTGACATCAGCTTGAATTTTTTTCATGCTTGTACGCTTTAATGAGCCTGTTACATGGTGTATGTTCCTGGTTTGCAGGTCACAGGTTTATGTTGCAGCATGGATACCTGATAAATAGCCAATGGTTCTGTGAATTTTTTTTCTTTTTTCTTTCTTTTTTTTTTTTTGGGGGGGGGGGGGGGATAAACATTACCTGGTAAAACCTGTGTCATAAGTGTAAAGCAGAACTTGACATGAAGGCAAGTCCTGTTACCTGGGGCAATTAAAATTTCAGACCGGACAAGCACAAATTTTGACCCGAAAGAGATTTACCCAACTTTGTATCTGAATTTTTGAGAAGAGGTTCTGTTGTACAAGTTAGAAGCCCTTCTTGTCAGATTACATCTGAGCTTGAAACAGAGGACAGTAACACCACATTGAAGTCCAGCTTGCCCTGCCCCTAGGCCTTGTCTACCTGGCAATGAAAATACAGACATCACTGTGTGCCAAGCTCAGCAACGATTTCATACTTAAATGATTTGCCACTTCCAGCTATTATACTCATTATACATCCTCAATGTAAACACAATTTCTGTGTAACGTCCAGTGTAGCTTATTAAGGGTTTCTTATATTATGTGCACATTTGGCTTGTGTATGCTCATAACTTGAGTGTCATATTGTTATCACAAATCTCAAAAACAAAAGACAAAAAAGTTACAAGATGAAGATTCACATATTCATGATAAAAGAAGGTGTATCCCTGAAAGTCTACATGCATTCTGCTGCCTGTGAAGTTAAGTATTTATTTTATTATGCTTCCTTTATATCCAATCAACTGTAACTAAACAATCGTAAATGTCACCATTTGGCATGTTTGTGTTGCAAATATGGGGTATCAACTCAACACCTCTCTACTCCTCACTCATATTTATAGAAAAATTTAAAAAGTCATGTGAAATATTATTCATTGTATCAGCGTGTATCCACAGCAAAACAATTCCAAGTTTTCCTCATATGTAACTAGCAGACACAAGAATAGACTCTGGCATCCAGGATACATAATCACTGTCCCAATGAAACAAATTATCATAATAATCTGACTGACAATTGCTTGTCATATAAATGATAAGAACCTTAGGCAATTGGTCAATCTGAGCCAATAATGATATAAACATACTAAATTTCAACAATAATTCCTCAATTATCTACTCATACTCGCTGTAAGTTCTTTGTCATAAAATGTACAGCAGTAACCTAGATACAAATATTTCACCTAACAGGTGCAGAACTTATGAGGACAGAGGCACACCACACACAGTATACAAACCAACATATCAGAGTGTTTCGTTACTGGGAGCTCGAGGATCTCCACATGTGGCATATGCAAGGCTCAAGTGAATGGACAGTTATGGTCATTATGCACTTCAAAGATGACAAAGTACTCCTGGTAAACAGATAAGATGGCTAAACACAAGATAATGGGAGCTGTAAAAATTGTGACCATGTGGAAGCCCAGTGAACATTGTTTCAGTATATTTATTATGGTCAAGTCATGCCAGGGACAGCTGGTGCCATTAGCCAAATGGTAATGTTTCACTCATTTGGCTAAAGAAATTGTAAATGGCTTATTTCTTTTAACATGAATTATATAAGAGTTAGGTTGAATTGTGCAGTGATCACGGTTTTATTTTAGGACTTGGCAACAAATTTTGAAGGCCTCTAAAGATCTGTCCCTGAGTCATGCACCACACACTAACTTGCTGGCAGATATACTGCATGTGCAGTGGGTCATATGCATACCTCAGTGGACCATTGCTGTGACTGGTGAACTTCTGATGTAGCATTTTTATGTCTGTGTGTGAACACAGACATATTGTTTTACCCAATATTCATTCTGTCTCTCTTTCTTTCCTATCTTTCTTTCCACCAGATTTTTGTGTCGTCTTAAACTCAGACACCATGCAAGCTAGAAACTTCAAACTTTGCATGGCTATAGCACCTGCAGTGAAGTTTTGCATATCGTTCTGAACAGTCAAGATTCTGAAAATTATGCAAATTAGGGCAATTAAAAAAAATTCAGTTGCTTCTGGATTCCAAAGTATTCATCCGATTTTGTTGATATTGGATCCAAATTGTAGATATTGTAACACTGAACATTTTTGTAATTTACATGTGACCTCTTAAGGTCAAAGGTGAAGGTCATTCGGACCTTTGAAATATTCATCCAGCCATAACTCGGTCAATTTTCATCCAATTTAAACCATATTGAGCTCAAATTATAGATATTGTAACATTGCACATTTTTGTAATTTACATGTCACCTCTAAAGGTCAAAGGTGAAGGTCATTCGGGCCTTTGAAATATTCATCCAGCCATAACTCGGTCTATTGTCATCCAATTTTAACCATGTTGAGCTCAAATTGTATGTATTGTAACACTGCACACTTTTGTAATGTATATGTGACCTCCAGAGGTCAAAGGACAAGGTCATTTTGTTGTTTGAAATTTTCATCTAGCCATAACTCGGCCAATTATCATCCAATTTTGATTAGGTTGGACACAAATTGTAGCTACATATGGGCACTTGTCTATGTGGGCTGGTGGGATGGTACTGATATTTTGGAAATAAAGAATACTTTTTACAGGCAAATTCTAATTTCTTCTGATATCCAGATAGTTTTCATTTAAAGGTCAAGGTCATTTTGCCTTTTGAACGCTTCATCTAGCCATAATTTGGTCACTTTCCATCCATTCTTATTCATGTTGGACTCATATTGTAAGGGTTGCAACACTGCATATTTTTTATAATTGTGCAAATTTTTAAACACACAGATTTGCTTTCCAGCAAATCTCTCTTTTCTAGTTTTTTTTTGAAGGGGGAAAAAAAAAAAGGGGGGGGGGAGCTGAGATTAATCACACACACAATTGGATTTTTTGTCTTTCTGTCCAGAATCACTTCCTGGTAGTCATTACCATATTCGGCAGTCCAAACTCTTTACAGTCCTTTAGCAAACCTGTCACTATCTAACCTGTATGAATATGAAAGTACCACTGTCCATATCGCATAACAAAACCCAGCCCTTTCAGCTTTGTTGGTACTTCTTGTTTCATTTATACTTCTTCTTTCATTGAAATATCATAATTTTTGTGTGAAAAAATGACTTCAGCTACTTTCCTGTTATAACATATTTGTAAACAATATGGATGACAACCACGTTACTGCCCCTGCCTCCCCCCCCCACTTCCTCTTCCATGGGACCCTGTTTTAAACTATTCCCTACTATAGGGGATATGTGTTTGTCACTTCCTGCAATTAGCTAGTCTGGGCATCATCAGGAATGCCAATATCAATGAAGCATATGTGACATTCAGGAAAACTTCCTGGATACTAGTATATACCTTCTTCATTACCTGGGGGGGGGGGGGGGCGGGGGCGGGAGGAGGGGGGTATCTACCCATTGATGGCAGTCACTGCTCATGCACAGGAAATTGAAAAATGAATGGTTTCTGCCAAGGCATGACATGCCAACCATCACCATTCAATTAACGAAAGAACACCGGACACAAGACCGCCGATTATGATTGATGCAACATCCTGCTATTAAACTTGCATTGTAAATCAGTCCTACTTCCTACTTCGTGGGCTGGACTCATGAATCAGAACTCTGTATTATTAGCTAATCAAAGCCTAGGTTGTGATTTTATGAATATCCTCCTAGGCCTTCACAATACTGGTATGGATTTCATCTGCTTCCTCAGATGCCAGTTATTGGATTATGGGTGCAATAATTGATAATTTTATTCCCTGACAAGAAGTCTGATAGGGTCGGCTGCCCCACCAACCAGTTTTAACCCTTTCATGGTTAGAAGGAGACCACCTAGAATGCATCATGGAAAGCTGTTGATCTTTATATGATACCTACTTCTACACACACTTATAATGCTATGCAAACTACATACATTTTGGGGGAGAATGAATAAAGCTAAACTTGTACAAAATATTTCAGTGAACAGTGCTTTCAACATGTGGGCAACTTATGGCACCTTGAGCAGGAATGGGTCAAAAAGGGATTTAAAGAGGTGATTCCATTAACCTGAGCCATGTTCTGTGGACTCCTGGGCTAATATGCTCTGCCCCAAACACCCTGCACAAGTAAGAAGTTCAGGCCATGTCAAATTAATTTCCGGTTTTTCATCACTGCCTGCCCCAACACTTTTGACCTTCAACTTCAATTTTATTAAGTCATGCCAAACTAAACATGCTGTCCACTTGATAATTTGTTGAAATGTATGTAACTTTCCTTTTCCTGTTGTAGGTGATAATTTTTTTACCTGAAATTTTTATTTCATTTAGTCACGCCAAACCAAACATGATGTCCACTTGATAATTTGTTAAAATGTATGTAACCCTCTCTTCCTGTTGTAGGAGATAAGAATAATATATAATCCTGCAATGCCCAATATTCTGTGACACCCCCCCCCCCCAAAAAAAAGACCAAAAAAAAAAAAAAAAAAAAAAAAAAAAAAAAAAAAAAAAAAAAAAAAAAAAAAAAAAGGAAATTTGTTTTTAATACCTTATCCCCAAAGAAGCTATTGATTTTGTCAATGTCTCCTCAAACCAAATCTCTCCCCCAACACTCATTGTCACACATGAATGTAGATCCTACATGTAGAAGCAAAATGTGGCAATGAATTTTTCTATGTGGGGTCACAAGTGGTGTCTTAGTGGAGCAGTTCTTCAGAAAGGGATGTACAGATGTACCACAATGAGTGTGTACCAGTCTTGAAATACTGAATCTCTCATAATGGGTCCATCTAGATTCTCAGATCAGTGCCTGCTGGCTGAATATATATGTTAATTCTCTCATCCTGATAACATATTACTGTAGCCTGTATGCACAACCATGAAACAATAACCTCTATGCTATGTTACATTTGCAGCAATTATTATTAGTACAGTTAGCTTGTGTGTTGGAAAAAACAAACACATGAAACTTGAAAAAGAATGAATCTGGATAACCTAAGACTAGGCAAGTTTGAGTAGCCTCATTTTCTTATCTTTCTGTGACACAAGAACTGACAAACACAATATCAGAAGAATGGAATGTGTTTTCATAAGGACAAAATCTGGGCTTTCCTGGATGTGGTGAACCAAAATTATCTTGTCCACACTGTGACTCAGCCTGGCAAGTACCCTAGATACCCAGCTCTGCAGCTGACTGACCACTTGACAAACTTCTGCACCCCTGGGTTAAATGATACCCCTGGGAAAGCCATGATCTCCCTAGAAGCATGCTCATAACTGACATTCTTCTGGTCAAATTATCTTCTCCATATGCCACACAGATGCTGTGTTAAGATAACTACAAAGAGTCAACATGTTTCTGTATCTTTGAGGGGTCTGCTCGTTATGTAGTGTGACCTAGCTTCTGCAGTATTCTCCCATCCAGTTTCTGATTTTAAGGGCCATTGTGACTTGACACACAAAAACTTTTGAAAACGTGTACAAGTTAAGACATCTAATATGCACATGCAAAAATGGGAGGGGGTGGGGATGGCGGGTGGGGGGAGAAAGGCTAAAAAATCCACTGCACTAACTTCATGTCTTAGCATGCAATATTTCACTGACTTTAACAGAGTGTAAGCAAAAAGAGCACAAACTAGTCTAGAATTTCAATGTAGTCAAGTACTTCCTCAAATGTTCATTTCATTTATAAAAGCACAGTTTTGGGTTTTGCGGGGGTGTACAGCTGAGATGGTGCTCATCCTAATGCTTACATCATGAAATTAACAATTTTACTCAATATTTCATATGCACTCAAATGCGAATCCACACGACTGCAGCTAAATAGAATCTTTGTGTATTGGATTGTGTAATGAGTTGAATATGCACCTCATTAGCTGTGCTATTCTATACTTTGAATTCGCACAGAGTGCCAACAAAACAAACAGCCCACCAATTACCACCTGCAACATGGGCTTGTGACACAGATCTGGCAGTATCAAACCCCTTTTGGCTGACTTCCCCATCATAATGTTTTTAAAATCTAAAATTGGTACAAACATTAAAATGAATGCTAAACATCAATACCAGCTACACTTAGGTCCCAGTAGTCAAGTTTTGCTGGCACACTTCCAGCTTTGTTTGCCAACGATATAGAATGATTTAATAGGGTTGCGGAACACATGGTGAAACCATAGTAAGTAGTATGGGTGATTTAATATGTACACCAAATACAGCTGACCTGTTGAATATCTATGTATTCAGTTATTTCCTTGTATATATCATGTTTTAATAAACACAGAAAATTACTGTTATTGCTTACTTTTGGTTGTTTCAGGCACTGCCAATTGCCTAAATCATGTGACCTTAAGCCTTCATAAGGTATACAGAAGTACTAACATACACAAAACAAAAATAATCGTTTCATTTTTCATCACATGAAAAAAATGTACAGGGTCAGTAAGTGGATTAAAAAAAAAAAAAGTTTTGGTGTTCCAAAGTAAGCATGTAGCAAAATACCATTTTTTAATGAGATATTGGGAACTATTTGTCACATTCAGTGTGTATATGACAGTATTTGCAGGGAATAATAATAAAAAATCATATTTATTTTCAATTTGCAGTCTAACAAATGTGGATAGGTAAGGAAAAATGAAAGAAAAAAAATGTTGTTCTGGCCGAAATTGATTACAGCAATGCAGCTTCTACAACAAAAAACTGCCTTTTAATGAAATGGTGGTAACCTCCATGTGACACTGCCTGCCTTTATATTAGTACCCCATTATTCCATCACTGGATCAGTGAAGCAGTCTACCATAAGACATGCCATCAACAGCATAGAGGAGTGTAATGACACATTATAAAAACGGCACCCCTATAAAGTCATTTAAAACAAATAAATTCTATATCTTGCAATTTTATTTGCTATAAAATCTGCACTGCATGATTATCAGTGAACCGTATCTTCCTTTCTCTAACGTTTTGAATTGCATGACTTAAATATATGTCCTACCGTTCCTGTTGTGTCACACCCTGAAAACTGCACCAATGTTGACATTAAACCTCTGAGCAGGACAAATCCCTACCCACAATAGGGAAGACCACGATAATTTATTATTCAACTCAATAAATAAACCCATATGCTTATATCCTGCGTGCTATGTTTATGTGTACCTATTCAACTTTCATGTTGGTTAAATGAATTAACGCTGCTTACTTCTTCAATGAAAACTCTTCTGACATGTACACATGTAAAATTTACCGGTACTTCAAGTTATGGTAATAAACAGTTTTAACTATTTCAACCTTCAGAAGTTCTATTCATTGCAAATTGCTGTTATTATATGGGAAAATACAACCTGACACAACTGACGCTATTAAAATCAAATGTCTTAATGACAATTGTATTTCAATTGGCAAAGAAAGAGGCTTTCCTGCATTTCATTTTTGACTGTTTGCGATTAAAAATAACTTTTCCTGCAAATACGTTATGATTTTCACAGTATATCTGCCAGTGAAACATGGTTTTTCTAATTCAGTCTGGGCAGCCAGCCCTCTCAATCAATTTCACGTGTTTTCAATACTTTTTTTCCTGGTCAGTGATCATAAAGGCGGCAGGAGTCGGCGACAATTATGGCATGACCTTCTTATTACATTTCCATAAAATGGCATAATTGTGCAGAAAAAAAAAACTCGTTATATTTTGATGGTTTTGGACGTGTTTAGAATGAACAATTTTCGAATCTTTTGCTCGGTGGTCAAAACAGCACGCTAGCTTCGACAGTTACAAAATCTGTTTCATTTTTTAAATCTCTCCGCAAGCTGGGTGCAAATACTGATAATGATATAGGAGAACCAGGGACTGTCAGCGTGTGTCGCCTGTCGAGTGTCGGCGTGCGGCACCCGGCTTCTGTCAAGTTTTCAGAGGGACGGACGGGCTGGTGGGTTGATGAACGCATCTAAACTAATTGTGCCCAGCATATAAATCCCTTAATAGAATGCACCTGAAATTAATACATATTCGTAACCGTATTTATAACGCTGCTGACGATTTGCAAAGGCAATATCGGCCGACATCAAAGCAAAACTCTTTACCTTGTCGTAAAGATCCCGCAGCGCCTTGTCAACCCAATCCTCAACTTCCAACCTCTTTCTGATCAGCCTCATTTGATGTTGTGGATACTTTGCTGTCAGATACTTTTTGTTTAATCCTTGGTAGTCATCCTCTTGTGGTGTTAATCGAAAGTCTACTCTGTTTGTTGGCGAGTTAGGATTTGGAGGTGTCGCAGGGTATCTTTCTCCCATTGCGCTCGGTGTCGGTGCTCCTGCATAGGTCGCCATTACTTTCCGAATTCCTAGGCAAACTTGTATATTACATCCGGGACATTCATAAAGTTTATAGGATCCAATGTATTACTCCGCAACTTCGCCAAAAATTAAGATCGTATGTAAAGATGAGGCATTAATTTGATTCGACCCATAGATCAGTTCTTTCGTATACTAAATATATAATACTGTAGAATTCAGCACGTTCATAGTTTTAATTAGGCGAAATTATAACTTTTGCAGTGTACCGGAAATGAGAGGCCTTCCATTAGCCAATACGCAGCCTCCGTTCAATTAGAAGCCATCAGCGGGTAGCGGTAAACGTCAACTCGTGGGTAATGGAAACGGCGGCAGGGGACCAGACTAAAAGAGGAAGCCCATTCCGTTTCTAGGACGAAAACTATATTTTAGAGTTGCTCTACTGGGGACCGATTTCACCAGTGAACACAGCTACCCCAACTGGTGAAATCGTGTCCCCAGTTGAGCAATTCTAAAATATAATTTTAGTTCTAGAAACGGAACGAAGCTGCCACCGCTTCCTTATGAGGCTCATAGTAATGTGTCAACACACTTTTCTTTCTTTCTTTCTTTCTTTCTTTCTTTCTTTCTTTCTTTCTTTCTTTCTTTCTTTCTTTCTTTCTTTCTTTCTTTCTTTCTTACCAGTGAATTTGTCCGACACTTTTCTCTGACACTATTATACATAGAAACTCCGAACTTCGCATGATTGTACCAACATACAAGGAGTTGGCCCTTTTCAGACAGAGGAACGAAGATGTTTAAAATTATGCAAATTAGGGGCATTTGAAATTTTAAATCTTGAATAACTTCAAAAGTATAATAAAATAGAGAGAGAGAGAGATGTCATTCCAACTTCCACTAGGGGGTGACCATTGCTCATCTTATGAATTTAAGACAAAAATTGTAGCAATTTAAATTTTGCTAATTAGCAGCATTTGTAATTTTAAATCTTGAATATCTTCAAAACTATTATAGATAGAGATGTCATTTCAACTTTTACTAGGGGGTTATTGACCATTGGGCATGTAATGAATCTAAAACAAAAGTTGTGCAATTTAAATTATGCTAATTATTAGCATTTGAAATTTTAAAACTTGAATATCTTCAACACTATAATAGATAGACGTATCATTCCAACTTCTACTGGGGGTTTGTTGACCATTGCTCACCAAATGAATTAAAAATAAAAGTTGTAGCAATTTAAATTATGCTAAGTTGCACCATTAGAAATTTTAAATCTTGAATAACTTCAAAACTATAATAGGTAGAGATGCCACTCCAACTTCTACTCCCATATTATGGACTAGTTGTACATTGCCATGCCAATATGCACACACACACACACACTGATTTGCTGTGCAGCAAATCATCTTTTCTAGTTTCTCATTTCTCCTTTAGAAAACAGTTGCTTAAATGATGCCTCAAACACCTATGCGGACTTGCAAAAATTTGCGCCAGAAATACGCATGATAAAAAAAGAAACAAACATAACACAATATTGATGTCAGACACTTTTGATTTCTTGTATTGTTGGTAACTGATTCCTATGCATTGACACACTGTTCTTTTCTGTCAAGTGGCAATGAGGTCAAAATTATTTTGGATTGCATTACAGTTATGTGAATAACAAATGCGATGAAAAAGCTATGCGACCTAATTCCTATTCGACCAATTCACAGTTCGGTAAAATTGTAATACGGTGAAATGGATTTCGGTCTAATGTCGTGCACCCGGAATTTAGCAATCCCCCAATTGTTCAATGACACATGACGCTTTTAATGAATGGAGCTTCAGATTTTTACTGCTTTTTACTGCTATCTCTATCTCCTGCTGTGCTGTACTACTTGAGTCTTGTATACTGTGATAAAGATTTAAAGTTTTGAGTCTTCATACATGAAAATGATTATTACAGAATAGCCCCAGATTATTGAATAGCACAACAAAATTAACATTGCGGTAAGCATGCAGTGGCAAAGTTGTTTCCAAATTTATTTGAATAAATTAAAAAGATTAACATTAGCAGTTTTAAACAAATCAGACATGTAGCTAGGCAAGAACTAGGAAAGTGTACAAAGCACACGGATGCCCCCACCTGTTATTGCCCCCATCAGCATTGGAAAGAACATGGCATGTAACTGGTATAACACTTCAAATACTTTTTGATATACATGCGACACAAATGTGAGATGTCTAATGTCGAATCAACATTTTCCCTAAGTTAATTAATGATTAATTAACACAAGATAATCAATCCAAGGGAGAAACATAACCCCAGGTACACACTTTCATATATCAATAGATGTTTCCACAAAGTTGTATGGTTGAACCTCAAATACCTTTTGAGATACAGGCGACACAAATGTGACAAGTCTAACATCGAACCAACATTTTTCCTAAGTTAATTAATGATTAATTAACACAAGATAATTAATCCAAGGGAGAAACGAAACCCCAGGTGCACACCTTCATATATTGACAATTGTTTCCACAAAGTTGTATGGTTGAACCTCAAATACCTTTTGAGATACAGGCGACACAAATGTGACAAGTCTAACGTCAAATCAACATTTTCCCTAAATTAATGAATGATTAATTGACACAAGATAATCAACCCAAGAAACATACAAAACCCCAGGTGCACGTTTTCGTATGTTGATAGATATTTCAACAAAGTTTCATGGTTGTACCTCAAATGCTTTTGAAGGTATGCGCGACACAAATGTGACAATTTTAATGTCGGACGGACGAACGTTCGACGGACGAACGAACGGACAGACAAAGGCAAATGTATATGCCCCCCGGCGGGGGCATAAAAACTTATATTCCTGTTGTACACGCAGAAAATTGCATGCTACACTGTAGGATGCGTGATTATTACATGCAGGCATTAATCTATTATGCAAGATGACTACCGGATCTTCTTATGATCAACAGTGTGTCGCTGATGTATAGAAATGGTTTAGGTGAGGTGCTGATTAACTGCAGACCACCTTGGTGTTAAGCAAGACTCCGGTTCAATAGTTAATGTATGAGTTCCTTGTAAAAGGCAAAAGTTGCCATACTCATGATGGCATTAATGATAAACAGGCATCTGTGCATGGTATATGTTGCCTGTGATATATGTTATTTGAACTAGCCAAATTGTTCTCTGCCATTTCAAAGAGCATAGTTGTTCCCAATGTCATTACCCTGGTTCATGATTATTACCCATCCCAAAGAAAAACTCACTTAATCTTGATGTAGCATGGAATTACACTGACCATCACTGTGACTTCTGTCTTTTCCAAATTAACTGCGCATTGTTACCAATCTTGAGAGAGCCCTCTAATGAGACGCTGCATATCTTCTTAAAACAATCCTATACATTTTATAAATATATTAGTACAGTTTTTAATCGATGTAGAGAGGTATTATCATACGGAACAAAAAAGGCCCGCCTTCTGTCAAAACTGATTGATGTGTAGCCTCAATATGAGCAGCTCCCCTATAAATGGTACATATGGTACAAGGTATCAAAATGTGTTGTAAATGGAACAATTGTTTGAGTGATACCTTATCTGATAAGAAAGGAGTGAGCCAAAGGAGCATTGTATCATTATAGTTGTTAAATATATTTTAACTGACATGATGTTATGTTGGGAATGTTGGAAGATAGATAATTATGTCAAATGTGGTAAATGACATTCACCAATTATGTTAGTTGGTCAAGTGCGACTAGCACAGTCTGTAAGCTACTGTCATCAACATTGCATCTGGAGGTTAAAAGCCCAAATGGTCAATATCACAACTGGGGGAGGGTGGTGGTGTCTATAGCATCACCACGCATGTGGTTTACTTGCAAGCCCCTCGTGTAACTTCCACACAGTGACACCAGTCCAATAGACTACACCTGAAGACAGAAATTGGATGAGATCTGAAACAGTTGTTTATTATTTTCTGCAGGTTAAGCGTAATATTGAACAAAAGGAACATATCTGCTTTTGGAAAAAGATGAAGCGCTTCCAGCAAAAATGGGTTAATGTGTTGCAAGCCACACAGTTGGCTCCATAATTATTATGTGGGTATCAATTCATTATGCATGATGACGCCTAACAGTCTTGTGATCAGCAGTGTACTGCAGATGTTGAAAAGAAACGTTTTAGTTAGGGGTGCTGATTGAGTCTGCATAGCACTCTGATGTTAATGAAGAGTGTGGTTTAACAGTTAATTTAAAAGTTGAAATGCTATACTTCCCGCAGTCATGATGGAATCAGTGAATAAAAAATTACAGGTAGATGTGTCATTCCAAGTTCAAGTAGTAGATTTGTGCTAAAGGAGCATCCAGTGAGCCATTGGACACAAAAGTCAAAATTGTAAGATTTTAATTTATGCAATCTTTAAAAGCACACAGACATATTTGCCTTTGAATCAAATATTCTTTTCCAGTTGTAAAATATATTTTTAAACGACACTTTTGATGTTGGTAATGTTGAATAATATGGCTTGCGTATTGGTGTTGATATGCTTAACAGCTTTGCTTATGCAAATAATGTTACACTAATCAGTCCTACAGTCTCAGGCTTGCAGAGACTTACTGATAAGTACGTGTGCAGCACATGTGTGTCTATGGAATTTTAAATTTGAGGTCAAGAAAAGTGAATGTATGATACATAGCAAACTGTAATATACAAAAGTCTACACTTGGTATCTCTGTTCCTGGGCGCATTGTTTTAAAATAGCGATGGAAAACTGTATGTACCCCTAGACCTTAGTTTGAACACCATGTGGAACAACAGTTTTTCAGCTCGGCTGACTTGCCAGTCAGGCTGAGCTTTTATGAGGCTGGGTCGTCCGTCCTTTCACAAGTACATCTTCAACGTCTCAAAAGCCGTCAGCCACATTCACTTCAAACCTGGTGACAATGGCAATGCATATTGGATGGGTCTCTGCCTAGTTTTTTTCCCCAAATGTTAACGCTCCAGTGATTTTTGTATTTGTTGTGCAGTTTTTTGTTCTTTTTGGGGACAAATCTTAAAAAATCTTCTTCTGTGTAACTGCTCACCCACTTGCTTTGATATCACACAGGGATACTCCAAGAGATTCATAGTTATTAATTTGTTCACAAAGTGGCGCTGCAATTTTCTGATATATATATACTTTTTTTTGTTGGTGTTTTCGCTGTTTTCTATTTCCTCTCCAGAACAGTCGCTCAGATTAAGCTGAAACTTTGTGGATAGGTTCCTTGTGAAAAGGTGAAACAAATTTGTTCACTGTGTGTCACAACTGTCGATTCTTAATTTTTAACGAATTTTTCAATTCACGTATTTAACGGTGAATGTACCTTTCCTATTGATAAGTATGTAAGCCAACAGGCTTTCTAATAGTTATTCACATTTTAATTTTTCTGTAGGCAAATCTCAGAAATACTTCTGAATGTTATATGCACTCAGCTAAAGCTCAATTCAGTTGGAACTTTGATTTTGTGAGCAAGCTTAGGTCAGCTGAGCACGGGCTGTTCACACAGCCCTCTGGTTTAATATTTTGTACCTCCTAATACGAATATCTTGTATACTGAATATATATAGAAACATACTTATGGGGCTTCTGCTGGCCTTGTTAACTTTTGACCTTTAAACATGAAATTGAGATTATGACTTTAAAAATTCACATCTTAATCTACATACATATATAGCTATTCATTTTTCAAAAACATTTGTATTTTGCTGCTGGCTTATGTTTATTCATTGCATTTTTAGCTCTGTTGACTTGTCAGTAAACAGAGGTATTGAAATCTGTTTGCGTTCGTCGTCTGTCCGTCGTAAGGCCTTTTTCCATTTTACACTTCTTTTCAAAAACCGCATCATGGAATGCACATAAATGTTCCCCAGGTGGACCTCGACAACGTTTGGGAAGGAGATGGTGATGTAATAGTTTTTTTTTTTATTTATGAATTTTTTAATTGATTGAAAAAGATAAAGTATCTTCATGTTAAGAACAACTTGGCGAATTGCTTCGATATTACACATAGGGTCACTGGGGTCACCTAGTTCTTATTTTGGCCCCCAGGTGGTCCTGTTAGTTTTTCTTTATCAAATTTTGGTGTGCTTTTTGACTTCTTCAAAACAGCTGAACAGAATTTCTTAAAATTTTATGAGAATATTCCTTGACTTTATACAATGAAAGTTTGGTCAAATTGATATAGACATGCTAATTTGTGACGAAGTCTTGGGAAATCAAACTTTGCGACCATATGTAAGTACGGACTGTTCAGATAGTCCTCTTGTTTGATTTGTTGAAAAATCGAATTTCTTCATCTCAAGAAGTACTGGGCCAATTGCTTTGATATTGCGCATTGGGTGACCTGCGGTCAATTGTTTCCTTTTGTAGCAACCAGCAATTTTTCCGTTTTTTGTGAATTTTCGTGTGTTAAGGCTATTTTCAACTTATTCTCCACAATGGCTGAATAAAATAACTTGAAATTTTATCAGATTATCATTTGACTTTAGACAATAAAAGTTTGGGAAAAGAATGTGGATATGTTATTTTTTTTTTCATTTTTGTTTCCTGAATAAAGTCAACTATTACCTTTGTTTCAATACTGTCAATATGTATTAACAAGAAAACTCCAATGGGATATCTATTGGTAGTGTTGATTTTAAGCTTGAGTCATCTTGAAAATTATTTAAAGATTTAATGACACATTGCCTTCTTCGTATTGCTACGTCATAGGCCCACCGTTACTATTAGACAGCAGCAAAGTACCCACGTTTGTTTTTTTTTTTTTTTTTTTTTTTTTTTCCGGGATGATAATTTTGACTAAGGTACCTCGAAAGGCCAAACTGTCATATTGGATCGTCAAAACATATCTCGGTAATATTGGCTCCTACGTCCATTAAATTGTTCCTGTTAAATGTCAATAAGAAATTGCAATCTGAGGTTTGTTTTGGAATGGTCCCTTTTAACCTTGCAAGATCAAATTAAAGTTCAATAACATACAAGCTGATATCTTGATAAGGATGGATCCTGAGCCTGTGGTTGCCATATTCCGTCACAGGCCACAAAAGAACCGCATGTATTATTCCACATGCACACGATCCTCATAATGATATGTTGATCCTCTTCTTTTAATTTTTGTGTCTTTAGGCTATTTTCAACCTCTGCTATGATATATCAAACTTTGATAACACTGTGCACGTACATAGCTATACAGACTACAGTGGAGGTGTTGCAAAAATGTAAAAGCAGATTCCAGTCAGCAGAGCACAGGATCATCATGATCCTTTTGTCATATATGTTAAACTATAATTCTTTGAACTTTTCACTGTATCTATGCGCAATTGTCTATATTGGTTTATTCTCAAGTATTTTTTTCATATGTTAGTGATACCAAATTTTTAAAATCAAAACTGCATACTAACCTTAGCATTTTCAGAAATTTTGCAAACTTATATAGTATGTTATAATGACTTCAGAAATTCTTGTGAACAACGCACTCCAAAATTTCAGTGGCATTGTTAGTAACAATCTAAATAATCTAATTGATAATCCTGATGAACTTGAACACGCAAATTCAATTGCCTCAGATTCACCTTATATTGATAGAAGTAACCTTTCAGAGTATATCAGACCTTTTGCGCAAATTTTTTCTGTTTTAAGTTCAAAAATCCAATCTTTAAATGCAAAATTTGACAAGCTGAAAACATTACTTGATGATATACTAAATGAAAACATTGAATTAAGTGTCATCTGTCATCAAGAAACTAGGTTAGAAGGATCTAATTCGGACACTGATCTTTTTGAACTTAACAACTACATCCCCATTTCTCTAAGAGCTACTTGCCGTTCACATGGAGGATTATTAATACATCTACACCAAAATTATCAATATGCGATCAGAGATTTCTATTCTCCAAATACTCTGTGGGAGGGTCAGTTTATTAACATATTTGGAAATAATTTGAAACAAAAAAAATACAATTTCTAACATATACAGGCCACCCCGTGACTTAAACGACCACATAGAATCATTTATCAATGACATTTCATCGATTTTATCAACTTTGTCCCAGGAAAGATCAGACAAACTAATTGTGGGTGACTTTAATATTGACCTGTTAAAAGCAAATATCAGAGAGAAATATTCAGAGTTCCTTAATATTATGATGAATAACGACTTTATGCCTAAAATAACCTTACCCACTCGTTTTTTCTCAACGAAATGCAACTATGATAGACAATGTCTTTTGTAGTTTAACCCGCAGTAACAAGGTATGTCTATCTGGCATTATTTTCACAAATTTATCTGATCACGTACCATATTTTACATGCCTGGACCAAAAGATAAACCTTTAAGCCCCACCTAAATATGTTCAAATCGAAACAAAAGATCCTGTGTCAATTCAAAATTTTCTGCAGGATATGAATAATACCAACTTCATGCAAGTTCTTGATAATGATTTAAACTGTGACCCTAATCATAACTATGACAAACTTATAAAAATAATACTCTCTAAAGATAAATATCTACCCACCAAAACCGTCCGTTTTAACAAATATAAACATAAAAAGTCTCCTTGAATTACAAATGGAATTCTCAGATCAACAAAATTTCGCGACAATCTCTACAAACAAATGAAGAGCACACATCCTGATTCTCTGTAATTTCTGACCTTGAAGCAAAATATAAAAATTTACAAGATACTAAACAGACCAATTCAACAAAATAAACGGAATCACTGTCACTCCCAATTTGAAAATTTCACAAACGACACTAAAAAGACATGGAGTGTTATAAAAATTATTCTAAATGTAAATAAAATAAATGATTTTCCCTCCTTTTTTATGATTGATGACAGAAAGGAATCAAATAAGAGTCAAATAACAGACAAATTCAATGCATTTTTTACAGGCTTTGGCCCAAAACTGGCAGCCAACATAGACCAGCAACACTTACCTCACTTCAGCACATACCTTAATCACCGGTGGGAAAATATTTTCACTTTTATAAATACTTCTGCAGCTGAGGTTGAATCAATATTAAACGAGTTTAGACCAAAATCTAGCTCTGGGCATGATCAGCTGTCGATGAGACTTATAAAGAAGATTAAGTCTTCACTAGCGACTCCATTAGCTCATATAATTAACCAATCTCTTACCACCGGAATATTTCCGGATGAACTTAAAAACGCTAAAGTAATACCAATATATAAGAAGGATGACGAAAAGATTCTAAATAACTATAGGTCTATATCCCTACTTCCAACTCTTTCGCAAGTTTTTGAAAAAGTGGTCTATCGTCAACTCTATGACCATTTTGCATCACACCATATTTTTACAGAAGTCAACATGGCTTCAAACAGCTTCATAGTACTGAAACAGCCACTTTAGAATTTGTTGATAGAATATAGAAGATTCTCGATAAAGGACAAATACCCCTAACAACCTTTCTAGACCTATCTAAAGCTTTCGATACTTTGGATCACGCAATTTTCTTATACAAATTAAAATATTATGGTGTTTCTGAGACACCTCTAAAATGGTTTAAAAGCTGCTTGATCAATAGAACCCAATATGTTCAGTTTGATGACGTTCATTCCAAGCCATTACGTTTCATAACTGGTGTCCCACAAGGATCTATCCTTGGGCCATTTCTTTTCATAATCTATGTTAATGATCTTTAGCTAGCTACCCAAACCTTTGAGTCAATACTCTATGCTAATGACACAACTCTCGTTAATTCACTTTGTTTTTTCAAGTTTGGATCTCAGTCAAACAACAGGTATATCTCAAACAACATGAACT
Organism: Hermodice carunculata; assembly: GCA_964020975.1. NCBI lineage: Eukaryota > Metazoa > Annelida > Polychaeta > Eunicida > Amphinomidae > Hermodice > Hermodice carunculata. The sequence goes on along the minus strand of OZ026615.1, from coordinate 46,243,278 downwards.
CCGAACTTACTAAAGTATATCACTGGCTTGCTGCAAGCCAATTATCTCTAAATATACCAAAACCCAAATATATGCTTTTCTATTTTCCTCAACGTAGGTTAAACATGAATATTAGTCTAAAAATAAAAGACACACAATTAGAGAGAACAAGTGAGTTTGATTTCCTAGGGCTGATAATTAACGAAAAATTAAAGTGGAATGTCCATATAGATAAGATTGCTAATAAAACTGCTCGCATTATAGGAATACTCAAAAGACTACACCATCTGCTTCCTAGAAATATACTACTTTTAATTTACAATTCTCTGTTTCTACCACATATCAATTACTCTATGTTGGCTTGGGGTTATTCCTATGATCGCCTATTTAAACTTCAGAAATCAGCTATTCGTTTAATATGACATACTGAGCCCTTATTTAAGGACTTAAAGGTTTTAAAAATGCCTGACTTGTTTAAATGTAAAGCTTTAAAATTTTACTATAGATATACTAAAAACGAATTACCTGGCTACTTTAATAACATGTTCTCAACCTTACCTGGTACTCACCCATATTCCATGATATATCGCAAGACTCCTCACTATGCCACCCCCAACATATATGCACCGAAAAGTGCACACGGCACTATATCCCCAAATTACTTTCTGATAGACCCTTACACATAACAGGAAAAATTCACACACACTCCTTCTCTAGATTCTCTAGACATGTTAAAACATATTATACAAACCAATATTCTGAAACTTGCTCCATTGTTGATTGCTTCGTCTGTAATAACACTTCATAATCATTTCTGAAATCTTGTATATTAATGCCGGAGTTTCCTTGTCTTTGATTCTCTTTATAATGGACTGAACCTCTATTGAAACTAGGTGTAACATATAAGGCAACTTTTCCTAGGCGGCCCTAGCGGAAGTGGATGTTTATCATCCTTAGCAGGGTCATCCTGACTACAATTTTTGTATGGTAATTCCATTCTCACAATTATCTATCTTGTTTTTGCCATATATATTTTTGCGCAATTACCAAAATGTGTACAATGTATTCACTTCTATGTCAAATAAAATGAATCTGAATCTGAAATCCTTTTCTTATGACAAAGTTGGTTGTTGATTTTTTTAACCATGACATGACCACCCATTTTCACGTTGAAGGATTCAAATGACATATATTGCATTGCATAGACAGCAGTTTTATAATTATATTCATGGTATTATCTAATGATTGTGCTCAATAAGTGAGCAGTCACTTTTTTTTTTGCATTGAATTATGAGAATGAAAAATGATTTGTGATATAAATAGGTTCCTCATGTTCACCTACTGAATTACCATCAGCACATTAAAAAGTCATAATTCATTATTGTATGTTTTAAATTTATTGTGCATAATAAACAATTTAAGTTCATTAATTCAAATATACAAGTCTAACATTTTATTTTTTGCTTTAAGGGGCCGTCTGTAAAGCTCAGCATACATAGTGTCGTAGTATCTTATTCCACTCTACTTTGTAAAATATTGCCGTTAGCCCCCCCCCCCCCCAAACCCACACATCTTATTTTAGATGTTAATCAATATTTTCAGTATGTGAAGAAAAAGATCATCATTTCCTCGTTATTTGAGGAGACAGATGATATATTACAAAGGGGTCCACTTCAAAGGTTTTCTGGGCCTACAAGCCATAATATTTAACATAAAATCTTCAAATTTGGTAGAATAAAACCTTGATGTAATGTCTGGTGTTGATTTCATTGTTGTTTCCTTGAAAGCAAAAGGAACTATTTTTTTTATTATAAAAGGTACCACTTTCAATTTTCCACTTTCTGTAATTCAACATCGAAAAAAAATGGCAAAATTAAAAAATATCTACAAACGCCGCATACCGTTCTTAGGCAAGAATGTATATTTTCAAGAGCTTTTTATTTCACCAAAATCGGTTGAACCATTTACTAGCAATCTGTTGAAAACCTCTGAGAAGTCGGACGTAAGTTAGAACTGTGAGAAAATGCAATTTAGGCCTATTAGGCTCTCTGGCAGTGGTAAACTGGCCATTGTGGAAAATGTACTCATTCTCTCTGATTGATACTTGTCTTGTGAGAAGTACTCTTATAATACGATGCTCTTGGTGTGTTGTCATGAAAATGTATCTTTTAAATTTACGTTAAAAAGGATTCTTTGCAGTTTTTCCAGGAGAAAATCACAAAGATGTGGTTTCCTAATAGCTGGTTCAGTCGTTAAAATAACAGATTAGGAGTGCCCTTTCTTCTCCCCTAGCGCACTGGTCCATTGTTCTCTCCCTAGCCCACTGACCCATTGTTTTTCCGAACCTATGAACAGCTTGATCACTTCCTGTTGCCCAGCACACCCAAGTCTGACTGACAGCTCATTTACATTCTGTTGTAAATACAAAACCATGTGGGTGTTTGACCAAAAAACATGATTTCTCTAGCTCCAAAGTTCTCATAAAAATCGACAATTTTCAAACTCAACATTCGGCCGTATTGTACATTGGCACCTAATCTTTCCTATTTTGAAAAAAAAATCCTTGATTATCTACAATTTATAATGCAAAATAGCTTTACAGACTGCCCCTTAATGTTACATTGACACACAATGGTTTTTGCAAATAAATTTTCATAAAAGAAACTGAAGATAGAAGTTCAGCAAACATCAAATTCATTTGCTCTAGAACTGCAAGAGATAGCAGAAAGATGATGTATTCTATCTACTAATATTAAACCACACATTGTCCTTTCACAATGTCAAGGAGTGAAACTAAAAATTCGGTTTTACGTATTGTCATTTTACAATATCAATTGGTGAAACCATGAATCCGATTGTACTTGCTGATGGTTGACAGTGCAGATAATTGAAGCCACACATCTGGTTTTATCAATTTGAAAATTCATACCAAGGAAAATAAAAGAATGCAAATCAAAATGATTTCCCCTTACGTTTAAAATATCCATTACTTTACAACACGTGAAACCATAATTAGCTTCGCATAGGTTAGTTACATAATGCAGATTAACAGGTTGGTAAGTTCTTCCAAATTAAAATTAGCTGCATTGGGATTAATTTAAGAACTAATATTTAGGGAATCTGGTGTTACAAGTTGATGTTGAAAATGACAACTGATCATTTTATCTCAGTAATTTCCTTTATGAAACCACGGAATATTGTATAACCACTTGATCATCGTCAATAGCAACTGATGAAACCAGAACAACAATTAATCTAAGTTTGTTTTTGTTTTGTTTTTTTTTTTTTTGGTTTTACATAGACAATAGAATCTGGTTTCACCAGTTTATGTTTGGCAATATCAACTGGTGAAACCAGAATATTCATTTATCTAAGAATTTTTCTGATATGAAAAATAAATAGAATCTGGTTTCACAAGTTGATGTTTAGCAATATCAACTTGTAAAACCAGAATAGGCATTTATTCAATTATGTTTCTTATATAAACAAAAAAATCTGGTTTCACGAGCTGACGTTTAATGATATGAACTGCTGAAACCAGAACAAAAAAGACGTTTATCTCAGTATTTTTTTTATGTCCATTTTCTATCAAAAAAATCTTTCAGTAGTAGTCAGTGCTAACAGCACTAACGGCATTTACCATAACTACTTGTCATATATGTCACCTCCATCCTTATTTAAATAGAAGACTATCCATATACATGGTGCAGACTTACTTTAAATAAACACGAACTCTTATATATATTTATATATATATATATATATATATATATATATATATATATATATATATATATAAGTTTAAATTTGTCTGACCTTTATATATATATATATATATATACTTGTCATATATGTCACCTCCATCCTTATTTAAATAGAAGACTATATACATATACGTATATATATAAATTTAAATTTGTCTGACCTTTATATATATATATATATGTGTGTGTGTGTGTGTGTGTATGTATATTTTATGTTCGGAACGAGCGGGACTCGAACCTCGATATATATATATATGTGTGTGTGTGTGTGTGTGTGTGTGTGTGTGTGTGTGTATGTATATTTTATGTTCGGAACGAGCGGGACTCGAACCTGCAACCTTTGGCACCAGTCGCCTAGCTGAAATGAGAAACGCACATATCCACTCGACCAAATCCCCATTCCTAAAAAGAATGGTTCAATGGAGGTTGTTATGTGCGAGTGCCATATCAACACGGTAATGCAGTATATTTACTGAGTCGGCATTTATTTCCAGAATCGGGGACTTAAATTATGTATGTATGTATGTATGTATGTATGTATGTATGTATGTATGTATGTATGTATATATATATATATATATATATATATATATATATATATATATATATATATATATATATATATATATATATATATATATATAGTCAGACAAATTTAAATTTATAATGTCTCTTGGTTATGGTAAAACCTGAATATACAAACCTGTATTTAATTTTAATAGGTCCATGCTATATAATATTAAAAGTTCGTACTAAGACACTCTCCATGATAAATGCACAGAACACTGTCAGTGCCAACTACAAGATTTACATCCCCTGATGTTTGATGGTGCAGACTTACTTTAAGTATACACGAACTCTTCAAGTGCTTTGAGAAGGGATGGACATGTAAACTGAAATAACTCTTAGTGTAAGTATTGGTAACTATTACAGGTTACCCAATGTAGTCTTTAGCATTTATTTATTTATTTATTTATTTATTTATTTATTTATTTATTTATTTATTTATTTATTTATTTATTTATTATTCATTTATTTACTTATTTAGTCATTCATTCATTCATTCATTCATTCATTTATTTATTTATTTATTTATTTATTTATTTATTTATTTATTTATTTATTTATTTATTATTATTATTATTTTTTTTTTTATAAATTAGCAAGTTTGATGCTCACCAAATAGCATCAGCAGTATGTAAAATGGTGGTGTTTAGTTGATATGTAGCCCTATAGAGGGTAATGTTTTGTTGTGATTTATGTATTTTGTATGTGGCCCGACAGAAGATTCTGAATACAATAGTTACAGACTAAATACGAGTAAAAGACACAGCCAGAGAGAGTGGAGAAGAAAGTGTCAGGCAACCTCATTGAAAATAGTGTCATTCGGTTTCCCATGTCAAAACTGTACTTTAGAGTTATATAATTTCACCAGTTGACGTTTACCGGGCTCGTGGTAAAAGGCGGAACGGAACTGCCGGAACCACTCGTTCCTACCTCGTTTCGAGGGGGCGGGGGCAGGGTGTCTAGGTTGGAATGGGATCCCTCTCATACATATATGATTATATCTCTGACTACCTCCAAGACTCAGTGAGATGGTCTTTCGTTATTTTCTTTTTTCCTTTTCCCCGTTCTGTAGTGGTAGATATGTCATGTGATTAAGATCTCGACAGGCTTGTGGCATGACCTCGATGTAGCCTTAGCTGTGCCCAGTCTGTATCAAGATCTTACCATACTCACCAGGTGGGGGGAGTGTATGCAACAAAGATTACAGAGTGACTATTTTCACCGTACGGTGAGAATAGCGTTTTGTCTATTATCACCGTACGGTCAGAATAGTGTTTTGTCTATTTTCACTGTATGGTGATGATAGAGTTTGGACTTTGGTCTGTATTCGTTGTACGGTGAGAATAAGGGCTGCTCTATTTCTTCCGTGCGGCAATAGTAGAGAAGTCAACCAGGGCAGGGAAGAATATTTTGGGAAAGCATTGTGTCATGATATGGCACACAATGAGAATTGCGACCAACATTTGCTGAATTAATTAAAAGGCCTTAACTTCCCAGTTTGAACTTTGAGCATGGTTTATAATGAGATCGGTTGAGGTGTTATTTCAGCTTTTATTATCTAACAGCTTTTAAAGAGCCAACACTCTGTATTTTTTATGTGAAAAGGCAAAAATTTAAGTGACAAAACGGCCTTTTCACAATTGAGTGTACCCAAGTGCCTTAAAACTAGTTACGGCCATGTAGCATCAAACCAAACACAGGTACATTAGCTTAGATTACACTCCATTAATAGACATGTTCCCACAAGCAAAAAAAAAAAGTTAAAATCCGTCAAGATTTAGCGAAAATATAGTCATTTATACACCCTGAAATGTTCACTTTTGGGGTGTACGGAGAGCCAATTTTGTTTTTACTGACACTCATACTGCATAAATTTTGAAAAAAGGGCAGATATTTTAATTATTTTGTACATAAATCCAAACCATTTTGTTCTAATTACGTTTGAAAAAAGGGCAGATATCTTAATTATAATAAATGGATATTGTTATTTCAGGACTGTAACTCACATAGTGTGGTATCACAGGCGTTTAAATGTTTTTAAAAATGAGGAAAATAAAAGGCAATTTCTAAATATTGTTTGAAGTGTACTATGATAAGGGTAAATACTTCTAACAAGATGTACTTCTGAGAAGAAAAAAAATTGAGGATCTACAAACAAAATATTCCACTCAATTGTCCACATAACAATTGGAAGTAACGTAAGAACACTAACAAGAGTTTTAGAAAGCCTAATCTGTAGTGTCCGTACCCCCATGACAATTGCCAGGTAGAGGGGAAAATAAATGACTGGATCACATGCAAGTCTCCTCAAAGTATCAATCCTGAATCTATGAGCAAACAACATGCTAAACCTGGCTGACTGAATCAAGTTGGATGCTCTATTGCTTGCAAACCCCCATTAAATGGCCATCTTCACTTCTTTTGAACCAATTCATGACCAGTAAAGAACATTTATTTGGCTACCATCCACCAACATCTTGTCCTCTTTGATGAAAAAAAAATCATAACAGGTATACTAATACACTATGTACTTCACAAGTTATGATGGCAAAACCAAAACAGAGAACCATTTTCAATATACAGTAGTCCCTCCTTTGAAAGACCACTCCTTTGGGAGACCACCTCCTTTGAGAGACCACAGTTGTCAGGTCTCTCTGTAGTACTTTTCATGTTATTTATCCCTCCTTTGAGGGACCACCTGCTTTATGTGACTGCCTTTTGGGTGGCACTAGGGGCGGTCTCCCAAAAAAGGCACCACTGTATATGCATTTTATTGTGTAACTGTAGTGTCCGTACCCCCCTTGATGTTTCCCAGGTAGCAGGCAAAATAAATGGTTGGATCACATGTAAGTTTACTCAATGTATTAATCCTGAAAACATGACAAGATAAAATGTTAAACTTGGCTGACTGAATCCATTTGGGTGTTCTATTGCCTGCAAGTTAGATGTATCTCCTTATGACTTAGTTAAGGATCGTATAAAAAAAGAAGAAAAAAAACACGAAGCAACTAAAATGAAAGGGTGGGCAGAGTGAATTTATATACATCAATTTGAGATGTTGAAAAGCCAAACATTCAATGCTGTCACGGTGCAAAGGAAATTGGTCCCCTTTCCTATTGACTATACTACGAAGCTAGCTATCTCCCTAAACTAAGCATTTTTCTCCAATCTTAATTTGCCTCAGTTCTATGTGACAAGCCATAACCATATATTTGCACAACTAAGGCTCTCAATTTCTATTTTCCAAATGGTGAAAATAGAGCCACCATATTCCTCACCGTCAAAATATACCAAACTGTACCATCACCACCATACAGTGAAAATAGACCAAGCCCTATCCTCACCGTACGGTGAAAATAGATAAAACTCTATCCTCACCGTATGGTGAAAATAGACAAAACTCCTTCCAAACGCTATTCTCACCGCACGGTGTAAATAGACCAAACGCTATTCTCACCGTACGGTGAAAATAGACAAAACTCTATCCTCACCGTACGGTGAAAATAGACAAAACTCCTTTCAAACGCTATTCTCACCGCACGGTGAAAATAGACCAAACGCTATTCTCACCGTACGGTGAAAATAGCATCGTCCCAAAGATTATTATGTTACTTCATTTTGAGTTGGTCCATCCCTCACATATTTAGCTCGCTCAATAGAAATAACTATTATTATCTGTACATCAGTTCAATTGACCTAAACGTTCTGTTACCATTCTTATCATATCTTCTGGGTAACAAACTGGTATGCTATGTTCAATTTCGTTTAAATTTCGCTTTGCTTGCTGAAAATTGCCCCTGATTTTGTACTGTCCAACACCTATTGGTCGGTAATCGAACTAACATTTCATCAGAAATAGAGCCCAACAGTATATTCTACAGTATATTTCAGTTTTTTGCATAACTTGATTTTATTCATTGTCAAATACGAATATTTTAGTTGCAGTCTGAAGCTTTGTACAAGGTCCCATTCGTGTTATTGGCAACTCCAATCCAAACAACGGAAATACTAGCCGCTCCCCCTTCACGACAAAACATCGCGGCCGCCATGTTGTTTGGCTTCTCGTTCCGACCATCGGTTCCCGGCATGTTTACCTCAGTAATTCCTAAAATACTTATTCCCAGCTGATAATATTTCCAGGCAAGAAATATAAAACTGTTAACTAGGTCTAAAAAGTGAAAGAGGCTGGAGAAATGCGTATAATATAAAAGAGAGCCCGTTCCGCCCTAGAGCACACGGAACGAGTGGTTCGGGCAGTTCCGTTCCGCCTTTTACCATATGCCCGTTTACCGCTACCCTGACCCGCTATTTGGTAACCCGGAAACAAAAACTTTCATCTCTTTCCCTCCATAACACCTGTGATCTGTTATTGACAATCAACATATATATATTTTCTCTTTCTTTGTTAAAGAAATCGGCAACAGTTACAAACACTTTATCAGGACAGTTTAGAAACACATGCAAAAACCATACTTTTTTGAAGCAGCATTTTACTTTCCCAGCATGCACCAGCAAGGCATGATGGCGGTCTGCAGAGCTAAATTGACCCTGTGAATATGAAAATTGTGTGTGTACAGGCGTAAGTAAATGATGTCGGAGGATAAGAAGGTTGGAGAAGATAAGCGGTATGCCATCTTATCGAGGGAGTCCATTCGATTATTTGCAGAGGCTACAGGACATGCAGATATATCGGATGAAGTGGCTTCAATTCTGTCAGAAGATGTGTCATATCGGCTGCGGGAGGCAACACAGGTTTGAATTATTCGAGCACATTGTGATGAGGGATTAGACATTGAGGGAAATAATCCTGTTGCTTGCATAGGTGTGTAATAAAATCTCTCGTACATCATGCACTTTTTCGTTAAACATGATTTGGTATGACAGGAAGACCATGCAAGCCTACCGCCAGGTGGCACCACTCTCACGTTCAAAAGAGGATCCCACTAACATGTAGAGTTGATGTACCTGGTTGCTCTTTGGAATACAGTTCGGGTTTTCAACATTGAAACCCTGCACTGAGTTGTGAACCCAAGTGTGAAGGGTATACACTGATGCTTTATTCCGTTTGCTGAAAATCTATACCTATTATTGATATGTTCCTATTGTCGATAGGGTGGGCAAAAACACTGTTATCACTTGCTAATCTATCTTTATATGTGATGAGTTGCTGGTCTGTGAAGTGTGAAATTTTGGGCAACGATGTCTAACTCCGTTCCCGGGTGTCTCAGTTTCAAGCGTAATTACCAGTAAACACATTTGGGTTCCTAACGCTAATCCAAAAGCACACTTTTCAAAGAACATAATCATTTTATTAATCACCCTAGCTTTTTGAATTTTTCATAAACTGATTTCATGTTTACTTATACAAAAAAAAAAAAGTTTGCCCTCCTGACCCACTCCAAACTTCATCTGTGTTGAGTTTTCAGTTGATATATCGAGAATAGAAACATTGTTTTTTACAAGCTCATCACCAGAATTGAAGTGACAGGTCTTGCACAGACCACGTGCGTTTGTCAAGAAAGGACAACTTTGTTTTAATTTTACCATGGAAGTACAGCTTAGAGCTTGGAAGTCTCTGATTGGTAACAATAATTTTCCTATCTATGGTCAGTGACAAATTGTGCTTAATTTTTACAAACTGCACAGCTTAGCCTATCAATAACTGGTATGTCGTGCATAATTTGCCTCCTCAAAGTTTGAGTTTGATTGAAAGGAGCAAGATAGGTGAAAAAATTAGAAAGATGCACTTCAGTATCTGAAAAGCCAACACCATTATTCATTTGGAGCTTTGGAATATGACCCTTGTGATGCAAAAGGAATAAAGCACATTGAAAATAATGGACTGACAATTTTCATGGTACCGTTGAAACAGGCCAGCTGGCTATTTTCATGATACTGTGATTTTAGTGGGAATCAGATGTAGCTGGATTACTGTGACTTCTTTTTGGCCCACTTTCAATGACCCCATTCCACTCGACAAGTTCAATGTATGCCAACATGTTCATGATAGAGTAGTGACAGCCAGGCAGTGTTGAGCCCTCGTGCTCAACATCCCAACTTTTTAGTGTAATGGCAAAAGGCTTTTTTCGGGGTGCGAGAGGTCCCAGGTTCAATACCCGGCTGAACCACAACATTGGTGTCAGGGTTTGGCCAGCTGGGAGTCAGAGGGACAACAGCTGGTGGGGTTGTGCTCATCCTGGCTGGTGGTTAGGGAGGCACCCTGTGGGGTCAGTTCAGCACTATCACTGTGCATTCCTTGCTCCTTGGGAGAAAAGGGGAAGAAGTGCAGTGAAAGCCAGGCAGTGTTGAGCCCTAGCGCTCAACATCCGGACTTTTAGTGTAAAGGAAAAATGCTGGCTCAGGGTGCGAGAGGTCCCGGGTTCGGTACCCGGCTAAACCACAACAATAATATTTTTAAGTGATGAAGCGAAATGGAGAAAGATGTCATGGGTAGTTTCAATGAATACATCAGCAGACAACACTTTGAAACCTTACACATACACTATAATTTGTGGCCATTGCTTTTGGTGTGAAATGCAGTCATTCTGTTCAACATGTGGTACCTGCATATCCTGGTGTACTGGACTAGTTAGGGGGCAACTCAAGTCAAGGGCCAAAAATTTTTCTCCAAAAAAATCCACCCCCCTTACAATACATATGCTAGACCCTCCATCTTGTCAATCAGTTCTTTAGTTCAAAGTTTACATACGATTTGGTCGAGTGGATATGTGCGTTTCCCATTTCATAAATGCCGACTCAGTACTTATACTGTATAACCATGTTGATATGGCACTCGCACAAAACTACTTGCATTGAACCATTCTTTTTTAAGAATGGGGACTTGGTCGAGTGGATATGTGCGTTTCCCATTTCAGCTAGGTGACTGGTACCAAAGATCGCCAGTTCAAGTCCCGCTCGTTCCCAACATGAAATATATATTTCGGCATTTCCTTAATGCTGGTGGATTTAAGTCCCCAATTCTGGAAATAAATGCCGACTCAGTACTTATACAATATAACCATGTTGATATGGCACTCGCACATAACTACCTGCATTGAACCATTCTTCTTTAAGAATGGGGATTTGGTCGAGTTGATATGTGTGTTTCCCATTTCAGCTAGGCGACTGGTGCCGAAGGTTGCAGGTTAGAGTCCCGCTTGTTCCGAACATGAAATAAATACCCCACTACCAAGCCATGTTCAAAGTGTTAATAATACACCATAATGTAGTGGGAGTAGCTGTCTATCACTAGATGGCATGCTGTCGTGACACTGTGCAAATGGATAATATATTGCCTGGTGTCGCACAAGTAGGCAAACAATTGTACACCATAAGTATAGTGAGCTATATTCCTTTATAGTCTGTAGCATGAAAATAGATAGCCAGTCTGCTATCACAGTATGGTGAAAATAGACTATCAGTCTGCTATCACAGCACCTTGAAATAGACTGCCGGTCTGTTATCATGGTACCGAGAAAATAGACTGCCAGTCTGTTGTCACATTATCATGAAAATTGAGGCGTCCTAAAAATAACGTGTTACGCTACAAATTCAACCCGCAAAAAATATAAACAAACCAGGTTGCAGTCTGTACCTTCCAAAATAATTTTTAAAAACCCAACCATGTCCTATGCCAAATTGTTCCTTACGATATTCTGAATCATCTGAGAACAAGAAAACCTGGTCATCATTGGGAAAATTTTAAAATATTACCGTTTGTACAGCCAAAGCACTGACTGCAGTCACGCCGCCTTGCGCGGTGACTCTAAGTACTCATATTGTGGCCATGTGCATTCAGTCAGTATGCTGGGTATATTGAAAGCTGACCTGTCAATAAATAGTGCACACTGTACCTGTCAGTTCCAGAAAAAAAATATGTTAATGTGGTCAGAATTATGTAAGAGACAGCCCCGTACCTGTAAGGGTCATTTCTAATATGCACTCTATAATTCTTCTACCCAGAAGCCGGCCGAATTACTCACGTAATACCATGTAGCCCTTTCACACTTGACTTGAGTGCACTACTAGTAGTACTGAGACTCAGTAGTGAAACCCTTCGGCTTTCGCTCAGTCTTATTGAAGGGTTTCACTGCTGAAAACCTAGGCCATATCCCAAAGAACAGCCATTTAATTTTTGATGATGTTTTCAATTGAAAGTATCAACAGAGCTTCTTCAGCTAATATTTGGTTGCACTTCTCAATGAATGACCCAAGGCTTGTCTCTGACAAGACCCAACAAGATACAAGGAATACAAACCTAGCTGGCCTGAATTCTGAAAAACAGTTGTATAAACATCTTTGGGGATACTTGGTCCAGCCTACAATATTGGTAGGAAACTAAATACTGACAGTGTGACTGAATGACTAAAATATGATTTGATGTATTCTCAGATTCAGTGTGATATTACAGCTGAGACAGTGCTTGGATCATCAGTGAAACCGCCCTGTATGCACATTCATTTGCATTTATACCTCAGACTTTTTAATGTTTGATTTGCAGCCTATGATGCTCTTGGCAAGCTCCAAACTTTGGATATTTGGATATGAATATTAAAGGGAAGATCTAAATGTACAGGGATATCCAGTCTTGTGAAAATATTACGGGTGAAAAGTTGGGATGTTGAAAAGCTTTTCTTTTTCATTTAGACATGATTTACAAATAATTTAGAAGTTGCTATGGTGTTTTTCACCCAGTTTTGTGTGGTTGCAGATCATTTTGTCACACTTCTTTTATGACAGGGGTGTTTTCTTTCTTATACTTTTTTGTAGAGCAGCTAAATTTTCAAAAAGGCTTATTTTCAGTTTTTGTTCAACTGGAAAAACACCCGGCTGGATTTGGTATCAATCAAAAGATAAAGATAAGAACATAAAGTTTAAAGTTGCGTAAGGAGTACTATCAATTTCATAGAACAATGTGTTCACTACCTATTTTCTTTATTTACCTTTTTTTTTTTTTATAAATATATGTTCACAGACAAGTGGATATTCATCTTTTCTTTTTGGTTTCTAACTGTAAACAGTGAACACTTTGTGCTGTCAGACTTACGTTCAAGCGTATGTTACACTTATTGTGTGATGTTAAAATAAATGAATGAATGAATAAGCAAACACAGCAACAAACCCTGAAAATAGGAGTTTATAATCCCAGGGCCAGGATACAGATAACAAATACATATCACCATTCAGACATGATCTTCATGATTGTGCTGCTTAGCCCATTTATATATAAAATTTCATATAATGCTAGGTATGACCTCGTTCTCCCACCCCTCACCCTCAACCCCCCCCCCAAATGCCTTTTACAAATCTGTTAGATTGTATTTTCTGGTGAACCTGTTCCAAATATTTCACATGCAAGCCAAGCCACAGCCATTGCATTGTTTGCCTGCGAAACAGACCAATCGCTATAAGTACCCTGGCCCCAGAGAAAGGAGATCACAAAATCTTGGTCTGCTTAGGAGGGTCACTGTTTTGTGTGTATTATGCTCATGCAGAGCTATGGGCACATCAGGTTGAGAATACTGTTAAAAAAAAATATAGACACAGGCGGTCCAAGTAGTTCTCTTTATTTTGAGTGGATACTTTGTATCTAATGCAATCATGATGATAAATTATCTCAGGTCATGTACATCATAAAGTTTCATTTGGTACAACACATTTCTGCTCAATGATACTAGCCTCACATGTTACTGTTGTATTGTTTTTAAACAGTCAGGGAGCAGCCCACATGGTAGGTAATCTTACCAATATTTGGTAATCACTGGTCATACAATTCCTATACACATTACCATTGCCTGGTAATCATGCATTCATTATCACTGCGCTTTCATTTACCCTAATAAAAGTAGTCAGTATGAACATTTTTATTATTCAAAGTCTGTCACGTCAGTCTGAAGTACTTTTCCATTGTCCATTCTTGCAAGTAGACCATATTTTGGAGTACACTGCACAACACCTACAATAAGGCATTTTACAGCACTATTTGTGTTCCATGATATGTGGAAGAGACTGCATGTTGTGATTAAGTTCAGGAAAAGTATCGAACATAAACAAATTCTGGTGTGTGTAAATTATTGCCAGACGTGATTCCTTTTCACTGAAAAAAAACCTGAACTCTCTGCCAGGCCTGCTAATTAAAGACTCATTAGCACCTGCTGAGCCAGCCCTGGTACTTAACATAGTGTCAGTGGGTCAGTTTTACTGAGCACTACTACTTAATATATTTTGGGTTATACGCCTTCTCGTAATTCTATATGCTAGAGCATGGTACCTGAAATGCAAGACTTGACCTATTTTGGTGATTAAGGGCACTCTTTATAATCAGGGTTTACTGATGAAAGAAAAAGCACATTT